>OU611753.1:1112500-1432500 GCA_914767535.2 Dunaliella primolecta
GGTGCCGGTTGTGCTGTCCCTAATTTCCAACAGGAACAATTGAATTCAGGTTATTGGGGGGCAGGCTGCAGTGTTCACTTAGCCTGTGGCTCAATCAGGCAGCAGAGTGCGGCGCCCATGGTGCTGTCCCTATCCTTGGGCGTGCAGCCTTCATTATGGGGTGAATGGTGGGCAGGCTGTTTTGGGTACTTTGGCAAGGCCTGGTCAGTCAGCAGAGTGCAGCGCCCATGGTGCTGTCCCTATCCTTGGGCATGCCTTCATTATGGGGTGAATGGTGGGCAGGCTGTTTGGAAACTTTGGCAAGGCCTGGTCAGTCAGCAGAGTGCGGCGCCCACGGTGCTGTCCCTATCCTTGGGCGTGCAGCCTTCATTTTGGGTACAAGGTGGGCAGGCTGTTTTGGGAACTTTGACAAGGCCTGGTCAGTCAGCAGAGTGCAGCGCCAATGGTGCTCTCCCTATCCTCGGGCATGCAGCCTTCATTATGGGGTAAATGGTGGGCAGGCTGTTCTGGGAACTTTGGCAAGGCTGGGTCAGTCAGCAGGGTGCAGCGCCCGCGGTGCTGTCCCCACATTCTTCGATGGTGTGCAGCCATCGCACCGAGTGGGTAATGGGCATGCTGAAGTGGGGATTCGGCAGCCAAGGGGGTTTGTCAATAAGGGGTTAGGGGGCAATCGCCAGCTGTGGTCACAACCATCATTTGTGTGAAAGCTGGGAGCAGCTGTTAACTCAAACGCTGTTGTTTCCAGCTATTCGACTGGGAGAAGCTGGCAGCTTCATTGAGGTGAGACAAAGTTCAGAGGCAGGCCCGCACGGCGTTCTCTGCTGTTTAGGGTGGATGCCAACACAGTGGGCCACCGTTTTTTTTGTGCTCCTTTGTTGGAGCACGTGCTTTGCTCAGTCTGCAGGTTGGGCCATGGTGTGCTGAGGCTTGTGCCATGGTTTGCTCTGGACTGCAACATGGTGTGCTCAGGCTTACCAAGCAAACCATGATTTGATTATAATATCGTGTCAGGCGTGCCTTGGTGTGCTCAGCTGGACAACCTGTTGAGCGAAGAGGCATGCGCGCGTGTGCATCCTTTTTTCTTCTTCTCATGATGATCATAACATCTTGCAATCGAGACGAAGTCCTCATCATGTGCCCTTGTGTTAAGAAATTTTTGCCTGCGGTGTGCTTACTGCCTTGGATGTAGTTGCTGTCACCATGCAATGAGGACTACCAGCAAATCTCCACGGCTTTTTGCCTGACTCCCCCACCTCCTCACTGCCGCATGCTTGTTTCTCCACCCTTTCCCTGATGGATGTCAAAAAACATTGTGATTTACCGACAATGCCTTGACCCTCACTCCCTCGGCGCTGTCATGTGTAAAGCATGCAAGGTTTTCTTCACATGGTGCAGAGCATGAGCAGGTCGCTATTGTCTTGCATGAGCAGGTCGCTACTGTCTTGAAGAACAATACCTGTGTACAATGGTTGCCAATGATACCCCTCCGTACTGCACAGGCAATGCCCATCTAAGGCAAGGTTGAGCCTACAGATGCAACTGCTCCTGCACGCACAGCTGTCATGTGCCTACAATGATCGCTACAACTGCTCCCTGTGCCTATTTCACTCCCATGCTTAAATGCAGGACATATGTACATAGCCTGAGGCGACGCCCGCACTCGCCATATGTCCAGAACACAGGCTGCTATTTTGTGCCCTAATTATCCTATATCCCCCTTCTGGCCCTTGCAAGGTGCTAGACATCTGCACAATCAAAGATTGTTCGTGCATCTGATGTATGTCTGCAATGCAAGCTGCAATAACGTGCCCTTATTACCCCACACATCCTTTCTCCTCCCACCCTCTCCAGGTGCTGGACATGTGCAGAACAAAGTTGCGTCCACTCATGGCATATGCCTAAAGCACAGGCTGCTCTTTTGTGCCCTATTCATTCTTTACCCCCCCCCCCCCCCCCCCCTACCTGGTTTGCGACCCTCTACAGGTGCTCGACATGTGCGCAGCCCCTGGCTCTAAGACCTTCCAGCTCCTGGAGGCGCTGCACGCAAGCCAGCCATCGAGCAGCACAGAGGGTGCGAACCCTGTGGATGTTGCCATGGGCACCCCATCGGTGAGTTGCAGCCATACTGCTGGGGCTGAAAAGCTGCATGTAAATGCATGAAATTGCTGAGAAGCCCAGCTGCGGGTAGCTGTGTTGCAGTCGATTGAAGCTGTGTAACTGATGGACGTGTGGGCTGCTGCACCTCTGGATTAGGGATGGATGTGAAACTGTGTGTAACTGATGAGTGTGTGGGCTGCTGCACCTCTGGATTAGGAGTGGATATGGCTTTTAACCCTCCTTGAGTGAAGCTGTGAAGCTGTAATTACAGCTACACAGGGTTGCTGCCTAGCAACTATTTACTGCTGCACGGTGTGTGTGTGTGTGTGTGTGTGTGTGTGTGTGTGTGTGTGTGTGTGTGTGTGTGAGCTGCCGACCACTTGATGTAGAGCCGATGTGGCTATGGGCCCCCCTCTACGCGGGTTGCGGCTACACATGGTAGCTGTGTAGCGGTCAGTCACTGCTGTCTGATGTGTGTGAGCTGCCGGCTGCTGGATGTAGAGTGGAGGTGGCTGTAGGCCCCCCTCTGGAGATGCTGCTTTTGTTGCTTACCTTTGGAGGTGGATCACAAGCGTGTGGTAGCAAGAGGGCAATCAACGAGGGGGGGTAGATCCCCTGGGGTACGGAATGCAGGTTCTGTGAAGGAACAGACTGCCCGGAGAGCAGGTTGCAATAGGTGATGGAATGGGGCACTGCTACCTTTACCCACTGGGCCTCCTTGGGGACAGTCAAACCTTTGGTTTCCTTACATGGTTGCCGGGAGGGGAGCGTTCTGTCATTGGGTGAAGTCATGGCTCTGGTGTAAGCCAGCATAGACAAAATGGAAGTGAGAATGTTGGCTTGAGTAACGGAATCGTAGGTGAGAGTCCAGATACTGAGGCATGCGGGGCTACCTCCCTGCTGCCTGCTCATCCCACCAAATCAAGAAGTTCAAGATGAAGTCAAGAAGACACCAGGTTTGCACTGTAACGATACCAGGCTTTCCCCTATCAGTTCACCTACCATCAACCGCCCTCCAGGCAAAGGCCTTGGGCTAGACTGGGCCGGCCAATTGTTAGGAGGATTGGCACTTATTAGGAGGATTTTCCTAGCCCTTCTCTCTCTCTCTCTCTCTCTCTCTCTCTCTCTCTCTCTCTCTTTCTCTCAGTGCTGATTGTTACATACACCCTCATGCTCATTGTTACAGACACTGATGCGCCTCGGCGGAGCCCACGCATGCATCCCGTCATTGTCTCGGTCAAAGTAGCCACAGCCCATCTCAAGCTTGGTTAAAGTAGCCACACTGCTTTCTTCTCTCCTCCCCCTTTGCGCTCAGGGCTATGTGGTGGCTAATGACGCAGACCTCAAGCGCTGCAGCTTGCTGACCCACCAGATCAAGCGCGTGTGCAGCCCCTGCCTCTTGATCACCAACCACAGTGCTGAACAGTACCCGCAGCTCAAAAAGTGAGTCTTGCAGATGACCACAGTGCCCAACGGTATCTGCAGCTCAAAGGCGAGGTTTGCATGCGT
This sequence comes from Dunaliella primolecta, assembly GCA_914767535.2. NCBI lineage: Eukaryota > Viridiplantae > Chlorophyta > Chlorophyceae > Chlamydomonadales > Dunaliellaceae > Dunaliella > Dunaliella primolecta. The sequence continues at coordinate 1,116,107 of OU611753.1, forward strand.
TTACAGTGCCTAGCAGTATCTGCAGCTTAAAACATGTGTTTTAACCATTTGGGAGTCAACCTGGTTGGGTGTTTATTGCTGGTTACCTTGGGCAGGACAGTACGCATGAAGGGTGTGTGTGCATGAACATCTTCACAAAGCCTGTGTCACTCTGTCTTTATGGGTGCGGCAGGTCTGGTATGCTTTTTGTGTACAGCAGTTTTGTCTTGTCTCCTAGCCTTTTTCAATTTTGCAGCAGGTGCGGTGCAGATGCGTGTGCTCGCGCGCACGCGCGCAATACACACATGCGTACCCCACATGCCTACACACTCCTAGGGACGGCAAGCTGCTGCGCTTCCACCGCGTGCTGTGCGACGTGCCCTGCTCCGGAGATGGTACGATGCGCAAATCACCAGACATCTGGCGCCGATGGACCGTGAACAATGGCAATGGCCTGCACCTCACGCAGCTGCGCATTGCCATGCAGGGCGTGAAGCTGCTTGAGGTGTGTCTGTGCGCGCGCGCATGTGTGTGTATGTGTATGTGTACGCGCGCACATTCGCACTCGCGCCATGCAGGGTGTGAATTTGCTAAAGGTGTGTAGGTGTGGGCGTGGGTGTGTGGCTTGCTCTTGATATGTGGTAAATACAAAACAGAGCCCTAGTTGTTGCTTGCTTACCAGTGTGTAAAGCTTTCTGGTTAAGATTGTTGGATGATTGGATGACTGGGGAAAGAGTCGTATCTTCCTTTAAGGTGGAGCATCAGAGTGCAGCATGGCTGACACATTTTCCAATGCAGGCCACTCGCTTTCCTGTAAGATGCACTTTTTTGTGTTGATCTTCAAAATATCTTTGGTTAGAGACGTCATGAAAAAAAGCTCTCGCATGCTCTCACACTGCTTTACGATGCGGGTGGGCACACCCCACACTGAAAAGCATCCCCGCAGTTATTCCAGCCTTATTGCTGGCAAGGTGCAACGGTGCATGGGCCTGCGCATCATTTTGGCGAGATGTTGGATAAGTTGTCAAAACCATGCTCTCGTTCTGCCTTGCCAGGTGGGCGGCCGTATGGTGTACAGCACCTGCACCTTCAACCCCATCGAGGATGAGGCTGTGGTGGCGGAGGTGCTGCAGCGCTGCGGAGGCGCAATGGAGCTAGTGGACCCCGCAGGTGTGTAAGGATGCATGCAGCATTGTGGATGTTGCGGACATTTCAAAAGCACATGAGGTGAGGCTGTGGTGGTCTTTTGGATCTGGAAAACCTCCTGATCAGCTTTGGATTCTCTTCAGTTTCATTGCCTCCCGGCAGGGTATTGTCCTTTCAGCTCGGATCGAGCCACCCATGCATGCAGCAGTCAGGAAGCTTGTACAGGGTAAGTCAAGTAGTCTCACTCGTCCTTTAGAAGAAAAAATACATTGGTTTGGATAATTTTGCATCTAAGGTGCATTTTTATGCAAAGTGGTGTGGAGGTGCTGCAATGCTGTAGGGGCACGATGGAGCTAGTGGACCCTGCATGTATGTTGGTACGAATGAGGCCTTGTTAATGTTGCGGGCAAGCATGCGGGGATGAGAGGTTGTGGTGGTGGAGGTGCTGCATTGCTGTGGGGGCGCAATGGAACTTGTGGGCTCTGCCCTTGTGAAGGGACCAATGATGTCTTGTAGATGGGCAGGCATCGACCCTCACCATTACCCTCACCCCGATGCCTGCTGCAATGCCATGCGCATACTACCTGCGCCAAAAGAGTGGAAGAGGCCTTCTGACGTGCGGTTGTCAGTGCACTGCATGCATAATCCGTCTCCTTTTGCTCAGCCTTGATCTCAGCATGCTGCGTGCATGCTCTGTCTCCTTGCTCTGACTTTTACGCACATCACACACGCCTTGACTGGTGAGCATTTCAGGTGTGTAAGGGCAATTGTCCCCACACGCTTGTTGATTGTGTGCTCCACATGCTGCAGCTCATCTAAGCTCGCTGCGTTTCATGTTGCACGCATTACACACGTTGCGCTTGCATGAACTTGTGTGAGCAAGCATAGTCTTGCTTGCTTGACATAGACAACACGGCGCACAGGCTCTGCCTGCGCACCTGCAGAGCCTAGCTTGACATTGTACACAAACCTCCATGGTGGCCACTCTCACTGCGCGCAGGGATGCTGCCGCTGCTGAAGCGCATGGAGGGCAAGCACACGTGGCATGTATAGTTCAGGTCGTGCTGGACATAAACGCAAACCTCGGTGGTTGCCATTTTCATTGCGCACAGGGATGCTGCCGCTGCTGAAGCGCATGGAGGGCAAGCACACGTGGCATGTATAGTTCAGGTCGTGCTGGACATAAACGCAAACCTCGGTGGTTGCCATTTTCATTGCGCACAGGGATGCTGCCGCTGCTGAAGCGCATGGAGGGCAAGCACACGTGGCATGTATAGTTCAGGTCGTGCTGGACATAAACGCAAACCTCGGTGGTTGCCATTTTCATTGCGCGCAAGGATGCTGCCGCTGCTGAAGCGCATGGAGGGCAAGCACACGTGGCATGTATAGTTCAGGTCGTGCTGGACATAAACGCAAACCTCGGTGGTTGCCATTTTCATTGCGCGCAAGGATGCTGCCGCTGCTGAAGCGCATGGAGGGCAAGCACACGTGGCATGTATAGTTCAGGTCGTGCTGGACATAAACGCAAACCTCGGTGGTTGCCATTTTCATTGCGCACAGGGATGCTGCCGCTGCTGAAGCGCATGGAGGGCAAGCACACGTGGCATGTATAGTTCAGGTCGTGCTGGACATAAACGCAAACCTCGGTGGTTGCCATTTTCATTGCGCACTGGGATGCTGCCGCTGCTGAAGCGCATGGAGGGCAAGCACACGTGGCATGTATAGTTCAGGTCGTGCTGGACATAAACGCAAACCTCGGTGGTTGCCATTTTCATTGCGCACTGGGATGCTGCCGCTGCTGAAGCGCATGGAGGGCAAGCACACGTGGCATGTATAGTTCAGGTCGTGCTGGACATAAACGCAAACCTCGGTGGTTGCCATTTTCATTGCGCACAGGGATGCTGCCGCTGCTGAAGCGCATGGAGGGCAAGCACACGTGGCATGTATAGTTCAGGTCGTGCTGGACATAAACGCAAACCTCGGTGGTTGCCATTTTCATTGCGCACAGGGATGCTGCCGCTGCTGAAGCGCATGGAGGGCAAGCACACGTGGCATGTATAGTTCAGGTCGTGCTGGACATAAACGCAAACCTCGGTGGTTGCCATTTTCATTGCGCACAGGGATGCTGCCGCTGCTGAAGCGCATGGAGGGCAAGCACACGTGGCATGTATAGTTCAGGTCGTGCTGGACATAAACGCAAACCTCGGTGGTTGCCATTTTCATTGCGCACAGGGATGCTGCCGCTGCTGAAGCGCATGGAGGGCAAGCACACGTGGCATGTATAGTTCAGGTCGTGCTGGACATAAACGCAAACCTCGGTGGTTGCCATTTTCATTGCGCACAGGGATGCTGCCGCTGCTGAAGCGCATGGAGGGCAAGCACACGTGGCATGTATAGTTCAGGTCGTGCTGGACATAAACGCAAACCTCGGTGGTAGCCATTTTCATTGCGCACAGGGATGCTGCCGCTGCTGAAGCGCATGGAGGGCAAGCACACGTGGCATGTATAGTTCAGGTCGTGCTGGACATAAACGCAAACCTCGGTGGTTGCCATTTTCATTGCGCACAGGGATGCTGCCGCTGCTCAAGCGCATGGAGGGCAAGCACACGTGGCATGTATAGTTCAGGTCGTGCTGGACATAAACGCAAACCTCGGTGGTTGCCATTTTCATTGCGCACAGGGATGCTGCCGCTGCTGAAGCGCATGGAGGGCAAGCACACGTGGCATGTATAGTTCAGGTCGTGCTGGACATAAACGCAAACCTCGGTGGTTGCCATTTTCATTGCGCACAGGGATGCTGCCGCTGCTGAAGCGCATGGAGGGCAAGCACACGTGGCATGTATAGTTCAGGTCGTGCTGGACATAAACGCAAACCTCGGTGGTTGCCATTTTCATTGCGCGCAAGGATGCTGCCGCTGCTGAAGCGCATGGAGGGCAAGCACACGTGGCATGTATAGTTCAGGTCGTGCTGGACATAAACGCAAACCTCGGTGGTTGCCATTTTCATTGCGCACAGGGATGCTGCCGCTGCTGAAGCGCATGGATGGCAAGCACACGTGGCATGTATAGTTCAGGTCGTGCTGGACATAAACGCAAACCTCGGTGGTTGCCATTTTCATTGCGCACAGGGATGCTGCCGCTGCTGAAGCGCATGGAGGGCAAGCACACGTGGCATGTATAGTTCAGGTCGTGCTGGACATAAACGCAAACCTCGGTGGTTGCCATTTTCATTGCGCGCAAGGATGCTGCCGCTGCTGAAGCGCATGGAGGGCAAGCACACGTGGCATGTATAGTTCAGGTCGTGCTGGACATAAACGCAAACCTCGGTGGTTGCCATTTTCATTGCGCACAGGGATGCTGCCGCTGCTGAAGCGCATGGAGGGCAAGCACACGTGGCATGTATAGTTCAGGTCGTGCTGGACATAAACGCAAACCTCGGTGGTTGCCATTTTCATTGCGCACTGGGATGCTGCCGCTGCTGAAGCGCATGGAGGGCAAGCACACGTGGCATGTATAGTTCAGGTCGTGCTGGACATAAACGCAAACCTCGGTGGTTGCCATTTTCATTGCGCACTGGGATGCTGCCGCTGCTGAAGCGCATGGAGGGCAAGCACACGTGGCATGTATAGTTCAGGTCGTGCTGGACATAAACGCAAACCTCGGTGGTTGCCATTTTCATTGCGCACAGGGATGCTGCCGCTGCTGAAGCGCATGGAGGGCAAGCACACGTGGCATGTATAGTTCAGGTCGTGCTGGACATAAACGCAAACCTCGGTGGTTGCCATTTTCATTGCGCACTGGGATGCTGCCGCTGCTGAAGCGCATGGAGGGCAAGCACACGTGGCATGTATAGTTCAGGTCATGCTGGACATAAACGCAAACCTCGGTGGTTGCCATTTTCATTGCGCACAGGGATGCTGCCGCTGCTGAAGCGCATGGAGGGCAAGCACACGTGGCATGTATAGTTCAGGTCGTGCTGGACATAAACGCAAACCTCGGTGGTTGCCATTTTCATTGCACACAGGGATGCTGCCGCTTCTGAAGCGCATGGAGGGCAAGCACACGTGGCATGTATAGTTCAGGTCGTGCTGGACATAAACGCAAACCTCGGTGGTTGCCATTTTCATTGCGCACAGGGATGCTGCCGCTGCTGAAGCGCATGGAGGGCAAGCACACGTGGCATGTATAGTTCAGGTCGTGCTGGACATAAACGCAAACCTCGGTGGTTGCCATTCTCATTGCGCACAGGGATGCTGCCGCTGCTGAAGCGCATGGAGGGCAAGCACACGTGGCATGTACGTGACAAGTCCACGTGAGTGAACTTCCATTCCACTCTGATGTGTGTGCATGTACAAGTGTTGAAATGCAATGCTAGTGCGTAATGTGTGTGTTGTAGATGTGGGTTGGCGCGCAAGGCATGCGCAAGACAAGACCACGTGAGTGTCTCATCATTATACTGTGATGAGTGTGCAGGTACATGCATGTGTGGAAATGTGGTGCAAATGTGTACGCGTGAATGTGGGCTGGCGCACATGGCATGCTTGGGACAAGGCCAGTTGAGTGGCACGCGCAAGACAAGGCCACAATAGTGGGGTGTAGTTGTGTGCACCTGTCGGATGTGCATGTGGGACCATGAGGGCGCCAGTGGTGTGTCTGCAGTGTGTGTGGAGTGTGTTTGTTTATACTGAGCCTGCAGTTGTGCATGGCATGTGCATTTGCAGGTGTGTGTGTGTGTGTGTGTGTGTGTGTGTGTGTGTGTGTGCGCGCGCGCGCGCGCCCGCGCAAGGCAAGGTCACTCGAGTGTGGTGTAGTTGTGTGCACCTGTGGGATGTGCACGTGGGATCATGATGATGCGAGTAGTCTGTCTGCAGTGTGTCTGCAGTGTGTGCAGTATGTGTGTAGTGTGCCTGCACCTGTGGGGATGGGATGTGCATGTGCAAGATGATGCCACGAGAGTGGGGTGTAGGGTATGCAGCTGTGGGATGTGCATCTGGTATCATGATGCAATAAGTGTAGCAGTGCAGGAGGAGTCGCAGTTGTAGCATGCAAGTATGTGCAGTATGTGTCCAGTGTGCCTGCAGTGTGTGCAGCTGGCTGCTGTTGTGCACAGGGTACTAGCACACAGGGTTTCAATGCTACAACACCTCATGTTCGTTTACAACTGCTGTTCAATCCTTTTTTATTGGTTCCATTTTCTGTTGGCTGCCATCGTATGAGGGGCCACAAGCGCAGTGTATCTGCATTGAGCCGTCCTTGTTCCATTCCAACCTCGATCCCATCTTCTCTTCTTTGTTTCATTTGTGGCTGGCTGCCTCCTGCAAAGAGGCACGGGCGCACAGGATTGTACTCCTACGACGACCACCTCCGTTTTGTTATAGCTTTAAACTAGGTTTTAAACCCTCTACTATTCGCTCATGTGTAGCTGGCCATCAGCGACTGCATGAGGAGACTCAAGCGCAGGGCACCTGCAGTGAGCCATCCCTTGTTCCCTTCCAACTTCAACTCCATCCTCTCTTCTTTGCTTCATTTGCAGCTGGCTGTCATCATACGAGGAGGCGCAAGCACAGGGCATCCGCATAGAGCCATCCTTGTTCCCATCCCCTGAGAAAGCACAGCTGCCCTTGCACCGCTGCATGCGCTTCCTGCCCCACCACCAAGACACTGGCGGCTTCTTTGTAGCTGTCCTCCAAAAGGTGTGCTGTTTGCAAGGATGGAAGTTTGAACAGCATTGATCAAGATAAAACAGGAGATGTGAGATGCATCGCTGCGTGTGCTTCCTGACCCACAACCAAGACACTGGCAGCTTTTTTTGTGGCTGTGCTCCACAAGGTATCTCCTTTGCAAGCATGGCACTTTGTACTGTGAGGTGTGAGGTGCACCACTGCATGGGCTTCCTGCCCCACCAACAAGGCACCGGCAGCCTTTTTGTAGCAGTGCTCCAAAAAGCTGTCTGTGTGTGATATTGAACTGGGTTTGGGGGGGGGGGAGGGGGAAAGCAGATGTTGAAGTTTGGAATGTCATTTAGAATTGGCAGTGGAAGTGGTTGCCAGGCACGCTGTTGCGTGACTTGTTCCTTGGTGTTGCAATTCAATGAGCAATATGTCTTGGTGTCAGACTTTGGTAGCATCAGTCTCATGGTGAAATATGCAAATGTTCGTCAAGTTAGCCTGTGCATGTCCCTTCAAAAATTGGAGCCGTTTGCGCAGTGATTGAAGACGGACAAGCGGAGCATTCGTACTCAACTGGTTGCGTGTCTGTGTGCATAACCCTAAGGTCTGTGCATGTGCAAGCTTGGCACAGGTGTCTATTCCTTTGGTCCGAGAATGAACCTGTCGTGATTTTTATACGAAGCGCACTGATTATAGGAGGAGGCTGCTGGTTGAACTCTAGAAATGAGTGATTGCTTTCTTGCAGCCCCCCGAATATAGGAGCCCCAAAGCGCATGGCCCATCATTCTTACTGCAGTGTCTGTACCTCAATTGCCATGTGTACGCGCAATTCAAATATGCATGGTTGTGTGCATGGCACAGGTGTCTGAGCTGCCTCCCAACGTGGAGGCCCCGAGAGGCATTGCCAAAGTTGGCAAGGGGGCTAAGGCCGCAGGTGCGTGTGTATATTTGTGTGTGTATGAGTATGTGTGTGGGCGCGCGTGCTTGCGTGTATGTGTGCGTGTGTGTATGTGTGTGCGCGCACGTGCTTGTGTATTTGTGTGTGCGCATGTGTGTATTTGAGCACTCAGACTCAGAGGCTCTTCCTCAAAATTGCCCTGCGCTGCTTGCTTGTCCAGGGGCAGAGAAGGACGGAGAAGAGGCCGCTGCTGATGCTGCCTGCACTCTTGGCGGGGGCGATAGCTGCTTGGGTGGAATTGCAGGGGAGGACTCCGCAGCCGCCCCCCAAGCAGCAGAAGCTGGTGCTGCCCCCGCTGCTGCAAGCACTGGTGCTGGTGCTGGTAATGGCGGGGAGGGTGCAAAGGAGGAGGGTGCCAAGACCACAAGCAATGATGCAGTGGCTGCTGATGCTGAGGCAGGGGGAGCTGTAGGTGTGGGAGGATGTGCTGGCGATGCTGCGGCAGGTGCTGCTAATGCTGGCGACGCTGCGGCAGGTGCTGTTAATGCTGGCGATGCTGCGTCAGGTGCTGCTGATGCTGGTGATGCTGCGGCAGGTGCTGCTGATGCTGGCGATGCTGCGGCAGGTGCTGCGGCGAAAGCAGAGGGTGTGGAGACTGAGGGTGCAGAGACAGGGGGCCCAGCAGGCCCGTCTGCAGGAGGGCCCTCCTGGGTGCGTGGCCAGGGAGGGCGTGGCAGATCAAAGGGGGGCATGCACGCAGGCATCGACCCCATCGTGCCTGTGGAGTCACCGGAGATCTTGCAGGTGCGTGTGTGACTTCGTGGGTGGGTGGGGGTGGGGGGTTTGCGACAAGGGTATGGACATTTGGCTGTGGGTGTGGAAAGGAGGAAACTACAAGACGCATGGGCAGGCTGGCCTTCACCAGCCTGCCGGTGAAGACCCTTTTTAAAGGAAGGGATTCATGGAAGGCTGATGGGGTCCCTTGGTTATGCATCAAAGGATGTGCTTGGGGAGGTACAAGGTGTTTGAGCAGGATGGTGAAAACCCTTTTATAAGAAGGGCTTTTTAGATGGCCTTTTTAGCATGCTGGTGGGGTTCCTTTCTTATGCATCAAACAATGTCCTTGGGCAGGTGCAAGGTGCTTGAGCGAGCTGATTAGGGAGAAGACCCTTTCTTAAGGAAGGTTTCTAGAGTTTTTTTCCGGAAGGCTGAAATGTTGAAGACCCTTTAACTGCATCGAAAGATGTACTTGCGGTTGAGGAATTTTTTAAGTAGGAACCTCCTGAGCAAGTGGCAGAGTGGTGGATGGAAGTCCATTTTGGGGGGAATGCAATGTCTGTCCATCTAGGCTTTGAGGTTGTGAGGGGAGGATGCAAGTCGTACAATGGTTGCTGTTCGGCCATTTGCCCATAACAGTTGATATGAAGGGATGTTGTGAGAATGTTGTTTTGTGGAGGGAGGATGCAAATCATACAACGTTGCCACTCGCCCTCCCACTTGCCTTTTTTTCCTTTTAGCACGTGCGCTCACAACTCGTGCTTGCGTCCTCCTAAGCCAAAATAAGGGCTCCAGTCCCCTCTTTCTCGGTCTCACTTGCTCTCTTGCCCTTTCGTGCTGGCAAGTGCATGTGCATTTTTTGTGATAGTGCGCAGAGCCTTGTGACTTCTGAAGCAGTCTGTGCATGTATGTGTGTGTGCTTGTGTTCAGCTCGTGTGTCTGCTTTTGTGCTTATGTGCAGAGTTTGTGTGACTTCTACGGAATCGCTCCAGACAGCCCGCTGCTCCAGCACCTGTTGACGCGGAACCTTGAAAAGGTGCGAGTTCAGATGTCCCCTGAAGTCCAGTTGCGTTTTTAATTTTGGTTCAGGTCGGCAAGAATTGGTGGGATGGGACGTTTATATCAAACATGCAGCCTTTCAGCTGATTCCTGACATGGGGTGCTTTCTTTGGCTTGCCAACCAATTCAAATGATAAACAAGCGGACTACTTGCTCAAGAGTACAGTCTGTCATGGATGCCTTGAGACGTGTGCTGTCTTGTGGTCCAAAATGCTATTGGTATGCTATTGGTGTCATGGTCCAAAATGCTACGGTATGCTGTTGGTGCCATGAGGCGTGTGCTGTCTTGTGGTCCAAAATGCTATGGTATGCTATTGGTTTCATGGTCCAAAATGCTACGGTATGCTGTTGGTGCCATGAGACGTGTGCTGTCTTGTGGTCCAAAATGCTATGGTATGCTATTGGTGCCATGAGACGTACTGTCTTGTGGTCCAAAGCCATGTGTTATGTTTATTTCTGAAGGGAGGTCCTGACCTGCACGCGCGCATGCGCGCAAGCAGGCCAGGCCGGGAAGGGATTGGCTGTTCTGTATCGGCCTCTGCCGGAGCTTGTGGCGAGGCATGTGTTTGTTCCATAGTCATGCATTATGTATGACTCTTCTATCATTGACCCAAGTGCCACCACGTGTTGTCCTCCTCCGTCATGGATTTGTCGGAGGCAGCTTTGTCAGGCCTTGCTCATATACAACCTCGCATGTGTGCCTCATTCGCTCCGCAGGCTCGACCCTTGGGCGCTTGAATGTGGTGCCTTCTCTGACATGGACGTGCTAGAGACAGCATTGTTAGGCCTTGCTCATTCTCAAACCTTGCATGTGTGCCTCATTCAATCTGTAGGCGCGACCCTTAGGCACTTTAATGTTGCGTCCTCAGTCATAGGCTCACTATAGGCAGCATTGTTAGGCCCTGTCCATTTGCGGACCTTGCATGTATGCCTCATTCACCTTGCAGGCTCGACCCAAGCACTTGGATTTTGTTTTCTCTTCTGTCATGGATTTGCCAGAGGCAGCATTGTTTCGCCCTGTTCATTTGCAAGCCTAGCATGTATGCCTCATTCACCTTGCAGGCTCGATTCAAGCGCTTGAATGTCGCGTCCTCCTCGGTCATGGACCTCAATCAGTGCTTGTAGCGTGGGTTGCCCATTTGGAAGCCCTGCATATACATCTCATGCAGGCACGACCCAAGCGCTTGAATGTGGTGTCCTCCTCGGTCATGGACTTGCTGAAGGCAGATGTCAGAGAGCAGCTGAAGATCATCGCCACAGGGCTGAAGGTGTGGTACACATTGTGTTTTGCAAAGTAGCGGGTGCGTTCTGTGCCATGCTCTGCATATGCCATTGAACAGGGCTCAAGGTGTCGTCCACAAGGAGCCCGAAAGAAACAAGGTGTTGTCCACAAGGAGCCCGAAAGAAACAAGGTGTTGTCCACAAGGAGCCCGAAAGAAACAAGGTGAAGTCCACAAGGAGCCCGAAAGAAACAAGGTGAAGTCCACAAGGAGCCCGAAAGAAACAAGGAGAAAAGTCTACGCCTGCTGTTGGGGTGCGCGCAACAAGGGATGGACCAGAGTCTCCACCACCAGGGCCACAGCAAAATCCCCAAAGCCAAGTCCACTTTACACTCTGCGTGATGTGCATCCTGTTGCATTTTGTGGATGTCAGGCCTTGTCAGCTGTGACAGCTGTCATGGTGTTCAGGCCCCAGCTTGGCTGCAAAAGCAATCTGTTTGGTTAGATGTTAGATGCATCAGATGGTTTGTGTTTAAGCAAAAGCAACCTGTTCGTCAGATGATTTGTGTTTGAGAAGAACTCCTCGCCAACACGCCTCCTCTGCGCATCCTCTGGGCCCTGTGCGAAGATAAGCTGCCCTCATAGGCAGGTGCAGCTTTGTCAGCCTCTTTATTGTGGGCCCCGTGTTGGCTTTACCTTTCAATCCAAATCTGCAATGAGGTCTGGTAGCAAATGGCTCAGAGAGCCTCAGTGCTTGCGAGCTGTGGCTTGACTGATCAGCCAGCATGAATCCGGTAGCAAATGGCTTTGAGGGCCTCAGTGCTTGCAAGCTGTAGCTTGGCTGATCAATCCAATTCAAAAATTTATCAAAGCTGATCAATTCATGCTGGCTGTTCTGCCGTGCCACGGCAAGCACTGAAACACTGCTCTCTTTCTGACCTAGTCTGATCTAATAGTCTGACAATCCATGCCGGCTGTTCTGCTGTGCCACGGCAAGCACTGAAACACTGCTCCCTTTCTGACCTAGTCTAATCTATTAGTCTGACAATCCATGCCGGCTGTTCTGCCGTGCCACGGCAAGCACTGGAACACTGCTCCCTTTCTGACCTAGTCTGATCTACTAGTCTGATCAATCCAAAACGGCTGTTCTGCCGTGCCACGGCAAGCACTGAAACACTGCTCTCTTTCTGATCAATCCATACCGGCTGTTCTGCCGTGCCACGGCAAGCACTGAAACTCTGCTCCCTTTCTGACCTAGTCTGATCTAATAGTCTGATCAATCCATACCGGCTGTGCTGCCGCGCCACAGCAAGCACTGAAACACTCCCCTCAGCCGGACACCATCGGCCAAGCACCTCCATTCATGCTGGCTATTCTGCCGTGCCACAGCAAGCACTGTAGTGCAGCCAGCTTGATTAGATCAGATCAGATTATATCGCATGGCGTGCCTGCATGAAAAGCGGCCCAAAGCTGGAGGCCCCACAAAGCGACCATGTTTTCCATACCAGAGACTTAATTATTATGGAGGAAAGGAAAGGAAAGGGTTACATAGCTGTACCTGCCTACGTGGGCAGCTTAGCTGAAGCAAAGAAAATGCCTGTAACCAAATCAGTCCAAGCTGAAGAACAAGAACAAAACATGGAAGTCACAGCATTTCAGGCACGTTGATACGAACTTATCTAATCCTAGGACATCAGCCTGGTTCATGAAATCTCTAAGACATGATGCACTACTTGAGGATGCAGAATTAAACAGGTGCTGGGACCGAGTGCGCAGTTTTGTTCAATCCTGACAAGGGCAATTCTGGATAATGTGCTCTTCGTCTTGTACAGTGTGCCAATTGTATTTGTTGCAAACTCTAAGCGCGTACTGGCACCTGTTTCCACAGTGCCATTGGGTTTCCACTCAAAGCTGCTTTGGAGGGTTGGCTGTAATCTATCAAGCATTGGCAATCAAAGCACAGCTGCAATGCTGGAGCTTCCCCTCTCTCAAAGTGCACTTCCATGCCGCTTCCTCTTTCTGGCAATCCTGGATCTGAGTGCCCTGCCTGCACAGCTGTGTGAACATTTTGGGGGGGAACAGGTGGCGACCTGCAAAGTAGTCTCAAGCATGATGATTCACACATGCACTGACATGTGCCATGTCCTTTTTACAAACACAGTTGTTTGACCGCCAGGAGCTGAAGGACGCTTCCTCCACCTGTGCCTACCGCATTGCACAAGAGGGCATCTCGTTCCTACTGCCACACATCACCAGGTGTGTAAGATGTGATGTACGTCATGTGTTTCACACACAAACAAGCATGCATGCAGGCTCATGCACGCGCGCGCACGCGCGCGCACACACACACACACACACACACACACACACACACAGGCAGCGCGTGCACTTGGGCCTGGAGGACTTTTTGGGCCTCCTCCGCGACCGCTACATCTCCATCATCCCTCCCCCACCACCCAACCCACACACTACCATGCCGGACGCTACCACACAAGAAGGCGAAGTCGGGACTGCTGCGGCTGCCAGTGAACAAGGCAAAGGGGACAGCACCGAAGCGGCTGTTGGTCAAGGGCAACCTGGCAAGGTGTGGGACAAGGAAGCCGCTCCCATTGTGGGGGGCCTCTTTATGAACACAGCCTTCTCGCCTTGTGTCTAGGTCCGAGGCGTGCTCAGTGGTGTGTGTGTGTGTGACGATCAGAGCTGTGTTTGCAACGATAGGGGTTGTGGGGCTGTCTGAAAGGCCAACATGCACAATTGCGCGTCTGCCTGCATTCTCTTTTTGGAGCTTCCCTATCTGGGCAAGCTCGGAGCAGCATTTTTCTGGGGAATGCCAAACATTTACCCAGACAGAGCCGACAGTGACAATTCTTTAACCAAACAGAGCCCACAGTGTCAAACAATCACCCAGACAGAGCCCACCGCTGTCACAGGGGCAGTGCTCACACATCACCTTTGCTGCATGGGACTGCAAGGCAACTGAAGCAACTGCTTACAAGGACTTGACGATGGGTGAAAGGCCAGAGCTCAGCACCCATCCTCATGGCTCATCATCATCATCTTCATCATCATCATGGCATCCATCGTTTAGATTTCAGAGCCATTAGATGCACCTATTCTCAAGACGGTGCTTGTTAAGTGTCCATGAAGGATGCAAAGATATGAAGACATGCAGGATTGCAACTACAGAAGTCCCTGACTTGTATCAGGGAAATTTGGTATGGCATGGAGCAACTGTGGTTGACAGCTTCTCATACGAACGTGCAGGCCTGGGACCATCCCAAATCGCTTTATGCAATTCCAAAACTTTGCACGTCCAGAGGACAGGGCCATGAACAGTTGCACACTACACCACTCATGTTTGCTGGCAATGAGTGCTGTGGGGTGTGCGCTGTCCTGCACTGTGTGCTGTCATGCGCACATGTTTGACAATGGGGACTGTGGAGTGTGCACAGGGCTGTGCTGCAATTACGCTCAGAAGGTGATACAGGACCCTAGAATGAGCATGGGAGCTTTTGCTCTCAACCCTGCATGATTGATGCGTGACTGATGCGTGTGAGCAGCGTGCCACTCAACATCTGTATGCATGGAGCTAAGCAAGAACCAAAGCAGTCAAGCAGTCCCTCACAGAGGGTGCAGCTGCTCAGCTGGGGCGGGGGCCGGTGTAGTGGTGCGTGTAGAGGTAAAATTTGGAAAGGCATCAACCTGTTTCATCGCTTTTATGGGCCTCCACACCATTGCAGCCAGAAAGCTTGTAGGCACATTGTTTCGGGCATGGGTATACTTGAGCTTCGTGCATTTGTGCAGCCGGCCAGAAGAGTCTTCCATCTGCTTCTCATTGACACGCGCGTGCACACACACACACACACACACACACACACACACACACACACACACACACACAGACTGAGGCTGTGCAAGGCGGAGCTGGGGAGGGGGGAGCCCAGGCGGAGCGCAAGTTTGAGCCCACACCATGGAATGACGGAACCATGAAGGGGCGGCAGCAGCAACGGAAGGAGGTGGGTCGTGTGTGTGTGTGTATGACTTTCGATCCTAATTGAATGCTGCCATGAGTAGGAATGTGATTCAACAACAGGAGCATGCTGGTCTATGCTTGAGCAGGAAACCAATTCTTTCCATGCACACAGCTTGACCCACCTGCAACGGTCTATTTTTGCGTATCAACGCAGACGAATACTTTGCTGTCCTTCCTTGTTTCTTTGTGCAGGAGACCAAGGACGCTGCGCTGCTTGCTGCATTGAAAGCCGCCATGCCTGGGTGTGTGGTTGCGGAGCTCAAGCCCGAGGATGCAGCCAAGCTGGGTCTCGCCTCAGGTGCGCATAAAAAGAAGCTATGGACTATGCTGGGTAGCAGCCAGCGTGCATCTAGAAGAGACCCAACTCAGGTGTGTGGTTGTGGAGCTCAAGCCTGAGGATCCAGCCAAGCTGGGCCTGGCCTCAGGTGTGCGTCTTGTATGGAAAGATGCTTTGCTTTGTATGTACAGAAGCTTTGGTTGTGGAGCTTAAGCCTGAAAAGAAAAGGATGCAGCCCAGTTGGGTCTGGCCTCAGGTGCATATTTGCAGAAGATGGTGGATTGTTTTGCCAGGGTTACTCCGCTTTCTGCGCATGCATGCACTTGCATGCATGTCAATTGAAGTGTACCTGAACCTGTGTGGCCTCTGACCCCTCACAGGCAGAGACCAAGAGGTCTCCGGCGCCCTTGCAGTGAATGCCCCCCTTCTGCTGCAGCGCACTTCAAGAAATACATAACCAAGAAGCTCATGAATTTGTGGTCTCTGACCCCTCGCAGGCCAAAAACAGGGGGCATTCAGAGCCCTTGCAATAAATGCCCTCATCGTGCTGCTGCGCTTGCTTCGAAACACATGAACCAAGAAGCTCATGAATTTGTGTGGCCTCTGACCCCTCACAGGCCAAGACCAGGGGGCCTCCGGCGCCCTAGCAGTGAATGCCCCCCTGGTGCTGTCTGCATGGAAGGGGAAAGCCACGCTGGCAATCATGGCAGACAAGGCAGAAACGACGCAGATGGTGGACAAGATTGTGAGTTCATGTCTGTCGCAGATGGTGGACAAACCTTGTGTTGGTGTCTGTCTGTGTGGAAGGGGAAGGCCACGCTGGCAATCATGGTAGACAAGGCAGAGACGAAGCAGATGGTGGACAAGATTGTGAGTTGATGTCCTGCAGATGATGGCAAATTGCGCATTGATGTCTGTCTGCATGGAAGGGCAAGGCCACGCTGGCAATCGTGGGCAGATAAGACAGATGCAACGCAGGTGGTGGACAAGATCGTGACTTTTGTTGCATGCTTTGCGCCCAGACATGCATGCTCCTGTGCAAGTGCCTAATCCAAAGTTTGTTTGGCTGTGTTTGGCGTCTGCATGCTCCATGGAGGTGCACAGTCCCTTGCGGAGTCAGGTTGAAAAGGTTGCTCCTTTAACTTTTGGCTTGAACTTAAATGCAGATCCAGACTTTTGCCTCCTCTTACCATGTTGAGGTCCTGTAGGAGACGTACTGTAGGAGGCGTATGGTAGGAGGCGTACGGTAGGAGGCGTACGATAGAAGGCATACGGTAGGAGGCGTACGGTAGGAGGCGTACTGTAAGAGGCGTAGGCAGAGCAAGAGAGGCATTCGCATTTGCACACCCTGCGATATTTTTGCGCATGCGCAATCCCCTTCATTCATCTCTCACCTCTGATTTGCCTGTTTTTTTGGGAATGCAGGAGGCTGCTCGATTGAGGCTGGAAGGCAAGGGCCAAGCCTGATCCTGCAAAGCATCAAGTTCCACTCAAGCAGGATGCCCCTAGCAGTCACCGAGTATGTCTGGAGCGGAGCATGTGGACCTCAAGGATTCCTTGAGCAAATCCTTGATTTTTGAAAGGGCTCTCTTTCATGTTGGTAGCAAAAATTCATTAGGTTTTAAAACATGTATTTGAGACCACGAGGATTCCAAAAGGATCTTCACTTGAACGATTACTTCCTCCCTGGTTCTTAATCAAAGACAGCCTCACTTCCAAAAAAAGGAAGTCCGCTGCGCAACAGCCAGCGTGCATTAAGGGAAAATCCAACAATCAGCGCTGACACTGGATATGCTCTTTTCCGGTTTTCTTTCTCAAATCTTGCCATGCCTACCATCTTAATTTTCAAAAAACATCATGTTCACCAAGAGTTGATGAAAATTAGAGGACCCCGGATCACTTTCCAGGCCTCAGATAACTAAAAAAAAGGCTTATAGCTCCAACCTGGGACATTGTTTTAACCCCAAAAATTTGTGTTTGTGACCTCCATAAACATTACTAACATCCTGCGTATTCAAAAGAAGGAGAGACAGAAGTCAAAAATCGACCGGTAGAAGAGTGTGCCTATTGAGGCATTGTGAGATTTGGAGGAGAGGGTGGCGCTGGAGATGCACTGTGAGATGGTGGAGGGAAGGGAAGGGTTACATAGCTGTACCTGCCTGCGGGGGCAGCTTAGCTGATGCGAAACGTGCCTGCAACCAAACCAGTCCAATCTAAAAAACGAAATAAGCTAGAAGCTCAGTCACAGCACTTCAGGCAAGCAGACACGGACTTGGCTAATCCTAGGACATCATCATGGTTCATGAAGTCTCTAAGGCGTGATGCACTGCTTGGGGGTGCAGAGCTAAACAGATGCTGGAACTAAGCACGCAAATTTGATAAATCCTGAGGTGGGCAATCCAGGATAATGTGCTCTTCGTCTTGTACAGTGTGCCAGTCGCATTTGTTGCAAATTCTAAGCTCATATGGGAACCTATTTCCATGATGCCGTTTGGTTTCCACTCGAAGGTTGTGACCGGAAAGGCGTAAGCAGGTGGAGAGGATGGCACTGTCCAAACCTTGTAACCCCCCAAAAAGCGTCCCACCTGTTTGCCATGTCTTCTCTACCTGTTCCTGCACTAGTGAGGCAAATCTTTTCTTGTTCGTTTTTATTCGCCCATTATGACACTTAACGTTTCATTTCCGATCTCATAGAAATTTTTTGTGCAGTTGGAACAGTTGAGCAGACCGAGCAGCCAAACTACCTGGCTGAAGGTCAAACCCCATTGTAACTCATTGTAACTCATTCTTCGCCCATTAGGCTGAGCAGCCAAACTTATTGGCTGAAGGCTGAACACCATTATAAACC
Source organism: Dunaliella primolecta (assembly GCA_914767535.2). Classification (NCBI taxonomy): domain Eukaryota; kingdom Viridiplantae; phylum Chlorophyta; class Chlorophyceae; order Chlamydomonadales; family Dunaliellaceae; genus Dunaliella; species Dunaliella primolecta. Next base: position 1,134,013 of record OU611753.1, read on the forward strand.
TTGTAACCCCCAAAGAAAAAAGAGGACTACACAACCAGGTCCAGCTGTGTACATGAAGGAAAGGCAAACCCTTTTGCAATCCCATTTCAACCCCTTGTGACATTAAAAGAGGGCGGCACCTCTCAGCCTAGCAGTCATGCGTTTTGACTGCACTGAGAGTGGTCCCAGAGGTGCTCCTTTTTGTATCCCCTCGTATCTGTTCAAGGATTTGGACAAGCATGTTTTGAGAAACATTAGCAGATTTAGATTGCGTGCTCATCACTTGAGAGTGGAGTCTGGTAAATGGCTTGGGGGCTCAAGTATCTGTGATAAGTGTGAGTGTGGGGAAGTCCAGGATGAAAAACATGTGCTTTTCTTTTGCAAATGTACTGAGGTGCGTGAGCTACGCACGAGATACAAGGACCTTTTTGAGGAGATGTTTAAGACTTTGCGTGTGTTTGCTCCGCCTTCAAACGCTGACTTTATTCCATTCTTGGCTTGCCATCATACTATCACTGATTCTGAGATCAATGCTTTCCTAAACCAAGACTCATACAGACTTCTTAGATTTGTGTCAGACTTGGTCTCAATTTTTGATACTGGTTGAGCTTGTTTCACCAGCTGCCATCAGCCAGAGTCTCGGGCTGTAGGCCACCATTGTAAACCCTTGTAAACCCATGCGTTTTGACTGATGGCTTCTCTGGTAAACTTCGTAAACTCCGTAAGAGGGTCGGACACTGGGGAGGATGGCACTGAGTGGCATGGGAAGATGGTGGATTTCATCTGGAAGATCTTTCCTCTTCTCCAGAGCAAGGTTGGGAGAGGTTGCGCTGGTCTGACGGTGATTCTGTTTGGCATCAGGGATATCCAAGACAAACCAGTGTTTCCTCCCTCCAGAACCTGCCTTTGCCATGTCGAGTGGTCACATGTGTGTGGGCGTTTAAAGCCATCTTAGATATGTGTTGTTACACCAGTGCCAGCCCTGTCTATGTTACACCAGTGCTAGTTATTTGCTGTTACATGAGTGCCAGCTCTTTCTCTGTTTCACAAGTGCCAGCTATGTGCTGTTACACAAGTGCCCAACAAGACACTGGAAATCTTCAAAGCTGAGCCCCCTTTTCATGCCCTCAAGCCCCAGCTCAGTGCGCACATAAGCCAGCATGCTGTCCACCTTGTCTGCATCCTCTGACTGGCCGACTTTTCCAAGGACTGCCTGCAGGCACGCAGCACGAGGCAAAATCAGTCTGCGCACACACCGGCATGCTGTCTAGCTTGCCTGCACCCTCTGATTGGCCTCCTTTTCTGAGGGCTGCCCGCAGGCTGAGAGAAACAAAACAGGCAGCAAACAACATTTTTCAAAGCAGTCCTCCGTGCGTCCATTATGAATGCGCACACCCTTGAATCTCTGAGCCTCTTAAGCAGTTAGGGTGGACCCTAGAAGAGATGCAGAGCTCAGCTTTGGTGAAACATTCATTTTCTAACAATTTGCAGTCAGCAATAGCCTGCTTAAAAAGACGAATTATCCACATCACTGTAGGTTAGCAACGCCAGTCGCCCTCCTAATCCCCATATGGCAAATTCTTTGCACGGCCAAAGGCAGCTAGCCTTTGTTATTAAATGACAGCAGCGTACTGAGGGATGTGGTTCAGATATGCTTACTGACCCATCCATTCATGGTGCAGACGCTGTCAAACAGCCTATTGGACCTTTCATTCCCTGTTTCCCCGAAAAGAACAGGCACGAAAACGGACGCAAGACAGATAAGGCAAGACGCGTGGAAGGAGATACACAGCAATCCAATGACAGAATAGAAAAGAAAAGAGAAACTATGTAGGCAGTGAAAATTCCCCACATCAATTAAGGAAAAGGAGCCACTTAGGTTCTAAGACCGCACGACTCCCCACCACAAAATTCAGACTGAATGTAATGTAACCAAATGTTTTCCTAGACCGTACCAACAGTATTTAGTTTTCTAAATACAATCTACCCTAATTTACTTGCTTGCGATGGGGTGCTAGAGTATACCATGTGTGCATGCGAGCTTGTCACCCGCGTGTGCACTGAACTTGAGCACTTAAGCGTGTTGTGAGCACAAAAACAAGTGAGCTTGCTTATGCAGACGACAAAATTCTATCCTGAGCAACTGAACTTAAACACGACGGTTCTTTTGGGAAACACAATGGCATCCTCCCATTTGCCTGAAGAAAGGCATTGCTAAGGGAGAGAGAATAAGTGTGCAGGCAACAAAGCCACTTCGTACATCAAGCAAGGAAAAAGTTTCAAGGAAAGAGGATACCTAGGGGTAAAATCTAAGGGTGATAGAATGGGGAATAATTTTTTAATGCAGGTACCTCCTCACACCTATGCAAGGCCCAGACTCTGTATGACCAAAGAGAAGAACGAGAAAAGCAACCCCAATCCAGAAAGACTGTGTGTGTGAGATGGTTCCCAACTAGCAAGTTGTGTATGACCACTCCATTTGAAAACCACAGGCTAGCGCAAATTGACACCTTCAACATAGTACACGTGAATTGGGACCCATGAGAGCCAATCTGTGTATCAATAAAAGGAGCAGAGGACACCTGAGGGTCAAGATAAAAGACATCAATGCAAGGGAGGTCCCACTGAGTCCGTCCTCAGAGGGACCTATGCAAGGCCACAGGCTCTGCGCGACCACTCCCCATCAAAAGCAATCACCACCACAGGCTGTGCGTGATCATTACCAACCACCACCACAGGCTATGTGTGATCATAACCAACCACCACCACAGGCCATGCGTGATCATAACCAACCACCACCACAGGCCGTGCGTGATTATAACCCATCACCACCACAGGCTGTGTGTTATCATAACCCATCACCACCACAGGCTGTGTGTGATCATAACCAACCACCACCACAGGCTGTGTGTGAACATAACCAATCACCACCACAGGCTGTGTGTGATCATAACCCATCACCACCACAGGCCATGCGTGATCATAACCAACCACCACCACAGGCCGTGCGTGATCATAACCCATCACCACCACAGGCTGTGTGTTATCATAACCCATCACCACCACAGGCTGTGTGTGATCATAACCAACCACCACCACAGGCTGTGTGTGAACATAACCAATCACCAACACAGGCTGCGTGTGATCATAACCAACCACCACCACAGGCTGTGTGTGATCATAACCAACCACCACCACAGGCCGTGCGTGATCATAACCCATCACCACCACAGGCTGTGTGTGATCATAACCCATCACCACCACAGACTGTGCGTGATCATAACCCATCACCACCACAGGCTGTGTGTAATCATAACCAATCACCACCACAGGCCGTGCGTGATCATAACCCATCACCACCACAGGCTGTGTGTGATCATAACCCATCACCACCACAGACTGTGCGTGATCATAACCCATCACCACCACAGGCTGTGTGTGAACATAACCCATCACCACCACAGGCTGTGCGTGATCATAACCCATCACCACCACAGGCTGTGTGTGAACATAACCCATCACCACCACAGGCTGTGTGTGATCATAACCAATCACCACCACAGGCTGTGTGTGATCATAACCCATCACCACCACAGGCTGTGTGTGATTATAACCCATCACCACCACAGGCTGTGTGATCATAACCCATCACCACCACAGGCTGTGCGTGATCATAACCCATCACCACCACAGGCTGTGTGTAATCATAAGCGTGATCAGAAGCACAGGCTCTGCCACACAGAGCCTGTGGTGGTTGCTTGTGCCGGATGGCGCAACAATAGATGAAGCACCGACCACATTAAGCTTTTCAACTTCAAAGCAAAAGCACACTCTCGCAACAGATACAAACCACATATTCTGCGCACTCGTAATCGAAAACCTACATACACTAGCTCTCACCTGCAGCTCTTGGGGCCCCACCATGCCCCTGTTTGGCCCCATTTGTTCAAACAGCGCCAAGCATTCTCCCTGGCTCAGCTCATTTAATTGGTGCTGACTCCTCACTCCCCCTCGTTTCCCGCCTCGCGCTCCCGAAGCAGGCTTTGCATTCTCGCCCCTGCCCCTGCCCCTGCCCCTTCCTGAGCCACCCCTGCCCCTATGACCTCTGCTCCTGCTTCCAGGTGCTACCTCCTCGTCCTGCAATGTATCAGAGCCGTCTGGCGGCTGTTGGTTATCAGGACCAGCTGCTTCATCCCCTTGCTGCTGCTTTCCAGAATCCCTCCCCCGCTCCTGTTGCTGCTGCTGTTGATGATGATGATGATGATGATGATGATGATGATGATGATCTGGATGCTGCTGCTGCTGCTCAGGATGCTGCTGCTGCTGTTGATGACCTGGTTGCTGCTGCTGCTCATGCTGCTGCCGCTGCTCATGCTGCTGCTGCTCTTGCTGTCCCCCCTTCTCCTGGTGGTGGTTGTGGTGGTGGTGCTGCAGCTGCTGTGAGTCCTTTGGGCGAGCAGGTGGCTCCATCCCGAGAGACAGCATGACTGCCAGTTGTAGTTGCGCATCCTCCTCATCGTCAAGTCCATCCCTATGTCCATCACTGCTTGCTGCTGGCCCACCCCCACCTCCGCATGGAGCACATGGGGGACCCATGGCAGCAGCAACCACCTGCTCCAGAAGTCGTGTAAAGCAAAGAGTTAAGCAAAGTTAAAGTCTATGCTGTAGGCAAAGCGCCAGCGAGCAACAAAGAAAGACCCCACAATCAGCGCTGGACGAACAGTGAGCCCCACCAACTATAAACAAACTACCTGCTTTAGCATCTGCTGCTCCTCCTCCTGCTGCTGCCGCTCCCGCTGCTCCTGCTGCCGCCGCTCCAGCCACTGGTTCTGCAGCCGCTCCTGCTGCTGCTTGCTTGGTCCACTCGTGCCCTTGGAGGTCGCAGCTTTTAAACCCTTTTTGCCCTGGGACGCTGGGGCCCTGCCCTTTTTCTGGCGCTGCTGCGGCTTGCTGCGCTTGTGCTTGGAGCCTGCGCATCCAGGGAGACAAGAGCACGAGCCAGACAAAACAATGGGCCAATCTTTGACCACAGCGTTGCTCCTGATCGGCAGGCTTGTTTTCAAGCGATATTGAGCAGCATGATGTGGTACGAATGTCGAAAGGACCAAGGGGAGCAAAGCAAAGGCACGGGACGCATCAAAAAGCCAAGAAGGTAAAATGGCTTCACGCATTAACAAGCAGTAGTGTGATCGACAAAATGTGTAAGCAATGTCCTCACGAGTTTGCCCTCTGTCGACACAGACCTGGGAACATCAATGCATGCAGTCTCGAGTCCAGCTGCAGATGGGGATCATAGGAGTGAAGGCAGAGATGCTGAGAATGCATAGCAGCATCTGGATTCCTTCCACATGTGCAGAGCACTCCCCAACCATTGGCACTGCTTGATGCGTCTAACTCGTGTGTCGGCCATCATTCTCACGCTAAGCAGAGGCTCTGTTTGCACGAGCATGGCAATGCAGTTGCCGTTAATCAGGCCGCAATGTGGCCGCACACTGCAAATGCTTTTTGTTGTGTTTGCGATCCTGCTGGACAGGGTTTCATTCGCAGTGTACCATTGGCTGAGTGTGTACATGTGGCATATACACACACTCAGCCAACAGACCAGCCACGAGGCAATCATGTGTGACTGCAACAGTTGCACAACATCTGCATTGTTCATGGTACCTAACACTCTCGCATCCTCACCTGAGCACCCATTGAGGCTGTGCGCTCAGCCAACAGACCAGCCATAAGGCAGCCTCCCTTAATGCATGCAGCCTTTTTTGGCTGGTGTGCTCTCTGTTATTTCTCTTCTTCCGGCCGCCTCATGTGACAGCACCACCAAACCTGCATTTTCTATTGGTGCATTCTTTGTTATTTCTCTTCTTCCAGCCGCTTCATGTGACAGCACCACCACACTGCATTTCCCTCCTCCTCCTCCTCCTCCTCCTCCTCCTCTCCTCCTCCTCTACTGCTCTGAACATGATCATGGCATTGGGCAGAATAAGAAGACTACATGAGCGACACGCCCTCAGCCAAAAGCCAGAAGCTTTGGCTCATCTGCATCATCCTCCACCTCCTGCTCCAAGCATGATCATGGCACTGGACAGGAGAACAAGGTAACACATAAGCAGCACACCTTCCGTCGAAACTTTGGCTGCTAGCTATGACATCAAACACACCTGCATCTTATTCCTCCTCACCCTCGACTTCCTTGATTATACCGCTCCCCTCCTCATAAGATGTGTGTCACGGCACCGGACACACCTGCATCTTCTTCCTCCTCCTCCTCCTCTTCCTCAACTTCCTCGGACGCACTGCTCTCATCCTCTTCTTCGTCTCCACTGCTCAAGCTACCCTGGCTGCGGACACAAATGTTGCAGCACAAATAATAGGGCCGTGGTGTAGGGTTCTGAAGTGTTAAGTGCTCTGCGCAACGCTTTTGCGCGAAGGGCTTGAACACACAGTTTGGCACTTTACAGGCGTACAGAGATAAGGCCTGCACATAGGCGCCCTGGTATGATGGGAAACATGGGTGCCCACCAGCAAAAGCAAAAACATGCCTGCGAGGCGATCTTTGAATGCATCCTGTCAGGGCAGACACATCTTTGAATGCATCCTGTCAGGGCAGACACATCTTTGAATGCATCCTGTCAGGGCAGACACATCTTTGAATGCATCCTGTCAGGGCAGACACATCTGTGAATGCATCCTGTCAGGGCAGACACATCTTTGAATGCATCCTGTCAGGGCAGACACATCTTCAGCATTCTCCCCCCGTACACCCACATGGTTGCGGGTTTGAAAAACACAGGCACATTGCCAGACCTCAACTGTGTTGGTGCTGGTTGTTTCCTTTACGAGTAGGAGCATTTCTAGCTTCCCTCAAGTCTGTTGCGTTTGCTTTCAGAGAAACTGCTACACGCTGCAAAGAAGCACGCGTTCAGTTGCAGCTTTTTTACCTGTACCTTGCAAGGCTTTGGCACTGCGTGGCTGCTTGCAACTCAAACAAAAAACTCTTAATTGAGGTCCAAACATGGAACTTGGTCACATTTGGATTGTAGAGTGGCTTCCAAAATAATTCCATACTAGGACTTGAAGCATGGAGCTCGGTCCAATAACAACATTGAAGCGCCTTAAACGTCTGCAAAGTGGCCCACATGGTTTTCCCTTCCTTTTTGTGACACATTTCTGCGCACGTTCCAAACCTTGCAGTTGCAGTTCTGCATGTGGTTACTGATGCAGTCATGTAGACTCAAGAAAAATTCCAGCAATAAACTGCATAAGTTACACTGCCGTGCTGTCAACTTGGCGGATTGCAGCAGCCTGGCATAGACCTTTCATTTCGCAAGCATCACACAGACTTGCATCAAACCCACAGACCTTATGCGAGCATTACACAGACTTGCAGCAACCCCTACCTGCGTCTCCTGCCTTTTGAGCTGGAACTTCCTCGCCGTTTGCCTGCCCCCCTTGCCCGTTTCTTCCCCACTCCTACATGGATGCAAACATCGAGAGGACAAAGTAGGCGCACATGCTGGCAAATTTAGTGCGCATGCTGTCATAAGCGGGAAAAAAGTGCAGCAGCGTCATACTTGCTGGCAAAAAAGACCAGGACAGCTCAGGAACAGCTACAGCTGTAATGCAAGGACTGGATGGCACCCAATTGGATACATTGGCTTGAAATCGATCCCTATTTCAGGCTGCAGGTGGACTTGCTGGCTTGCTAGTTAGGGGACCTTTCCTTATGCACGCGGCCTGAGGTAATACTAATGCACGTGGCCTTTTGGCTGGGTATACCTTTCTTTTCGTGTTGCAGGTGGCCTTTGCTTTTTGTGTTGCAGTAGACCTTTGCTTTTTGTGTTGCAGGGTGTGGCCTTTACTTTTCGTGTTGCAGTAGACCTTTGCTTTTTATATTGCAGGGTGTGGCCTTTGCTTTTTGTGTTGCAGTAGACCTTTGCTTTTTGCGTTGCAGGGTGTGGCCTTTGCTTTTTGTGTTGCAGGGTGTGGCCTTTGCTTTTTGTGTTGCAGGGTGTGGCCTTTGCTTTTCGTGTTGCAGTAGAGCTTTGCTTTTTGTGTTGCAAGGTGTGGCCTTTGCTTTTTGTGTTGCAGTAGAACTTTGCTTTTTGTGTTGCAGGGTGTGGCCTTTGCTTTTCATGTTGCAGTAGACCTTTGCTTTTTGTGTTGCAGGGTGTGGCCTTTGCTTTTTGTGTTGCAAGGTGTGGCCTTTGCTTTTCGTGTTGCAGTAGACCTAAGCTTTTTGTGTTGCAGGGTGTGGCCTTTGCTTTTTGTGTTGCAGGTTGTGGCCTTTGCTTTTCGTGTTGCAGTAGACCTTTGCTTTTTGTGTTGCAGGGTGTGGCCTTTGCTTTTCATGTTGCAGTAGACCTAAGCTTTTTGTGTTGCAGGGTGTGGCCTTTGCTTTTTGTGTTGCAAGGTGTGGCCTTTGCTTTTCGTGTTGCAGTAGACCTAAGCTTTTTGTGTTGCAGGGTGTGGCCTTTGCTTTTTGTGTTGCAGGTTGTGGCCTTTGCTTTTCGTGTTGCAGTAGACCTTTACTTTTTGTGTTGCAGGTGTGGCCTACGTGAGCACACTTAACTAACAGCAGGGACCCATGCTTGCTTCCTCTTGCTCCATCTCTCGTTGAGCTCTTATTCCTCACAAATCTGCAACGGAAAGTTCAAACCTTCTGCCCTCGTTCCTCCCACCCCAAACCCTGTCACCTGCGCTTCTGCTTGGTTCAGAGCTCTCTTCCTCACTGTCTTGTGCCTCAGTCGCCTCCTCTGTCACCTCAGCATCTGCAGGTTGTGTAGAAAACCTTTCGGATGATCGGGACCACATCAATGTTCCCTTTCTCGTCAACATGCTGAGCCACATCGCGCATGGTGCATGCGCACACAGTGCAGCAGGCACCTTATTTCGTGTGTGTGGTGTGTGGTGTGTGTGTGCGTGTGCGTGCGTGCGTGCGTGCGTGCGTGCGTGTGTGCGTGCGTGTGTGTGTGTGTGTGTGTGTGTGTGTGTGTGTGTGTGTGTGTGTGTGTGTGTGTGTGTGTGTGTGCGCGCACGCAGAAGCAGCCCATTGCTGCTAGCATTTTCATTTATAGACCAATAGATTTTCAATGAGTCTGCACACGCACCTCCATCTCCCCCTTTTTGCAACTGCCTCATCTTCTCTCGCGCCTGACTAGCTGCGCTCCTAGCAGAAAGCCTTCGTTGCTTGTGTTGTGTTGCTAGCGGAGATAGATGTGCGTCTTCATCTGCATCTGACCACCTTCCATCCTGTTCTTCCTCCCGTACTTGCTGCTGCAAGGCATTTGCAGCCTCGGGGATCTGGAGCTGTTCCAGGAGTTGCCTGTTGCGTGCAATGTTCTGCGCCCGCAGCTGTTCATACTCTGTCTCCTCCTCCATGAAACGCTAGTGATCTGGGCAGTGCCCACAACTAGACCACAAGTTCAAGGCAGGCAATTTGCTATCTGAATCGAAAATGCACCAGGAAATCGAAGGGAATGAAATTAATGTTTATATTTCTAAGGAGGCCAGTGCCCTGGACAAAACCAAATAAAAAACAATGCTCGCTATCGTGCTTCACTCGACACTAATAATTGAAATCATAACTGGAAAAATGTGAGACAGTAGTAGCGCTAACTGTGCCTTTGAAAATGACGAGATTATTGCAGGCCTAGGGCTTTGTTAGGTTTAGCTTGTACCAGGAACACAGAATTTGCTGAGACTCTATTATTTGATCGGATGGAGCGCAGCCAACACCAGCAAAGCCACAACCCAAGGGAAGAGGGGAGCAGTGGAGCTGAGGGAGGAAGCGTGGACAACAAGAGGGCCAGTAACCACCAAAAGAAGAAGAAAAAGCCTACTGCTCCTCCTTGGTGCGTGCGTTGCAGCGCTAGGGTTTGGGGGGCCCCTGCTGCAGTAATGCATGAACGATGCTCTGAAGTGCTCTCTTCGTGCGCATTACAGGCACAGCAGGCTCTTCAACTCGCTGACAGAGACTGTGGGAGCATCTTTGGAGCTGTTGGGGGATGGAGAGCTCAGAAGGCGGGCTGTGCCGTATGTGCTGGGCAACACACATGTGCAGCGAGGTAGGAACACCAATGACAAGGAAAGGGAAATATTACTTAGACCCAACAGACAGCAAGGAGAGTTGGGCTAGTCTGATTAAAAATGCCCGTAGGACAGCCAGTCCCTCTAATTCTCAATTTGTAAACTATTAGCAAACTGGGAAAAATGGACTTGGAGTGTCCCAGGAACAAGCACGTGCTCTTTTGAAACCTGTTATTTTGCTCTCTACGGCTTACAGTTATCTTTGGCATTGTTAATGTATATTCCCATGCCCATCAAATGGGATTTGACATGCTGTTGCGAGTATTTTACTTGCTGGTCACCCATTTGAATCACAGCTGCATAATATTTGTGCGATGTTTGAGGACAAGGTCCACCAAGGAAGAATGCAGTGAGTGCATCCTTCCTCCATTAAATGTACCAGTGCGTTCCCGCTGCATAATTCTTCACATGGTACACTACCCTCAGATTCACTGTCTTTAGACATGCGCTTGTGTGTGCTTGCTGGGAGAGCTCTTCATCACGACGGTGTGAAAGATGCACTCACGTTTATTTTTCTTATGTGCACACTTACAAGTTGGGCCAAAGTCTCAGCCTGCCTGTTTAATGGCATTTCCCACTGAGCAACCTGGCCTTTGCCTAATTGGGGCCCAATTCTCACGCAGCTTTTGCACTCCATTGTACGAAGACTGAATTTCTGCCATATATGCTCGTTTGGGCCCTGAGGAGGAGGATGCAGCACACGTGCACGCGAGCCCCCCTTCTCACAATCTTTGTCTCACAGTGTCTCAATTCAAAATGAGCAATGCAGGCATCTCCAGCGCTGCAGCTCTTGGCCGCCAGATCCAGCAGGGGCTGTCCATGGTCAATTGGCAGCAGATACAGGTGAATGCAGGTGGCAGATACTGGTGCAGGTGCAGATGCAGATGCAGATTGAGACACAGGTGCCAAGTGTAGATGCAGAAAGTGGCAGGCCAGGTCCAGTGGGGGCTGTCCATGGTCAATTGGCAGCAGATCAGCAGGTACAGGTAAATGCAGGTGGCAGATGCAGATGCAGATGTAGGCTCAGAAAAAGGCACATGTGGCAGGCCGGTCTAGCAGGAGCTGTCCATGGTCAACCAGCAGCAGATGCAGGCAAATGTGTGGAAAGGCTTCACTAGAGGTCAAAACAAAGGAGGCATGCTGCTGGTGCGGTGATGCTGTGGAGGAATGAGGTCCCTGCCCCGATGCGAATGAAGGCGAGAGAGCACACATCCAGCATGCAGGAACGAGCAGAGCACACATTAGGACGATGGGCCAGCTGGAGCAGAATGCCCCTGACTGCGCACGAGATGGGATATGCAGGAGACGCAATCAATCAATCAATCGCTTTTCAGGGAGTGTCTGGACGATGGGCCAGCTGGGGCTGAAAATCTGTAATGACTCGCACGAATGGCTGCTGTGGACGGTGCTCACTGCATCACATCCAGTGAATCTAGAATGGAAAGTAAGAATGGCTGTTGTGGATGGTGCTCATTGCGTGCACCATCAGTACATCTATAATGACTCGCAAGAATGGCTGTTGTGGACAGTGCTCATTGCGTGCACCATCAGTACATCTATAATGGAAAGCAAGAATGGCTGTTGTGGACAGTGCTCATTGCGTGCACAATCAGTACATCTATAATGACTCGCAAGAATGGCTGTTGTGGACGGTGCTCATTGCATGCACAATCAGCTGCGGGTGTCTGTATTCCTGTGCCTGAATTTCAGGTGGTGATGAGTCAACTGGAGCAGAGGAGCCTGGATAACTACCACCAGTGGCAGCTCAATGAACATCGCAGGCAGCTGGTCGACGTGCAGGTGGGGGCTTCTGAGGTTCAATTGCCATGCAGCTTGTGGCAAGCACACCTTCAGGGCAAGATGATTGCCAAAAAATGTGTATCAAGTGCTATGTGAAGGTCTCCAGTACATAGATTTCTAAAGAGATCCACTTAAATGGATGGGTTGCTTTACATCATTTAAATTTGGCCCCCCTTGTGATAGTTTACAGCCTATGTGTGATATCTTGGGTACAAATATCGAGCTCAACTTGTTATGACTGTGTGAAATTGTTTTAAGGTTTAAAAGATTCATTGCCAAGAACCTCCCCGTACCTGTGTTGAAGTTCACAGGATGTGCTGATGAACAGGGACGCACACTTACGTAAAGCTAGCAAAGCGAACGCAGGGCGAGCAAAGCAGACGCAGAGCAAGCAAAACAAATGTGGAGCAAGCAAAGCAAACAGAGCAAGCAAAACAAACAGAGAGCAAGCAACGTGGATGCAGAGCAAGTAAAGCTGTGCCGAAAATTATCCATACCATGTAAGGCACTGCTTGACTCCATCCATGACGGTAAAACAGCACTCGAACAAGCTGCACAATCCGTTCATTGAGGTTGCCGTAGATGTTTTTGACCAGGTAGGGGTTACAGGGTTACAGGGTCACAGGGAAAAAGCAGACCTCCAGTCAAAACGACAGACTGCTAGCCTGTTCATAGAAGAGAAGAATTTCATAGTTTTGCTAGGTGATCTCCTCCCAGCAGTGCCACCTTAATCAGCCAAACACGTCTGTTTGTGCAAACAAGTACTCAGGCTGCTGCTCATCCTTGGGATGTGCCTCACGAGCTTGTGGCTCCTGCTGCTCCAAAACCCATCATAAGACATCTCGTTATCATGAGCAATACTCATGCAAAAAAGTGGGCAGGCTCCTGCTAGTTTCTGTTCCCCCATTTGCAACATTCATGCAAGCAGGTGGGCAGGCTCCTCATGACGGACGTGCCCCAGGGAGTGTGCACACGCCTGTGGCTCCTGCTGCTCCGACACCGGTCATAAGCCGTTTCACCGTCATTTGCAACATTCATGCAAACAGGTGGGCAGGCTCCTCCTGATGGATGTGCCCCAGGAAGTGCGCACACGACTGTGGTTCCTGCTGCTCCAAAACCCCGCCCTGAGAGAGCCTCTGAAGGTGGGTTGGTGGGAACGCGCATGTGGTGCAGGTATTCGGTGGAAAGGGGTGACAAAGTGGAAGGCAGAAGGGAAAATGGCACAGTGCATGTGCGTACATGCATGCAAACATTTCTGGGGTTGTGGAGCCTGCCTGCAGCCTGGCATCCAAGCTTGAGCCAGCATACAGCTCACCAATATGGGCCTACCAAGGATGGCATTTGCCAGGATGGATTTTGTGTTGTTCAGTGTGTGTTGGGGTGGAACAGGGTCTGGAGAGGGGAGTTGTGCAGCAGCGCCAGGCAACCCTTTGAGGCGTGCAGCCCAGAGGAAGCCCACAGAGACGTTGGATCCTGTTTTACTGGAGGTCTACAACAGAAAGCTTGAGAAGATGTTTGACCTGGTATCCTCTGCTCAGCGTCCAGATGCACTACTGCCCCACTGCTTGCACTTTTGAACCATGTGCTGGTGGAGCAATACATAGCAGAAAGGGTTCGTAATCTCTCGATACGTCAATTGCCCACCGCCTTGACATACACTGGCTGCCCCACTGCTTTTGCAGTCCCTGCGTGATCTAGCAAGATGGGGCGAGGGTGCTGTCAGTTTGGCGGGCGTTGGCGCTGATGCTGGTACTGGAAGAGGAGCAGGGGCGGCAGCTGCTGCTGCAAAAAGCGCTGCAGATGATGGAGGAGAGCAAGCCGCCAACACAGCCTCCCGCACTCCCATAAGTGCACCGGGCAGAAGCACCCACCACGCCAGCAAGGTTGATGGTGGAAGTTCTGTTACGGAGGGCGCAGGCGAGGGGGGTGCGGGTGGGGAGGAGGAGGAGGCAGATGAGGATGCTGTGCTGCAGATGCTGGAGGACAGGCGTGCAGGGGGAGTGGGGGCATCTACAAGTGGCAGCAGCGAAGCAGGCAAGGGAGTGGTGGGGAGGGGGGTCAGTCGAGCTGTGCAGCCAAAGCAGCAGCACCACCAACAGCAGCAAAAGGGTCAACAGTGGGAGCAGCACCAACGCGGAGGTGCGTGGCGATCCTGCGATGTGGTCGTGCCTGGTGCTTTCTTACTAAGAGAATTCTGCTGTGGAGAGCAAGCACGCAAAGTCCTTTGGTGATTAATGGTTTACAAGGGGATAATATGCAGCGCGTGCGCACACACACATACACACACACACACACACACACACACACACACGTTTCAGGCCCTGCCGGCAGTCCCCAGCTGTTGCAAGAGGATGGCAGCGGCAGCGACCGCAGCTTCAGCAGTGGGGTCTTCAGGAGAGGCCGCAGCAGCAACCTGCAACGTGGGGACAGCAGGGTTGGAGGTGGTAGTGCGCGAGGAGGAAATGGGGGACCCAGGGGTGGCTTTGATGGAGACAGCTACGACAATGGGGATGACGGTTCAGGGAGCGACGAGGGCGAGGATTGGGAGGTGGTGGACACCAAGGGGCTGGGGTATGGGCGGAGCCCCTGCAGGGCGCAAGAAGCACAGGTGCGTGCACATGTGTTTGATGAGTGCTGACCTAGCTGTCACCCATTCCTAGCGTCTGCCACGATCTTGGCCTTTTGCTAGCTGGCGTGGGTGTTCTTTATCCAGAGGCACCCTCAGGAATTTGTAAATGAACGACAAAGAGGGCAGGCATGGACACCCTGCAACCTCCCCAGTACTGCCACATGTTCACACTGCTGCACTGCGCACACACTGCTGCACTGCGCAGACACTTTTGTACAGCGCAGACGCTGCTGCACTGCATAGATGCTGCTGTACTGTGTTGACACCACTGCACTGCGCAGTGTATGGTACATGTTCTGGAACTGCTGCACTACGCAGATCGCCTTCCGCTTATTTAGTTCGCCTCCTCGGCAATTTATTTTGGAACACAACTCCGAGGCTGCTCTTGCGCTCGTATTCACTTCCTGCTTTGCAACTCAAATGGGTGAATTCACATAAGTTGCTGACTGCAGGCGCTTGTTCCAGCAGGACTGCAGTGTCTGTGATATTCTTGTGTTACAAATGCTTTGTTTTGTCAAGTATAGGACTGTGCATCTTCCAAGGCACCAGGGCTTTCAAATGCGTGCGCAAGCCCTTGCTGGACAAACTTGCCACCACTTTTGCTACTAGGCATGAATCTAAGGATCTTGCAGCCAATAAGCATCTCGTTTGCCAAAGTCTCTCTGCATCCTTCTTCTTTGCTGCCTTTTGCTCTGCTATTCAGATGGGAGAGCGTGCAGGCTTCAGACCACCAGCGCACCTGTTCAAGCTGCTGCAGTGTCTGGTTTGCCCAATTGTGTTTGCTGCCGTGCAATCCACAAAGGCAAATGCGCAGGCTGCCGACCACCAGCACCTGTTCAAGCTAGCTGCAGCAGCACCTCTGGCGTGCTGCTCATTCTTTGGTCTTCTGCTGTGCAATCCACGTATGGGCAAACGCGCAGGCTGCCAAGTGTTGACCCCTGTTCAAGTTAGTTGCAGCAGCATCTCTGATGTGCTGCTCACGTTTGCCTTCTCCTGTGCAGTTTGCACAAGCAAACGCGCAGGGTGCCAAGTATTGACCCCTGTTCAAGTTAGTTGCAGCAGCACCTCTGATGTGCTGCTCATGTTTGGTCTTCTGCTGTGCGGTCCACTCGGCCAAATGTGCAGGCTGCCAACCACCGGCACCTGTACAAGCTGCTGCAGCGCCGCGTGGAAGCCATGGATGGTGCCTATGATGACTACAGGGATGACCCTGCCGCGAGAGCCGCGCTGCGTGCTGACCTGCATGCCCTTGTTGAGGCCCTCATGGGTGAGTTTTCTCCAGCATCTCCAACAGGTTGTTTTCGCCAGCAACAAGCATGCTGGTGTGCTAGTGGAGGCCGTGACAGATGCTGGTGGATGATTCTGCCCCTGTGGAGGCCCTCATGTGTGAGTCTGGTCTTGTTTCACTGAAACCCTAGTCCCACTAGGGTACCTCCTCTGATGGGTCTTCCTACATGTGCGTACCATCCATGTAAGTTTTTTGAAAATAGCAGTATCCAGAAACACGGGTGAAAGTTATTACAAACCTGCATGATCTGCCTGTTTTTTTTACATTTCCATTACAAGGCGAAAATGAGCTTTCTTGGATGAACGCTGTGATCTGCATGTCATTGTGGAGGCAAGCATCCTCCAGCTTAGGGTATACTTTTCTGGTAGTGGAGTGCCTGGATGCTAGGTAGTGCTTGCTAGGCGGTTGATGCGAGGCTGTGGATGGTAGACCGCAGATGCTGGTGATGAACGCTTATCTGCATATGTCCTGGTAGTGGAGTGCCCGGATGTAAGGCTGTGGATGCTAGGCTGTGGATGCGAGGATGCTAAGCACTGATGTTCAATCACAGCTGCTAGGTTGTGCTTGCTAGGCTGTGGGTGTGAGGCCATGGATGGTAGACCGCATATGCTGGAGGATGCATGCTGATCTGTATGCTCCTTGTGGAGGTCCTCATGGGCGAGGGTACCCTCAGTTGAAGCCTGCTGACTTGCTTGCCCCCATGGAGGCCCTCGTGGGTGAGCGTGCCATGGTTGAAGCATGCTGATGTGCTAGTAGCGGCCATGTTCGCTGGGCATCAAATGCTGGTGGAAGCATGACTTGATTGTCCTCTTGGAGGCCCTTGTGGGTGAGCATGCCGTGATTGAAGCATGCTGATGTGCTAGTAGAGGCCATGTGTGCTGGGCAACAGATACCCTGGAAGCATGCTGACCTGCTTGGCCCCATGGAGGCCCTCATGGGTGAGCGTGATGTAAGATCTAGATTGGCGTGGTGGTGCATTTGCAGAGCATGCATGTACTAGCTGAAAAACCATCCTCATGGTCCTTATGGTGGAGCTCAAGTCCTTATTGTGGAGCTCATGCATGTGAGCTTGGTGCAGATCGTGACTTGAACTGTTAACACAATTAGAAGCATATTTGGGGCATATGTTCTGACCTCCTCGCCCTTGTGAGGGTTCATACAAGTGAGCATGATGCACTGCACAGTGCATTTCTTACACAAAAGGAAGGATATTTATGCTGCACTCCCTTGTGCAATCTTTTTTGTTCTCAATGTTTCTGCTCATGCATGCACACACACACACACACACACACACACACACACACACACACACACACACACACACACACAGACGCACGCACGCGCACACGCACACGCACACGCACACATGCAGGTGTGCCTTGGACGCCTGAACAGGGCTTGTCTGAGCCATGCTCCCCTGAGAGCCCATTGGCTCTGTTGAATGATCTCCCCTCCTGCGCGGGTAGGAACTAAGTGTACTAAAGAATATGGAGTTGCAGAAAGTTGTGTAGATGTTCGGCATGGTAGATAGCGGGGTGCGTAGGTAGTCAAGTAGGGGGTGTGAATGAGAACTTGTTAAGCTTTCCTCTGTGCAGCACAGATTTAAATGTCACAAGCTGCGTTCCAATGAAAGTCTTTACATCTAATAATGATAATAATTAGTTCAATCTGATGTTTTTACGTTTTCATCAAGATGTATGCCCTACTGCTGGGATGATCTGGGCTCTCACATCACAACCAATTTGTTTTGAACAGTCGAGTAACTGCCAATTCTGTCCAGGCTTCAGAGTGAAGAGGCTAGTTTTGTGTACTAAAGTTAAAGGCCAGTTTGTGCTTGACGAGTGGAAAGGCCGGCTTTGTGCACTGACATAACAAAGAGGCCAGTTTCCTGCACCACTGAAGCGGAAAGGCCGGTTCTGTACACCGACAAAGGGGCTCCTGGTGTGAACAGACGCCTTTGGGGAGCACATCATACCTCTTGCTGGAAAGAGCTGAAAGGGCTGACATTAGGCTGCATTGGAAGTATCTTCATCAAACAAGATGGTTATCTTGAGATCCAGAGTAGTTATCGTTTGTCGGCCATTACTTGTTTGGAAGGCGCTGATACAAAGGCTTTGATCGTCTTCTTGGTAAGGACTGACATGTGTCAATTTCATATAAATAGGCCGCATATTTCAGCTTTTTGACTGGGAAAATACAATGTATTTGGCTTATTGTATTTTCCAACCCTATTCTTACGTCTTTTTGGAGGAGAAACATAAGAACAAGACACTTCTGTTTTTGTCTGTGACAAGCGCTCTAACATGTTTTATCGATGGTTGACCGCCACTTGTTTGGAGGGGGCTGACGCAAAGGCTGCAAGTGTCTTCTTTTCTTTTCTTGTGTTTGTTTCCTTGGATAGGGATGGCGCAAAAAGCTGCATGTGTTTTCTTAAAAAGGGCCGACTCGAAGGCGGCATTTGTCTTTTTGCAAGAAGAGCATGTTATGCCAATGCCAGACAAGACTTGTGTCATGGCTGAAGGTGAGGTTCAGTGTGGGTGCTGGAGATGGTTTGCATTTTTTACTTACACACCTACTAGTTCAGAGGTGGTGTGGGGCCAAGGCTGGAAGGGGGACGGGATGATGTGAAGCAGAGATGCTTGATGAGCAAGCACACAATTTGTGCTTCTCCCTGGAAGGACTCAATACACCTTTTTTTGGTCACCATGGTCTGGCATGTGCTTTTTGATCATCCACAGAGCAGCAAGAGATTGACGAGATCATTATGCGGGACATAAATCGGACCTTCCCTGAGCACCCCTTTTTCGGTTCATCCGGGGGTCAGACTTCGCTGTTCCGGCTGCTGAAGGCGTACAGCTTGCAAGACGTGGAGGCAGGGTACTGCCAGGTGTGTGTTTGTGTGTGTGTGTGTGTGTTTGTGCGCGCGCATGTTGTGCGCGTGTGTGTATGTGTGCATGTGTGTATCTATGTGAGTGCATGTTTGTTTGTGTGTCTCTTTGCCATTTGTACACAGAAGGCTTTTTGTTTGGACTAAGGTCCCAAATATGCTACTTTTTCCTGCTCACAGGTAGTGTGGGAACGGCCACGGCTGTATATGGTGCTGTGTGCTTATGCATCATGCGCTTAAAGCTCAGTCAGCTCACGCTACCCTTGCCTGGACATATGCGTGTCATGAGATCAACCTGTATAATGTCCTTGTTTGCCCATGCACCTGAACGATGTGATTGCTTGGTGAGCAGGCATTTGAGCAAGCATCGCGTGTTCTATCTAAGATTTGTGTTGCCAGAAATCTGTTACTTGCTGCTGGCGCAGGGCATGGCTTTTGCTGCTGGCGTGCTGCTCATGTACCTTCCAGAGGAACCAGCATTCAGGTGAGCACACACCATGAGAGCATCCTCGTGTTGCTGCCCTTCCTCTCATGAGGAAGCGGACTGTGTGAATGGCATCCCCTCATTGACTGACCATGTGCAGCTGACAGCCTGGCCTGCCCATCCGCTACAGCACCCGCTCTTCGAAACACATGCTTGAATCGAGTGGTAAAGAAAAGGTCTGCTTGGCCTCTGCGCAAGGGTGCACGCTTGCCTTGTCTGGCCTCAAGGGTGCATGCTTGCCTTGTCTGGCCTCAAGGGTGCATGCTTGCCTTGTCTGGCCCCATGGGTGCACGCACGCTTGCCTTGTCTGTCCTCAAAAGGATGCACGCTTGCCTTGCCTGTCCTCAAGGGTGCACGCTTGACTTGTCTGGCCTGCAGGGTGCACGCTTGACTTGTCTGGCCTCAAAAGGATGCACGCTTGCCTTGCCTGTCCTCAAGGGTGCATGCTTGCCTTGTCTGGCCTTCCTATCCACAGCTCCTGATTTTGCCCTCTGGCAAATACATGTTGAAATTGGCCCCTTGCTGAAGTTGGACTGATACCAAGTGGACACATGCTGGAATTGGAAGAATACAGAGAAGGACAGCTTGGCCCCTGCATGGCACCGCTGACTGCCTGGCCTACTTATCTGCTCAGCTCCCGCTGCCATCTGCCTGGCCCGCTCCTCTGCTCCAGCTTCTCTTGTTGGCAGCCTGGCCTGCTCATCTGCTCCAGCTCCCGCTGTTGGCTACTCAACCTGCTCATCTGATAGGGCTCCTGGTCTTGCGTTGAGCGCCTCTGGCCCTCAGGGCTTGCGCCTGTCTGTGGCTGCCTCACGCACGTGTGCAACACAGCACATGCAAAACACAGCACACATGAGAAAGAGCATGTGCAACGCATTTTGTATGCAGCAAGCCACCCAACAAAGGAAGCACACTTCCCAGAAGCCTGCGGAAGCCTTACGGCAGTGACAAGCCCTCTTAAGTTAACACACACACACACACACACACACACACACACACACACACACACACACACACACAGGTTGTATGGGCGGCTGATGGGCCCCAATGGCCCCAACATGCGACGCCTGTACCTCCCTGGCTTGGATGCTCTTAAAGTGGAGCTGGCATGTTTTGACTGGCTACTGGTGGCCAAGCAACCAGACCTGCAGCGGCACCTCCATGTGTGTGTGTGTGTGTCTGTCTGTCTGTCTGTCAGAGTGCTTGATCAATGCTGCATGACCCTGCCGTTCTGCTCCTTTCCTTGGGTCCCTTTTTTCCTGCGAAAAAAAAAGGTAGAATTCTGCGCTGCTCCTTTATGGTGAGCGCAGTGTGCTTTGAAGCCAGGCAGGGTTCACGAGCACCCGCTCCTTGCAACACACAGCCCTCTGGGCCCTCTCTGCCCCACATGTTACTCACAGGCCTGTGGGCCCTCCCTGTCCCATATGCTAACACAGCCTCGTGGGCCCTCTCTGTCCCAAATGTATCACACAGCCCTGTGGGCCCTCTCTGCCCTATAAGCACACACACATACACACATTCACACACACACACACACGCCTAGCATAACACTGCCCTTTCACACCTCTTTGTCCCACATGCTACATGCAACCTACTTTGTTATCTTTAAGGTCACCACAAAGGTCATCACGAAGGCCATCCGAAGGGTCATCATGGATTTGTCACATTTGCCATATGGTCCATCCGCCACTCACCTTTCCGACAACCACAGTATTCTTTTGCTACTGCAGGGCAGGCCTTGGGTATTCCCTTCGTGCTGTGCATGTCTCCTAGTGGCTCATATAATGGTGTTTTGCTTTCGCTTTGTGCTCCTGCTTTTTACCTTGGTCCTGAACGCGTACCCCATGGTTATGGATTGAGCTCTGTGTGCATCAGGTGCTGCTCTCAAACTCTTCCTTGTCGCTGCTTGTGTTGATGCTCCTTTGATTTTGGCCCCGGGCACTGCAGTAGTGCAGTACTACCAGCAGCTCCCACACTTGCCTAACCAGCAAGTGTGGTGTGTTTGCCTCAGCAGGTCAGAAAGGTCAGCGCCACTCATCACTCCTTTTGCTGCTCTCCTCAACGCAGGCTTTGGGTGTGCCCCCAGTGCTGTACGTCTCCCAGTGGCTCATGACGGTGTTTGCCATGCCTTTCCCGCCCACCTTCAGCGCCTGCATCATCGACGTCATGCTCCAGGTACTGCTCAGTTACTTCCTTTGGCACAATCGAATTTGTGTTTCACATTGCCATCCTGACTTTTTGAACTGAGCTCCCTTCCCGCCCACCTTCAGTGCCTGCATCATTGGCACCATGCTCCAGGAAGTGCTCTGTCACTTCCTTCTGTACGAATGACTCATGCATCGCATTTCCGCACTTCTTGGACCCTCCCTTGGCACTGAGCACCCTTCCCGCCCACCTGCAGCGCCTGCACCATTAACATCATGCTGCCTGGTTAGGTGGTGCTCCATTACTTCCTTGGGTGCGAATGAGACTGTGCATCACATTTTCACACTGTTAGCAATTGGTCCTTTTCCTGACAATCTTCAGCGCCTGCATCATGGCATTCGTGCTTCAGGTATTGCCTCATTTATTCTCTTACTGAGTGCACTTTTATGTCCACATGTTTGCATCCGCATCCTTAGTGTGATGCTTCAAGTACTCTTATTCACATTTCACCAGGATATAGCAGTCATCTTTTTGTAGTTTCAATTCGTTATTGACACGCACTCACAGCGTCAATTTTCTGCTGGATTTTTCGCATGACTGATTGTGCTGCTGGTGCAGCATGATGAGCCTGCTAACCCTTTTTGGATTTGGTGACCCTTGCCAGGTTTATGGTGAACTGGTATCAAAACAGTGTCTGTGCCCCCCTTTGTGCCCTCTTGGAAAAGTGTCTGCACGCCCTTTTTTTGCCCTCCTGGAAAAGGGTCTGTGCACCCTATTTTTGCTCTCCTGGAAAAGGCTCTGTGCACCCTATTTTTGCTCTCCTGGAAAAGGGTCTGTGCACCCTATTTTTGCTCCCCTCGAGAAATGTATGTGCATCCTACTTTCGCTCCCTAGAAAATTGTCTGTGCATTCTATATTTTATCCTGAAAAATGTCTGTACTCAATTTTCAGTTTTGCTGAGAATATGTCTGTGCACCCTAATTTTGCTTTTTTGGAGGAGGATCTGTACGCCCTATTTTTGCCCTGCTGGAAAACGCCTGTGCTCCCTCTCTTTGCCCTCCCAGAGAAATGTCCGTGCAACTTTTTTTTGCCCTCCTGGGAAAATGTCCATGCACCCTTTTTTTCCCCTCCTGGAAAATTTTCTGTGCACCCGATTTTCATCCTCCTGGAAGAAGGTCCGTGCACCCAATTTTTGTCCTCCTTGAAAAATGTCTGTGCACCCTTTTTTAGCCTCCTGGAAAAATGTCGGTGCACATTATGTTTGCCCTTTTGAAAAAATGTCTGCACCTTTTTCCCCCTACTTGGAAAAATGTCTGTGCACCCTATTTCCCCCTTTCCTGGAAACATGTCGGTGCAGCTTCAGTTTGCCCTTTTGTGAAAGGGAAGGAATGCACAGAGAAAGCACTCTCATTGTATGCACACCATCCTGAACTTGCTGCAAAACACATACACACACATAAGCATGCTCCCCTGTGTATACACACGCAGGAGGGTAGCGATGCCATCCTACTGCGCATGTCCTATGCCATCCTGGACCGGCTGCGGCCTCAGCTCATGGCCCTGGACAACTTTGAGGCACTGCTGACAACCATCAAGGTCACGCCGCTGCAGTGGGGGTTGCAGGAGAGACGTGAGGTGCGCCTGAGCAATGCTGTTGTGAGGACAAGAGTGTAAGAACGCAACAATGCATGGGAATAGGAATAGCCTTGGACAATTTTGTGGTAGTGCTGACAACCATCAAGATCACGCCGCTGAAAAGGGGGGGGGGGGGGGCTGCAGGAGAGACATGAGGTGTGCTAGGAAGTGATTTCGCTCCTCATGCGTGCAGACAACGATGGCCTGTACAATCCCTCCTTTCTTTTGATCACCTTCAAGGTCTCGCTGCTGCCATGTGGGAACTAGGAGACATTGCTTCCTTTTTTGTAAAGAGGTGCAAAAGGATTTTTTTACCGTTCCCTACGGATCAGCACGCAGTGCTGTGTGAGGGTCCTGGAATTTTGCGTACTTCATACCCATAGAGGCAGAGTAGATACAGGAGCATGGTGGGTCACACAGTGTTAAGTCTGTGTGTGAATTGAATAGATTGTGTACAGGACAAGGATACATATCACTTGCAATGGGCATCTCCAAGGGCAAACAAAGGCTGAGGTCAGCATGAATACACAAATTCAGGCACGCGCGCACACACACACACACGCACGCACACACACACACACACACACACACACACACACACACACACACACACGCACGCACGCACGCACGCACACACACACACACACACACACACACACACACACACACACACACACACACACACACACACACGTGTTTGGGCATGCGCAGGTCTTGGCACAGGCCCTCAACAGCCCCATCAGTGACGACGACTTGCATGCAGCAAGGGCGTCTACTTGCACCATGCTGGCATCTGCCATCAAACAACTGCGTGGTGTGGACATATCGCTCAAGGTTGGTGCTGCGAGGGACAGCGCACACAAAAATAATAAGGTCCTTAACATGCACTATGCTGGCATCCGCCATCAAACAACTGCGTGGTGTGGACATCTCTCTCAAGCTTGGTGCTGCGAGGGACAGTGCACACAAAAATAAGGTCCTTAACATGCACTATGCTGGCATCCGCCATCAAATAACTGCGTGGTGTGGACATCTCGCTCAAGGTTGGTGCTGCGAGGGACAGCGCACACAAAAATAAGGTCCTTAACATGCACTATGCTGGCATCCGCCATCAAATAACTGCGTGGTGTGGACATCTCGCTCAAGGTTGGTGCTGCGAGGGACAGCGCACACAAAAATAAGGTCCTTAACATGCACTATGCTGGCATCCGCCATCAAATAACTGCGTGGTGTGGACATCTCGCTCAAGGTTGGTGCTGCGAGGGACAGCGCACACAAAAATAAGGTCCTTAACATGCACTGTGCTGGCATCCGCCATCAAATAACTGCGTGGTGTGGACATCTCGCTCAAGGTTGGTGCTGCGAGGGACAGCGCACACAAAAATAACGTCCTTAACATGCACTACGCTGGCATCCGCCATCAAACAACTGCGTGGTGTGGACATCTCGCTCAAGCTTGGTGCTGCGAGGGACAGTGCACACAATTCCGAGGTCGCTTAGGGACAGTGCACAAAGCTCAATTTGCTCAAGGTTGCTGCTGCAAGGGACAGTGCATATGAACCCAAGGTCGCTTACAGTGCACATTAACCTAGGGCCGTTCCAGGGAGGTGCTGCAAGCGACATTGGACACGGACTTCAGGGACAGTGCACACAAACTTAAGGTCGCGCAAGGCTGGTGCTGCAAGGGGCAGTGCACACAGGTCTGCGCCTCTCTCTCATGCCTGAATGTGGGTCAGTGCATGCAGGGACAGCCGCACACATCCCAAGCATCGAGATTTCTGGTTGCCTGCTCCGAGCATTGTGTTTTTTTAGTTTAGTCCCTGATTGCAGCGACAGTGCAAGGAGGGCAGTGCATGCAGGGACAGTGCACATGAACCTGCAGCTCTCTCGTGCCTGAGCCTTTTGTGATATGCTCCCGTCTTCTGCGGTTTTAGCCCTTTCCCAAGATGCTGTTGGCTCAGAGGGGCTTATGCTGTGCTTGCATCCTGTGCAACGCTTTGAAGTCCGCTTCTCTCATTGAAGGTTTCAACGTTTTTGTTGTCCTTCACTTGTGCCTGCTGAACTTGCTGATCCAGTACAGTCCCTGTTATACCTGCTGTATCCAGCACAGTCCCTAATGTACGTGCTGTATCCCTACCTGCTAGACCAGCGTCTGCTGCAGCTCCGGCCTCCCTGCATGTGCGCATTTTCAAGAGAAAGATGTAAGGTCACAAAAGAGAAGACATCAAAATAAGGGAAGGGACTTTGCGAGCCCAAAATGCTGTGTGCTTCAGGGAAAGGTGCACACCTCCTTCAATGAGCACGTCACCCGCTTTCTTAGTTCATTCCTCCCAAATGCCTCCCTCCCTCCCCAAGTGCATTTCACCTGCACCATGCCCAGTCCTCAACGTCCGTACTTCTTTGCAGCCTCTTCTCAAGGTTTTGGGCTGAAAAGCATAGGTGCCGAGGAGGCAAGATGAGCCCCTGGCATTCTTTTTAACTCCTGGCATTCTGTGTAACCCCTGGCGTGTTACGTAAGACCGTGGTCCTAGATGATACTGTCAAAGTATCAGTAGCACAGTGTGCTACTGTATAATGCATGTTGTATTGATCCTCATGATCTGACGGTGGAGGACACTGAAGCCGTGAAAGCAGATCAATATGTGTGAAATGCTGATTTTCTGAAGGCACCTGGTATTTGCTACTAAACTTATGCTGCGTCCACGTCCGTCACCGGATCTGGCAGTGTAGGACGCGGACTCAGTAAACGCAGACCCAGAAACGAGGTGTGCTGGTTCCTGGTGCACGTGATACTTGATGTTCCAACCCCAGGGTCTGGCAGTGGAGGATGTGGACGCAGCGAAAGCAAACCAAGCAAAAGTGACGAGTGCTGATTCCTGGACGAATTTTGTACTTTGTGTTAAAACCTCAGGGTCTGGCAGTGGAGGTCGTGGACGCAGCAAGAGCAGACCCAAAAGTGACGAGTGCTGATTCCTGGACGCATTTTTGTACTTGTGTTCAAAACCTCAGGGTCTGGCAGTGGAGGACGTGGACGCAGCAAAAGCAGACCCAGAAGTGGGGCTTGCCCAGCAGCAGGTGGCTGGGTCAGGAGGCGCTCCCTTGGCTGCAACAGCTGCAGCAGCTCCCAGTGGCACTGCGGATCACAATCCACCTGAAGGCGCTACAATTCACAGTCGATCTGAAGACGTTGCAGGCCAGAGTCCACCTGAAGGCGCATCTGCGCGTGCTGTCTCGGGCACACAGGGTGTGCAGGGTGCACGCACGAGTGTCTGCCCCAGCAGCACGTCAGACCAGGAGCAGCCCCAAGGAGATGGGCAGCCGAGCCAGCAGCATGAAGGGCAGCAGCCACCGCCGCCCCAACAACCAGAAATTAGAAGTGAATCACAGCAGGAGCTGCCTGATCAACAGCAACAGCAGCAGCAACATTGGCCCGTTGAGGGTCCACAATGTCAAGGGGAGCAGGTGTGCACGCAGCCCGAGCCTGAGCCTGAGCAGGGAGCTGTGGAGCAGCAAGATGTAAAAGAGGGACGCCCAGAGTGTGAGGCACAGGGTGTGGATGCTCAGGGGAAGGAGCAGCCGCTGGGGGGGGACAGCAAAGGTACACCTGGGAACTTGCCGCTTGGCGTGGAGTGTCGAGAAGAAGGTGTGCTGCCTGAGGAGGAAGCACAAGAGGTGCTGCGTGGACTGCAGGTCGAAGATGAGCTTCTGGAGGTAAGGTTGGATTGACCTGGGGAGATTTCTGGGGCGTCTGTGCGGATCTGCTTTGACACAGCAAAGAAGTAATGCCCTAGGAGGAGGTGCAGGAGATACTGCAGGGTCTGCAGGTGGGAGATGAGCTGGTGGTCTGGCTTGATGTTGATTGAAAGCAGCTGTAGCGTTGTTATGGTCTGCATTGCAGCAGGGATTGCTGTTAGATGGAGAAGCTCAGAAGGCGCTGCAGATGCTGCAGGTTGCAGCGGAACTGCTGGAGGTTTGAAGGCCTGTGAATGCCAAACTGGTTGAGTCTGGCACAATTCGATAGAACTATTATGGATGAGGAAAGGTGGGGCTGCAGGTCAGGGAAGAGCTCCTATCCTGAGTTGCATGTCACACAGGAACCCTAATTAGTGCATCACCACAGGCGGAAGCAGTGCAAAATCAAGTTAATGTCCATGTCCTGAGGCAAGGGAGCAGAAAGGAATGCAGACATGTGCTGCTCTGTTGCCGCGAATAGATCAGGCTTTCATGGTGGGTCGACGCTTCTATGTGCATGCCACACACAAAGCTTTGAAAGTGGCTTGTATCCATGTCATGCCTGGCATCTCATAATGTGAACTCTGTCAAGAGAATGATGTCGTCCTGTTTTCATGAGCCCAAAGGACCAGGCAGCAATATATGGGCAGATTGTTTTAGCATCTATACAAGGCATGAACGTGTGCACAATCTTGCTGCTAGCTGATGCATTGCTGGCATGAAACGAAAGAATAAGAGAAGAATTATCTACGCCAGCCAAAAGGTCGCATGCATTAAGGGAAGGTTCCCTAACTAGCAAGCTAGCAAGGGTCTCATCAAAAAGCCCTCAGACCTGAACTAGACACAGCTAACCTAAGAGAAATCCAGAAACAGAGCTAATGGGGCTAATTGTTTCTCCTTTTCCTTAATTGATGTAGGGAGAGAAGACTTCTCTGCCTACGTAGTTTTTTTCTTTTCTTTTCTAATTGGGTTCTGGAGGGTTGTCGGCCATGCTCCTGGATGCCCGGATTCTTCTTCTTCCGCTCTTCACCGCCACACGCCCAGCACCCCCTCCCCCCCCAAGAAGTCCCTAGAAAACGAAGAGCATATCTGGTGTTTATAATAGTTATTAATTTCTGGATGGCATGACAGCTCAACTTGGATGCTAGTTACTTGGCTTTTTTCCTGGTTAATTCCCAAGTTGGTAAGAGGTTGGATGGTGTAGTCATTATAGATAGTGCCTGCAACACCGATGAAGGTGACGTGTAAGGTCACCTTGTTGTTCCTGTCTGGATTTCTCAAGCTGCAGTTTTTGAGCCTGGTTATAGTGTTGGTATGCTGGGTTGCAGCTTTTAAAGTGGGAAAGGGTATCAGGGCAGAATATAAATTAAACAGGATGAATGTCCCTGTCTTGATGGAGGATCTTAGTAGGATCAATATGTGAGGGTTGGCCTGGGATAGAGCGCACAAAGACAGCATCAGGGTGGCTTTGGTGTCAGGCAGAGGAACAAGTACCATTAGGGACAAGTGAGGGAAGCGTCTCAAGCAACACTGAAAATTGGCGAAGCCAGTCCTTCCTGACACAGAGGTGGCATTGACATACAGTGCCTGGGGCAAGAAGAGGACCTACCCTGCAACACACCATGCATGCATAACTGTATGCGCGCCTTGCAAGCTGCTCCTGCCATTCATTGCTTACTGCAGCCTCTCCTTACGCAATAAGCAGCATACCATACACTAGAGGCTCCCTCATCCACACCCCTGGGCAGGGCGTGCAGCAAGCTCACAGTGCAGGGCCTGCTCCTCCACATGCTGCGCTGGATGAATGCTGAACGGAAGGCATCAACAGCTTTCCTCGGAAATATGTATATTATTTAGGCTGCGGTCACACACAATTTGTTTCAGCATTTCTTTCGGACTTTCTTCCATCAGAAATTGAAAAATATTTGCGGTCACACACTTTTTTCCATCCACTGAAAAAAATTTTCGCCCTCGAAGGAAAGAATTTCCAAGCACACAAAATTATTTCATATTTTTTTTTCTTCAGTGCTTAGCCACGGTGAAAGTGCCCTTTCAGGCAGTTTCTTGCAGGCCCTTTTAAAGAAAGGACCATGAGTGCTGTCCTCCTCCTCGTATGGCTGGCAGCACTTAGGCGCCTCGCTCCGCATCCTTCTCCCCGTACTCTTCCTCACTCTGTCCATCGTAGTATGGCTCCCCATCCAACCCCTTGTGCGCTCCCGGCTTGGGTGCTGCTGCGCGCAGTGGCCTCTTGGCTGCATGTGTGACTTCGCTCTCCTGCTGCTGATTCTGCTCAAGCTGCAACTGATCAGCTGCATGGGCTGCAAGCGCATGCAAGGAGCCGCCAGACTGGCTGCCTACCACCACTGCCTCTGACATTTGCAGGTCCTTGCTAGGCTTGTGCTGTTCCTCGTCTGGCCTGGGCACCTGTGCTTTCTTGCTGGGCTGACCTCTTGCCCCCCTTCTCCTGCCAGTGGACCCTTGCTTGCCCCTGGGAGGCATTGCTCCACCCTCAAAGATGAAATATGTGAATGTGAAAAAAACTGAAAATTTGTGTTTCTGGGCCATGCATTGAAGGGGCACTCCCAAACGGTAACTGAAAACTGACCCCAACCGAAAAAAATTCCCAAAGACGGTCCCTAATGACTTCTGGCTGGGACGGAAAAAAAATTTTGGTGGGCCAAAAAAATTTGCCCGAGGGAAAAAATTTTGTGTATGACCGCAATGTTTTTCGCCCAAAGTGAAAATTTATTTCAACACTGAAGAGAAAAAGTCGAAAAAATTTGTGACCGCCCCCTTACATTTGGTCGCAGCCAGAATTTGAGCGTCAAAGCTCAGCACTGAGCAAGAGCAATTGAAGTCATCTTCTCCGTGGCTACCAAACCTCTACTAGTCAGCATCGCCCGGCATCGCCTGTTGCATTGACCGGCCACCCAAACATAAATCCCCTGATTAAAGGTTTGCTTGAACCGCATGCCAAGTGTCAGGGGGGAGGGGTGCGCCGGGGGGGCCACGCTGGCCATCTTTTGCCCAGCTCCCCAACAAACTCGTTCCGAGCTCATTCCAGAGCACTTTGCCCACGGCCCCATCTGCCCACCTGACATCACATCAAGGATGACTGGTGAAGTTTGCTTGGCCTGCATGCCGAGTTTCAGGGCGAGGGGGGCACAGGGTGGGCCAGGGCAGCCAGGTGTGAACTTAACCGGGAAGGAGGCAAACCTAGGGGCTCGCGCTCAAT
Source organism: Dunaliella primolecta (assembly GCA_914767535.2). Classification (NCBI taxonomy): domain Eukaryota; kingdom Viridiplantae; phylum Chlorophyta; class Chlorophyceae; order Chlamydomonadales; family Dunaliellaceae; genus Dunaliella; species Dunaliella primolecta. The sequence continues at coordinate 1,163,916 of OU611753.1, forward strand.
GAATGGGGCTTCGCCAAAAGACCAATCAGGGAGAACTCAGGATGTGTTTTCAGGGACTCCAATGCCCTGTTCCAGGAGGGCATGCATAAATGGCTGTCAGGGTGTGTGCACTGGCAAAATAGTTCATACTGGTTCACTCCAGCATTTGCTTCCTGATGCTTCCATCATTTGCAGATGATGCTTGGCGGCCATAGAAGTAGATAACGATTGGCGCAGGAGCTGGGGAAGAAGTGTGGGCAGCTTTCATCCACCTTGTTGTTTGCCAGTCAATAGCAGCTATCGTAGGATGTGAGCACCGGGAATCAGCCTACCGTCGTCCCTGATTACAACCGCTGCCAGTCAGTCCTGTTAAAAGGGGTCAAGAAGCACAAAAGGCAGAGGCGTGCTTGGATCTGAAGGGGTTCTCAAGGTGTGAGCACGCTGACAGTTCCTTATTATGTATGGACACCTCACAGGAGTGTTTTGAAGCCCCCTGTAACCTTATAAGCACCACAGCAGAGGGTCCTTACAAACGGCCATGCAGCTAACCGGGGACACCTATTACCTTCTCCCTCTTGACCCAATGGCAACAAAGTAAAGACTTTGCAAGCCAGGTCCTGCTGGGTGCAGTAAGGAAAAGGCACTTGAACACGTGTGCACGTGTGAACATCGCTAGTTAAGGGACATTTCCTACATGCACGCGGCCTTTTGGCTAGCGCAGACATTTTGTGCATGTTTAAGTGGCGAATGTGCATGTGTGATCGGCACGTGCTTTCTGCTCTCCACTCGGTACATACAGGGTTTACAGGGTTTCCATGTAGAAGCCATCAGTCAAAACGCATGATGAGTGCTAGGCTGTAGCGTAAGACTCAGGCACGTACCACCTCAAGAGTTGCACCCCCGAGGGAAGCGCCTCAGCTGAAAGAGTCGGACATTCAGCCTAAGGAAAAGGCACCCCTTGAGTGTAAGCATATCATGCACTTGCGTTTTTTCCTAGGAAGCCGGACAAAGCAGGAAAAGTGCAAGCAGTCAAAAATGCTCATACAAGATTCAGAGCACGTCTTCACGGCTTCCACCGCACACTATCACTTGAAAGATATGGAAGGGAAGGAAAACATAGCTGTACCTCCCTGCGGGGGCAGCTTAGCTGAAGCAAAAGGTTACAGGTTACAGGAAAAGAAGGCCTCCAGTCAAAATGGTTGACTGCTAGCCTGTTCATAAAAAAAGCAATAATTCATGTAGAAAAGGAAAAAGTTTGTTTTTACTTTGATTTAAGAAAGAAGAGATATGATAAGATTGTACATGGTGAATGCCAGGTACGAAGGGAGCCACGCTATTGGAAGAGTGAGATAAAGAGAGGAGAGGACAAGAAAACAAGGAATCGTATTGAAGCCGAAGAGAACAAACATGGGGATGAGTGCATTTGAAGAGAGCGTGTTGTTCATCCTGTACATTATCTTGGGCATCACATAGATCACAAGCAGGGGAAACAGTGTCATCCCATGTGGCCTGCTCGACTTTCAAGGTATGGACACGAAGGCGAAATCGAGCCACACTGCAGACAACTTGTTTGGGACTTCCAAGTAGAAATGTTTGGGCAGAATATAAGGAGAATATGTAACGTGCACAGGCTTGGTTGGGAGAGCGCACCACTGATGATAAGTATATTTTTTGCTGTTTGTGTCTTGTGGGGCGTAACCAGAAAATTGTTTCCGTTATGCTAGGTGGCGAGGCCTGAGATCCACAACTAGCTGACTCAAGTCCAAAGGATCAGCAGGGCGTATATTTTGCTGGAAATGATGAGCATGATGTAAGCTATTCATGGCAGACAATAGATTGGATGTCCAGCAGAAGGAATTCCTGGGGCTGAGGGAGATGTCCGCAAGAAAAAACTTGTGAAGTAGAGCGCTGTTGCAATAGGTGAGATAATTATAAAAGCGTGCACAGGCTCTGAACCAGTTGAATAGAATAGGTTCGACAACACCCAACAGGATGGTATGGAGGGTCACAACTTTTGCATGCGCATTAATGAGTTTGCAGAGGTCTGCATGCTGCCACTGTGCCGCCTCCAACTGTTGTCCAGGCCTCGTGTCTTCACAGTACTTGATTTCAATCAAGTGCACATGCTGCTGATTTATATTCAGTTGATGGGGTTGCCTCACGCGGTTGGCTGTCGTGGTCCTCTGTGTGGGGCTGTGTCTGCTGCGTAACGCATGACAGTATGAGCAGGAGGTAGAAGGAGAAGAAGGAGTGGGTTTGGCTTTATAGGGAGTAATCAGCATAGCATCAGGACGGCTGGAGGTGAGTTTAGATCTCTTAGAAAATTTTATTGGAAAGAGGTAGGGGGGTATAATTCTGTTTGGTGCACGTGCAGGGATTTTGAGATTGTATTGCGCCAACCTATCATCACTTCCTATGTCCATGATAACCAAGCCTGCTCCCCAAGGGCTTTTGCTAAGAGCTTTGATGATCATTCTTACAGCAACAGTGTGGCATTCAGTTTTCATGCTGGAGATGATATGATTTCGGCAGCCTGAAAGCATGTGGAGTGCACTGTCTAAATGATGACAACCTGGGAGAGGGCAAAGTGGGTTAGTGGACCTGTTGAAACGAACCACATGTTTTAGGTTATAGAGGGTGCCAGTGCGATATTGTAAGATGGTGTGCTTCATGGGTGTGGATATACAGGACATGTTCCTAAAGGCAATGCTGATTTTGTTATCTACATGTGGTAACAAACTCTGATAATAAGAGTAGTAGCCTGTTTTGGAATTGGCATATCCAAGTCTGTGTTTTGTATGCATGTGAGATTTGAGAGCAATTTAAAGATTGAGGAGGTAGGTGATTTTAGTGTTGGGTGCAGGATCTGTGGATGTGCCGGCAGTTTGTTCTCTTCTTTCCTCCTTGGCTAACCAAAATAGATGAGAAAATGGATTTCCGCCAGGGCCTGCACCAAGGATCCCAGTATCAGCCACGCTATTATCGGCTTGGCTTGCTTGATATTTAGCAATAGCATCTGCACATTCGTTACCAGCAATGCCAGCATGAGATTTTACTTTGTAGGCGCAAATATTGGTTTGTGAGTTGCTAATGAGAGAAGATATGATTCTAAGAACATTTCCTTGAATATGTTGTTTGTGTACTTGATGAAGAGAGGTGAGACTGTCTGAAGCAATGTGTGAATAAGAGTGCGTGATGGCAGCAGCAATTGCTGCTAATTCAGCTCGACATATGGTGTTGGTGAGGGAGACTCATGGCTCATATATGCCACGCACATTGCAACAGGAGATGTTGGGAAACCAGGCTTTGGGGTGGCTGTACTTGCAGCAGTTCAGTGTGCTGATTTCTTGCATGTGCATCTGGACTCACAGCGCTTGCAATGCATTTGGGTGCGCTGTGATAAACAGCTGTTTGGGTTTCAGGAGGATGTCACACTAGGGGCGTTGTACATCAACCCAGTTAGTCAACGTTTTCCTGTGCGAGCACTGACTGACTCTCTCTTCTCTCCTTGATGAGGTTGCGCGTGTCACTCAGGTCTCCCCTCATGTGCTGCTGTGTGGCGATCTGAACGCCAAGATTGGCAGGATGAGAGAGGTCACGGACGTTCATGGTGGTCTTTTAATGGTGCACCCTGCCCTGCACCATGCCCGTAGATGTAAGTTTCCTGGTGTGAATGCCGCTGGCAGACTGTTGGTAGAGCTTGCGAGCATCTGTGAATTGGTGCTGGGCACGGGCAGGGTGCGCGGGGATAATGGGCAGCGTACTTGTTTGGGGCATGATGTTGGTGTTGAAGGGAGCAGACCTGACCATATTTTGATGTCTGACAAGGTTTTTGGGATTGCTGACTGTGTGCACACTACTGAAGATCGCGCCATCAGTGACCAATGCCCTACAAGCATGACGTTTCGAGTGCCTGCTTTTAGTTTGGAGGATGCAGACTGGGGAATGCAGTCTGAGCATGTGTGTAAGCCTGGGGGCTGTGGTAGCAGGTTGTCCATGAAATGGCGGCCTGAGCTTGCTGAGGTTTATACGGAAGCACTTGTGGGGAACAGTGAGATGCAAACTCAGTTTGAGCAGGCCATTGCAAAGGAGGACCCTGTGTCTGCTTGTGAGACGGCCTGTTTTTCCTTGCGTTCAATGATTGTACAAGCTGCTGGGGATGCGGGCATGATTGGGCTGGTTAGTGTGTGTGGGCCTTTGCGTGCCAGCTGGAGGGACGCTCACAGCCCTCCCTGGTTTGATGCGGCTTGTAGAGAGAAGCGTTGTGTGTTCATGGAGGCTCTTCAAACTGGTCAGCCTCTGCATGCGCGTGAGTTTGTGCGGAGGCAATACTAGATCCAAATCCGGTGGTCGAAGCGTGCATACACGCAGAGACAGAGGGATGTGTTCCTAGGGAGGCTTTACAGTAAAGACCCTGATGTGCATGCAATGCTGAGGCGGTCTAAGCGTACTCAGACCACACCTGTGGCACAGTCTGTGTGGGATAAGTATCCAAAAGTGCACTTTCAGCCCCGTGAGGCAGCTCAATTGGTTCGTGGGGGTGTGGCTTTGTCTGCAAGGGATATGGCTGTTCCTTTGGGTCGTGGGCGTGACGTTGAGGCTCTTTTGAGACAGGGTACACAGGATAATTGGATGTCTGAGCCGGATGCAGTTGTTGTGCCTTCAGAGGAGGAGATGCGAGGGCTGGTAGCCAAGCAGATTGAGAAGATGAATGGGCGTGCTTCCCCTGGATTTGACTGTGTGGCTGTTCCTTTTATCAAATATGCTGCTATGGTGTGAACCATTCCAGACTGGTTTTTTCCTAATGGTACTGGCTCCTCTGCTCGGCACCAGAGCCGCCCTGATGTAATCTTTGTGAGATCTATCCCAGGCAGACAAGCTCAACTTGATCCTTCTAAGATCCCTCCTCAAGACAGAGGCATTCACCTTGTTGAACTGAAATTTTGTTCAGACACCAACCCCTTCATCACTTTAGAAACTGCAGCAACTCAGCATGCTCACACTATAACCAGACTTAAACCCGCAGCTCAAGGAATCCAAAGAGGAACAACAAAGTGACTCTACACATCATCCTGATTGGCGTGGCGGCTATTTACAATGAGTAAACGACCAAACCTCTTGTCAATTTGGGCCTATCCAAGCACAAAGCAAAATACCTAGCTTCCAAGCTGAGCTGTCATGCCATACAGGGACTAACCACTATCATTAACACCAGACATGCTCTTTGCTTCCTGGGGGCTCCTGGGGGGGGGGCGCTGGGCGCGCGGAGGTGGATACAAGGAGAAGGAGAGTCCGGGCGTCTCGGGGCATGGCCGACAACCCGCCCGATTCTCATTAGTTCAGTCTCCTTCCCTCTCCTGGGCTAGCTGTAGCTAGTGTAGTTTTGAGGGACCTCTGGTGAGGCCCTTGCTAGCTTGCTAGTTACGGGACCTTTCCTTAATGCACGCGGCCTGTGGCCTGCGTAGACTTTTCTTTTCTTTTCTTTTTATGGTGCGCCTGCGGGTCAATGGCCGGGGCACTGAGTGAGTGAATGTGCTTGTGCCATACATTGCCCGGCTTTTCAAGCTGTTTTATGACAAGGCTCGCGTTTCTGAATGTTGGAAGAAGGCCAAGCTGACCTCCTTATACAAAAAGGGGCCCCTCATTGAACCTAATAGCTACCGTATGCTGGCTGTCAGTGGCACAATGTACCGCTTTTATGCTAATGTGATTTGTTCTCTTGTCACGGACTGGTGTGTGGCCTCAAACAAGATTCCAGACACACAATTTGGCTTCTACCCTGGAAGGAACACCCTCCAGCCCATCTACATTTTAAGGCACCTACAGCACGCTGCACGTACAATCAAGCCTGGGCGATCTAGCCGGATGCAAACTGCATTCATTGACTTCAAGCAAGCAAATGACAACATCCCTAGGTAGGCACTCTGGCAGCACCTGCAGCGCACACACATGTCCACTTCTTTCTTGTCCATCATTAAAAACATGTACGATGCTGATGAGTATATTTTGAAGGATGGAGAGAAGAATGCTCAGGTGTAACCTAACACAGGTGTGACACAGGGCTGCCCTTTGTCCCCTCTGCTTTTCTCTCTGTATATTAATGACATTGATGAAATTGCGGAGGGGTGGCAAGGTGCTGTCACGGGCACAGCTGAATTCTATGTGACGCACATGTTATATGCTGATGACCTGACTCTGATGGCCAATGATCCTGTTGCGTTGCAGACCATGTTGAACCGCTTGCATGCGTATGCTCAGAGGAAGCACTTAGTCATCAACACAGCTAAATCTGAGGTGGTGCACTTCAATTCCTCTGGGTCAGACCTGCCTGTTTTTCATATTGGGGGGGTGCCACTGGCACACAAGGAGTCTTTTAGATACCTTGGCATGACGTTTCACAAGTGCATGAGCATGGCCAAGTCCTTTGAGCATGCAACTGGCCCCTTCATGGCGTCTGCCTTTCGGGTTCGTCAATTTGTTCGTGAGAATTTTCTGGCAAATAGGCCGTACGTGTCTCTGTGGCTTGGGAAGACGTATGTGGTTCCAGCTGGAATGTATGCAGGCCAAGTGTGGGGCAATGAATACATTAAAGCGGGCAAGGAATTTGCAAGTGATCTGCAAGTGCGGCACATGAGTTATCTTAAGAGCACGCTGGGTGTTAAGTGTACCACTACAAACTGGGCTGTCCTGAGGGAGTGTGGTCATGAGCCGCTTCAGTTTTACTGGTTTAGGTCTGTTGTCGAAATGTATAATTGCATGCTGAGGCCTAACAGTGAGACGTTGAGAAGAGTGTTGAAAGCAGATTTGAATATTCATTCGCGTGAGCCAGCCTGCTGGACTGCTCAAGTTTTAGATGCATTCCAAGGCTTACGGCGCTGTGATTCCTTTGCGCAAGTTGTGCGGCAGGGCACTCCTATCCCTATTCAAGAGTTTACTGATGACCTCAGACACAGGTTGCGGGCAGTGTGGAGAGATGTTGAGGGAGTGAACCCGCGAGACACATATAGTACGCTGGCAACTTACCAGTCTTTTTTTGCAGTGCCTTTTGATCAATGTGCGTGCCCCCGCCCGTTTACCAAGGCACATGCATTTGGATTTGTCTCCACATGTCATGAGGAATGTTAGCCGTTTCAGACTTCGGTCACACACACTGAAGGTGGAGACAGCAGCTTGGGATACTCGGAACGCTCTTTTGTGTGATCGCTGTTCTTGTGATGAGATTCAAGATGAGGCTCATGCCCTTTTGGTGTGCAGAGACGCAGATGTTTGTGCTTTGAGAAAAAATTACGCTTACCTGTTCAACTGTTTCTCTGGTGATTTTTCAATGGAGCAACCTTTTTTACAACAAGCCAGTGTCCAGGATGCTTCTGATTTCCTCTTGCAACACAACAACAAGCTTTTTTTGTTTGTTTCTGAGCTTATGGACATTATGTTAACTGACGAGGACCAGCCACAGGCCGATCAGCTGAACAGTCTGGCTGAAGGTCCCCCCGTGTAAATCTAAATGTCATGCTTTCAAGCATTTAAGCTGATAGGCTTGTTTAATGTTGAAGATTGCATGAGTCATCTTAAAGGCCATTTATACATCGTGCTGTGAATCAAGCACAAGGTCTCGGGATGGAACATGAGCTTCTCTCTGAAAATCAATACGTGGTGGCCTTTTCCGGTGTGAGACACTCTGGTTACGGGTACTCATTTTCAATGTTTTTGTCAGGGTTGGTTTTATTGTTTGATGCTGGTTGAGGAAAATTCACCAGCAACCGATCAGCCAGAGTCTCGAGCCGTAGGCCAACTCCTTTTAACCCTTGTATTCCTTTCCCTAAGCCCAGTTGCCTTCAAAGGCACGTGCAGCTATATACCTTCCATGGTTTGAAGGATGTTATGCAATCCAACACAGCTGCAGCAATATTCAGGAACATGTCAAACCGGTTTATGCTGATTGTGCCTTCATAAAAAAGGAACAGAACAGACTACGCCAAAAAAAGCCGCGCAAAAGAAAAAAACAAGAACTACGCAAGCCAGGTCCAGCTGCGTGCATAATGGAAAGGCTCATGTATTAGCAAGCTTGCTAGGGCCTCACCAAAAGAATGCCCTAGTAGAAAAGCACTCACCCCATCGAGGAAAAGGGGCTGACTTGGTTCAAAAGCCGTATGGTCCCCCAGAAGACAGATCCAGCAACGAGAAAGAGAGCAAGCTGAAAGACTGGAGTCCCAGACTGCAACAGCAAGCAGAAAGAAAAGAAAAAGAACAGGTTGCGCCAGCCACGAGGCCATGCGCGTTAAAGAAAGGTTACCTGACCAGCAAGCTAGCAAGGGTCTCACCAAAGGGCTCTCAGACCTGAACTAGACACGGTTAGCCTAGGAGAAAGTCAGAAACAGAGCTAATGGGGTTCTGGAGGGTTGTCAGTCATGCTTCTGGACGCCCAGGCTCCCCTTCTCCTTCTGCTCGCCACCGCCACACGCCCAGCAACCTTCCCCCCCCGAACTCCCTCGAAAATGAAGAGCGTGTCTGATGTTGATAACAGTCAAAAATCGTTGGATGATAAGCCAACTCCATGTGGATGCTATTGACTTAGCTTTTCAACAGCAAGAAGGGTCAAGCACAGTCACCTTGCCAATGAAGGAAAGCCATGCCCAACAGCTAATTGCTGAGCATGTGCTCAAGCCAGACCTTAGGCTAAACCAAAGATGCAGCTGCTGACCACACAAGAAGGAAGAACTACCTAGGCAGAAGAAACTCTCCCTACATCAATTTAGGAAAGTGAGACACATTGGCTCAAAAGAGCCACAATTCCCCTCCAGGTCCCGTATTAGCTACATTTTTGGCTGTATTAGCTACATTTCTGGCTTCCTCCTAGGCTACTAGCTGCGTCTATTTTTGGCTTGAAGGCCCTTCCGTGAGAACAAATTGGACCCTTGCCCCTTTCCTTTGTGCTCACTGTCTCTTGGCTGGTGTTGACTATTTCCTTTCCATCCATCACAAAGCTAGAGAACAAAAAGGAGTAGTAGGGACCTGGAGGGTCCCTGGAATTACCAAGTTACGCAGCAGGCACGGCACCTCACAGAGGACCAGCGCAGCTACCTGCGTTATACAGCCCCACCAACTGAGTCCAAGCCAGCGGCATGTGATTGAAATTAAATACCGTGAAGACACAAGTCCTGCACAACAGTTGGAGGCGGTACAGTGGCGGCATGCAGACCTTTGCAAGAATGTTAGTGGATTTGGATTAGCTGTGACATTACATACCATCCTTCTGGGTGTTGTTGCAACGTTATAATGGTCAACTTTAAAGTTAGGCCTCGACCACCAACGAGTGAGCAAGCTTGCACGTGAGCTCCATGCATATTTTGTTAAGGGAACGCCCATAAAGTTGTAACCCTAAACCCTTCTGGAGTTTGTCAGTCAGAGTAGTTTGTTCACCCCCTCCAAGGAAAGTCCACGATTGGTCTTCCTTGGAAAGCTCGCCAAGGGGGCCACCTTCTGTGCACCTCAAAGGAGGTGCCTCAAGGATGATCAGACCCCTGTGAGGAATGAACTCAAACTCACCCTATCTCACCCCCCACCCGCCCACCCCCATACACATACCTGCCCTCCTGAACTGCAACACCACCTTGGCAAGGCCTCAGCAAAAGTAAGATGCTAGGAAGGGAGGCAGTAGCAGCAGCAGCAGCAGCAGCAGCCAAAAAGTTGTGGCAGGTGCCTCTCTGAGGAGTGCAGGGATCGAACCCACGACCGGCCGCTGTCCTCCCAAATCTGGAGGCGGCCGCTCTACCACTGAGCTAACTCCCCGAATCTTGTTGGGGTCCAGATATTGAAGGCACGACCGGGAGGCACATCTTTGTACATATATACATCAAAGCTCTCCAATGTATACAGGTTTCGCCTCAGCAAAACATCCTTATCCTCACAATCATTACCAGAGCAGCACACCATTGTCATCATCATCATCATCATCATCATCATCATCCGAGCAGCAGTCACATCAGCAGCTTCAGCAGCAACAATGCCTGCAGGAGCTGCAGCTGCCAAATTTGGTTGGTGTGGACCGGGATTGGGGGGGCATGCATGGTGGGCTCCCAGAACTCAAGCTGTTAGGTCCTACCCAGATACTCAGGGTCTCTGGGTTAACCGATTGGCTTCATTCCGCATGCGGTGCTGTGCTCGCGCTGTGTATTGCAGTTTTGGTAGTTACATTGTGTGTTGCTTTCCCTCATGTGGTGGGACCAATTATATACTCATTGAATGAGTTTACCGACACACTTTTTCAAGTGAGTTTGTGAGCTGGCAAACAGTCTCTTGTGATTCTTTGCATTTGGACATGGATTGACTATCCACAGGCATTTTGACTGAGCGCCTCCTGCTTGTGTGGGCATCATGGACCCTCTTCAGAGCTTCGTGGGCTTCCACCAGCCCCAGGTGCGGACATGCGGCACCTGCCTTCAAAGGTGCTTAAACATTCCTTGGCACCGAGGTGTTTGCCCATGGGGGCTGTCCATGCAACCATCATTGGATGGCAACAATGAAGACACAGTACCACCACCATCGCCACCAACACCAACAACACGAACAACAGCAGCAGCAGCAGCAGCAGTAACAAGAACCTGCCCCCCATGCAACCCTGGCAAGGCAAGGCACTTCAGACTGTAACTTACCAGATGGAATGGACAGGTGCTGAAGCGCGTCAGAGGTTGCCGATCAACAGCTGTGCCTGTTGTATTTCCGTAACATCTCACTCACCACTATCATATGCCTGCAAGATACCAACGGCAGAACACACAACAATGCACGGTTGACAACCCCTTACAATTGCAAGTGCAGATCTAGGTGCAACCTTCAGTCGGGTCAACCAAACAATGCGAAAAAATGAGGAGTCAATCCCATTTTTTGGCTCTCATGTAGGTTTTGGGTCAAACCTGACCTATCAGAGAGAAAAACTGGGGGGGGCAAAATCTGGTCCCCCAAGAACCTCCCCAAGAGCGCGGTCACTCATGAGCGCATCTAGCAGGCAAAAATAGTGCAAACATGGAACATTGACAAGCAATAAGTTCAGGGTTGTACACAGAAGGTTGACGGTTCGGTGTACGATTTTACCGGACAGTACCATTTTACGGTTTTTAATGTTCTATTTCAAATTCTGGGCTGGTTAACTGGTGGAAGACGGTTCAGTGGTTGGTATGGTCTGGCAATCTTTTGCTAACATAAAAAGGAGTTTCTGAACCCCATTGAATCGACAAATTATGAACAAGGTTCCAAAATTGCAGGATTGCGAATCTGGACCCTCTCTCCCTCCCTCCCTCTCTCCTGGCCCTCGCGACCCCCCCCCCTCCTTAGCCACTTCCATCTGCTCACTCCCTCCTCCTCTTGGTGGTGGTGCTGCTGCTGCTGCTGCTCTTTTTCAACAGGGCGTACCGTCCAGCCAGTCTGCATACTCCTCCTTCTGTTCATCCGTGGATGAGCCAGCTGCTGCCGTGGCTGTGCATACTCCTCCCAATCCCTCTCACTGCCTGCAGGCCCCCCTGCACTGCTGCTGTTGCTGGCTTTGCGCTCACCTGCTTCTTCTTCCTCTCCACTTTACATTTTGCACTATGGATAAATGTAAAGGAAGGCGAAATAAGCTCAGATGTGTGCCTGCAGACACCAAGATGCCTGCATGCAAGCAACGTGTGGCTTTGCAGGGCCAGATGGCCGAACTGTCCAGTGGATTTGCCACCGTCATTTCCCTAACAATGTGTTAAACAATTTAAACGATTCAAACTGTTCTTTTAACTGTTGAGACGATCAGTAGTTTAAGACGCCGTTTGTGTACAACCCTGACTATGTTAGGCCACAACCTGTGTATGAGGACTTGCTCAGCATGCTTTTTAGGTTAGTCTGCTAGGTCTGGGGGCTAAAATTTACAGGGAGTAGCTCATGGTGAGCAGTGATAGCTGCGGGTTTGACCAAATTACTCCGCTCTGTTTGACTTGCGTGTGAGGAGGTAGCAAGATTTAAGTAAGCCAACTTTAATCAGGATTGTATTCAGACGATTGACGGTACTGTTCTCTACCAAGTTTTCCATCTTTTCCAAATTTCAAACTGTCTTAATGGTGGAAGACGGTTTGGTGGATGGCTCGGTCTGGCATTTGCTGCTGAAATCAAATGACACTTGGAGTCCACTGATCTCCACTGATTAAAGAAACTAATAATACACAAGGTTCCAAGCTGGAGCGCAAATGCAAAACCCTGGCTGCTTCAGAATTATGGACCCTCCCTCCCTCTCCCTTGGCCCACTCCACTGCTCGACCCCTGCTCAGCCACTGCCCTCCACTTCCATCTGCACATTTCCCTCCTGTTGCTGGTGCTGGTGCTGCTGCTCTTCTTCACCCTCCTCACTGTCTGCAGCCCCCCTGTGCTGCTGCTGTTGCTGACCTTGCTCACCTGCTTCTTCACATAATGCTCCCACACCCAGGCATTCTTCTTGCCCTTCTTCTTGCCTTTTGTCTTGCTCTGAGGAGGCAACCCTACATTGAGGCCTGTTGGGGGGGAACGCTATCATGTTCTTGGAGGTAAGCATGCATAGCAAGTGCTAGACCCCCACAAGGCAAGCCTTGCTTGCTACCTGGCCTTGTCATTTTGCATCCTGTACCATTAATCATTTTCTGTCAAGGTGAATATGGCTATGATGTTTGTTTGCAGTCTTTGAGAAGGCTGCATGCAAGCAACGTGGGGCTCAGCAAAGCCCAACGGTGCAACCGACTGGTCGATTTGCCTCCGACCTTCCCCAGAAAGCGTCTTTTACAATTTGGACCGAATCGAACCGTCCGCCAAACCGTTTGAAAGGCCTGGATCCTTAAAGGTGCCGTTTGAGTACAACCCTGTTTTTTTTTTTCGTTCTAATTTAGTCCGGTAAATTGACGTGACCCCAGATGGTGCAGATGGTGCATTGGTTGGTCTGGACTTTTTACTCGCCATTTTCCCTGCCCAAATTGAGGTCCTGGGAGGCAAATTTTGGACACTCGCCCCAGCCCCTCAGACCCCCCAGAGTATGCTCCTGATGAAGTGCCCAGCCATCCTTGCTAGCCAGGCAAGCCGGGAGACAGCTTCCTGATGAGGACCCGCATTTCGCCAGGGACTTTGTATGCTTCCTGGCCCTGCATCCTGGGCAACCCCCAGCACAAACTGAGTATGCAGAATTGCTCAGAAGGGTCCATACAAAGGTCTGCATACCATAGAGAAAGTGTATCACTGCGCAAAAATTTTGATTTCTGCCCTGCGTGGTAACTGCAAGATAGTAACTTAGTTATTGAATTTTAAGGGTGTGCAGTCGTGTGCGGTTGTGTAAATAATGTTTTTGGGGCAGCGAGAGGCATGAGTGGTCAGGAACCTCCCCTCCACATACATCCTGCCCTCAGGACAAATCAGCACAAGCAAGGCCAGCTTGCTCATCCACACAGGCAGCAAGAGCAGCAGCAGGGAGGAAGAGAGCGGCGAAGAAGAGCAGTGAGGAAGCTTTTGATTGTAGCAGTGGAACATGGAGAGGGAAGCATGGAGGAGGTGGCAGTGTTAAGAAAAGGGATGGAAACACCGTAAGTGGGCAAGAAGGAATAAGCATGTGGGCAGAGTTGACTATTGAAGGGTGACCGGAACTGGATTGCTGGAAAAGCTGAGAGGGACATAAATTGTGTCCAATGCGATTTTCTGGGCAGAAGGGAGCAAGAAGCCCCTGCATGGTTGATGCACAGTTGTTTGGAATAATTATTCCAGGGTTGCGTGGTTCATGCGTGGTTACAAAACAAATTATATTTTTTTATGGGGGGGGGGTGCATGATGATTATATTTCTGCATGGCTCTCAGGATTGGCTGATTGCTGTGGGGCATTACCTCAAACCTACTTGGCTGACCCGACCATGCTCAGTAAATGAGTGCATGACTGTGCTTGTCGCAATGTGTGCATGGCATTCATGAGAAGCTTTTGACAAGGCAACACCGCCAATAAAAGGGGAAAAAATAGAAACAGAGGAAGGAAGAGGAAATTTCTTGTACTACAGGGTGTACATCACCATGCTTCCCTGCCACCTACTTCACCTATCAACTTGTCTGATACAATCCTAGCACTGTCCTATCGGTACCTTTCATAAGTACCTTGCATAAAACTTCTCAAGTTGTACAAGGGGAGACCTTAAGTAAACGATTGGAAAGTTGATTAAGTTTGGCAAGACAGGGCACTTCAAATTGTCACTCACCACATGGAATGGATAGGTATGGAAGCGCGCCTGAGGTTGCCAGCTCACTCGCCAGTGCATTCGCTGCGAGTTATCAAGAGGATGCACAACGAAGCGCAACTCAAATTTCCCCCTTGCAACTGCAAGTGCAGGCCAATATTCTTGGACTTGCAATGCTTTGACCTCTTCCTACTGATAGCCACACCCCCACCAACAACAGTGTTTTTGTCGCAATGCATGCATGGCATTTGTGAGGAGCTTTTGACAAGGCATTCGAAGGCCTTTGCAGGCAAACACTGCCCCGACATATCTCTTGCATCGGCCAGTGCATGGTGGGCCCATGGAGGCAAGGGAAGTAAGAGAAGAAGTTCTAGCAGTAGGTAGTAGCAAGGTATGCCAACATCTTCACTGCCACCCAGCCTAAATCCTGTCAGTTACTGCTCTTTCGATGTCCTACCTTTCGTAAGACCCTCTTGAGAGTGTTGTAAAAGTGGAAGACGATTGGATTGTTGAAGCTTTTTCCCATCCTGCAGCCATGAAGGGCAGCAACAGGAGGCAAGTTCTGCCATGCGGACAGAGCTGTGCGCCTGCGCGCAAGGCTGCAGGCACAGCACTGCAGATCAAACTTAAGTGCAAACATGAGCGGACACCTCAGAATCTGAAGACTGTACGCATGTCATGGAGTCACTGCTTCTTGCTAGTACCTCAGCATGGAACAGCCCTGGGGTTGAGCTCCTGTCCCTCTCACTGGTCGCTTAGTTCGTTTAACCAGGCGTCACAATGGGCAGGCTCCATCGGCCCGGGACAACCTGCCCATATCCAGCAACAGGTTGCTGAATATGGAAGGAGGAGTTAGTGGGGACCAGGTCATGGGCTGACAGGTAGCTAGAGATGGGTTGCACAAATCACCAAGAGAGGCATGACCATCCATATGGCTGCAGGGCGATGCTGAAACCAGTCCATTCCTGCCCTACCTGTATGAACGAGCACATGCTCCCAAATAACAGCTGAAAATGTCCCCATTCATGTTACGCGTCACCTTTGAAGGCAGGTGCCGCATGTCCGCACCTGGGGCTGGTGGAAGCCCACGAAGCTCTGAAGAGGGTCCATGATGCCCACACAAGCAGGAGGCGCTCAGTCAAAATGCCTGTGGATAGTCAATCCATGTCCAAATGCAAAGAATCACAAGAGACTGTTTGCCAGCTCACAAACTCACTTGAAAAAGTGTGTCGGTAAACTCATTCAATGAGTATATAATTGGTCCCACCACATGAGGGAAAGCAACACACAATGTAACTACCAAAACTGCAATACACAGCGCGAGCACAGCACCGCATGCGGAATGAAGCCAATCGGTTAACCCAGAGACCCTGAGTATCTGGGTAGGACCTAACAGCTTGAGTTCTGGGAGCCCACCATGCATGCCCCCCCAATCCCGGTCCACACCAACCAAATTTGGCAGCTGCAGCTCCTGCAGGCATTGTTGCTGCTGAAGCTGCTGATGTGACTGCTGCTCGGATGATGATGATGATGATGATGATGATGACAATGGTGTGCTGCTCTGGTAATGATTGTGAGGATAAGGATGTTTTGCTGAGGCGAAACCTGTATACATTGGAGAGCTTTGATGTATATATGTACAAAGATGTGCCTCCCGGTCGTGCCTTCAATATCTGGACCCCAACAAGATTCGGGGAGTTAGCTCAGTGGTAGAGCGGCCGCCTCCAGATTTGGGAGGACAGCGGCCGGTCGTGGGTTCGATCCCTGCACTCCTCAGAGAGGCACCTGCCACAACTTTTTGGCTGCTGCTGCTGCTGCTGCTGCTACTGCCTCCCTTCCTAGCATCTTACTTTTGCTGAGGCCTTGCCAAGGTGGTGTTGCAGTTCAGGAGGGCAGGTATGTGTATGGGGGTGGGCGGGTGGGGGGTGAGATAGGGTGAGTTTGAGTTCATTCCTCACAGGGGTCTGATCATCCTTGAGGCACCTCCTTTGAGGTGCACAGAAGGTGGCCCCCTTGGCGAGCTTTCCAAGGAAGACCAATCGTGGACTTTCCTTGGAGGGGGTGAACAAACTACTCTGACTGACAAACTCCAGAAGGGTTGGCCAGCCAAATGTGAGCATCTCCCACAGGTGTCTGATCATCCTTGAGGCACCTGAGTGCTCGTTAAGTTCATAACAAGCAGAGGAGGGGAGGATTGTGTAACTGGACATGCAATGTAGTATTGTAAGTGTGTGATTGTGAGCACGCACGCGTGTGTGCGTGTGTATCAGTGTATATTTTAACTCGACATACCATGTCGATCGACATGAGAACCTGCATTTCCGACTTTTCACATCGACATGAAGTCGACCTTTCCAGGGTGTCCGGGAGCCCCTGTGTGGGGATGACCTCCCCTCCCTCCCTCCCTCCCGTCGGAGGTGCCTTAGAATGACCTGAAATGTCACTTCGAAGGCCCCAAATTCAAAATTTTCTTAATGGCAAGATGGATGGCAAAGATGAGAACCCACACAAGAAGGCAAGGGTGAAGAAGGGCAAAAGTGATGGGCAGTACTTGCAGAAGCTAGGTGAGGTTGGCGCAACCAACAAGTTTTAGGCCAAATGGTACACAGAGGAGCCTGCCCAGGGAGCCAGCCCCACCGCCAGCACTGGCTTGTTGACAAAGGGAAGACTGAGGAGGGGCTGGTCATGGCAGGATGCAGCCTGTGCAGCGTGACCTTCCAGTGCCGGGCGCAGACAGTGAAGAGCCATGAGAGCTTATGGGGAACAGCACTGCATGGACATGAGAGGGATTCTTGGGACAATTTTGACTATTGTTTGAGTTGCAATGCAAGTGCTGGACAACCGTTGCGGTCTGGAAACGGTACATTATTGTAAGGAAAGGGCTGGGCCTGCTTGAGAAAAAGACATGAAATGCAGATTTCTGAGATGGCCCTTTTGGGGGCAGACTTGAAATCAAGGTTTTCCAAAAACCTTAAAAATACACTGGTGTGTATATGTGTGTGTGTATGTGTGTTTGCGTGTGTGTGCATGTGTGCTCGCGCGCGGAATGAACTCAAACTACTCACCCTATCTCAAGCGCGCACACACGCACGCACGCGTGTACAATGTGTGTGTGTATGCATGGGCACTCGCATGCGTGCATGCATGCACGTGCATAAAATGTGTGATTGTGTGTGTTGCGTGCACTTGCATGCATGTTTAGTGGTCCCACTGCCTCTCACTCAGCCCTTTGCTCAGCCCTCTCATTTCCTCTGCTACTCCTGTTCCGTAGCGTCTCGCCGGCGCCAGCAGGTGCCTCCACCCTCAACCTTGGGCCTTGAGTTAACCCAGAGTGTTTCCAGGCTGCTCGAAACTGCAGAGGCTGAGCCTTTGGGCCAGCACAAAATGATTTTGGTATCTGCAGGCGCCGCGCAGCCTGTACTTCACTGCCAGTCAAATATTGAACCTCATCTCCCACAGGAGTCTGATCACCCTTGAGGCACCTCCTCAGGTGCAAAGAAGGTGCCCTCTTTGCGAGGCTCAAGAGGGGATTGCCTGTGATGATGAAGGTCATCATCCCTGCAAGTCAGTTGCACATCTTGAAGTGCACCATTCCTCGACTGCTGTGAGCGTGTTGCACAAGTTCAGTTCCATGCACAGTGTACACAAAACAAAGGCTTGCA
This sequence comes from Dunaliella primolecta, assembly GCA_914767535.2. NCBI lineage: Eukaryota > Viridiplantae > Chlorophyta > Chlorophyceae > Chlamydomonadales > Dunaliellaceae > Dunaliella > Dunaliella primolecta. The sequence continues at coordinate 1,181,758 of OU611753.1, forward strand.
ATCAGGAGACTATGAGGGGGTTCAGGAATGACCGAGAGACACTGTGATTTCTCGGATCTGACCGACTTGCCTTTTAAACACTTGGGTTTAAATTGCTAATGGACTGTGTCCTGGACTTCAGCACACTCACACTTCAAACAAAGAAAAGAAAAAGAAAAGGGAAAACTGCGTAGGCAGCGAGAACTCTCCCTACATCAATCAAGGAAAGAGAGACACATTGGCTCAAAGAACCGTGAGTCTCCCCCACCAGAAGATGAGAGGGTAGTCAATGTGGATTGGGTGGGTTTCTGGCAGCACGTTACTCCAGGGCACCAGAATGATGTTGAGTGTTTTTGATTTCAATGGCACGTCTGGTAGATGTAGTTTTTGCGCATCTTGCACAGAGTGGGCATGGAGTTTTCTAGCAAGTGTTTCAGATCTCTGCAAGTCAATCCCTAATTTCTTGAATTGATCAAGGGTATGGGCAGTGTAGATAGTCCCACCTAAACCTAGGAGGATTTAGTGGATAGTAATCTCTGCATCTTGGAGCTGTTTGCAACGTTCACTATGCTGTTGTTTGGGGCCTCTAGTTGGACATTAAACCTAGTATCTTCACAGTATTTGACTTCTATCAAGTAAATATGGCGGTTTTGGATATTCAATGCATGGGGTTGCCTAGGCAGGGTTGTGCTACTCCTCAACTCTCTGCTACTGCGCAGTACCCGGTGTGAGGTTAGAGTGGGTCTGTTTGGGTTAGTTGGGTGTGTGGGTTAGTTGGGTGTGTTAGTTGGGTGTGAGGAGTGACCAAGATTGTATCAGGGCGGCTGGAGTTGCGTATGGTTTGAATAGGAATCATGGGTTTTAAGAGGTAGGAAGGTGCAGCACGATTAGAGATTTGCTCAGGGACTTGCAGGTCGTGCTGGGCCAAACGGTCTGTGTTGCCCGCATTTTACTGCACAAGATTGGCCCCATAAGAGCTTTCACTGACCAGTTTCAAAATCATCCTGCAAGCAATATTGTGACGCTCAGTTACCATGTTACGCATGACGGGGCATTGGCAGCCAGATAGGATGTGGAGAGCGCTATCCATGTGATGGCAATCAGGTAGGGGGCATGTAAGGCTAGTGGATACTTTATATTGGACTGCATGTTTCTGATTGTTTAGGGTGCCTGTGTGGTATTGGAAGACAGTGCATTTCATACGAGTTGAGAGACCGGGCATGTTCCAGAAGGCATTACTCATACTTTTGTTTACATGAGGTAGCAGGCCCTGGTAGCAAGTGTAGTAGCCTGTCTTCCGGTTAGCATAGCCCATCTTGTGTTTAGCATGCATGTTGGATTTCAGAGCATTTTTAAGGTCTGGGAGGTGCTTCAGATGAGGAGAGGAAGTGTGGGATTAAGATGGCGTATCTGTGTCTTCCCGAGCCAGCCAGGTTGTATTGTGGAAGGTGTTTCCTCTTGGTCCAGCGCTAGGGAGTCCAGTATCAGTGGGGTTGCCATCTTAAGGGAGGCCTGGTATTTAGCAACTTGATCCGCACATTTATTCCCACCTATTCCAGGATGAGACTTGACCTTGTAGAAAAAGATGTGATATTGAGAGGCTCGGGCAAGGTTTAAAATCCTCTTCAGAACATCTCCTTGCACATGATGCCTATGCTTCTCTGGATACAGGATTTGCTTTCTGAGTTGGTGAAGTGAGCTGAGGCTATCTGTGGCAATATGTGTGTAATCATGAGTGAGCGCAGCAGCAATGGCACCCAGCTCAACTCTTCCTATGGTTTAGGTAATACCAGCGCCATTAGGCTCAACTAGATTTTGTGAGTCAATCATAGGATGGTACACACCTGCCCCTATAACTGTCTTGTCGTTCTGGACCTGGCAACTGCCGTCTGTGTAGGCCCAAGACCTCCAGTTTGCGACTTTAAGCTGGAGGTTGGGACGGGGCTGACAAGGAGCATTAACAGTAATGTCTGAAGCGGGTCTTTTGGGGACCTTGGAAATCTGTTTCATGTCTAGGGGGAGTTTTCCACATTTCCTTGTCCTGAGCATCACTTTGTGTCTTGCATTCTGAATGGGGTGGTTGCTAATGTTCTTGATAATCCATTTGGCCTCTGGGATGGCTTTGGCTAGATCTTGAAGCCCGGTATGGTTCTGATTGTTCAAGTGGGCTCTTGTGGCCGTATCCAGACTGCAATTATTTGTAAGTTCCAGGTATGCTGGGGGAGGGCAGTTTCCTGGCTGGTCCACGATTGGGTTTTGTCGTAGGTAAGTTAACTTTTTGGAACTTCCAATTGAATGGTCCCGAGCTTGTAGCAAAGGTGCAAGTATGCATTGAGGAGTTCTGAGTAGGGGTTGCTTAGCATATGCCTGCCACTTGCTGGCAGAAGCATGAAGGTGGCTGTAGCCTCTGTGTTAAGGATGGCAGAGTAGATAGCATGCCATAGTGCTAGTTTCATGGCCTTCTCATCATTGATAGGGTGACAGGTAAACATCCCAGAAAATCTGGAGGAGAGAGACTGGTAGTGGGCACCAATTAAAATGTCGCGAGGATCGGAGATCCAGTAATGATGATAGTGAGCGTTACAGTCCAGGGGAGAGGCCATTTTCTCTTGGGTGGCATCATGATGTGCCCATCTTTGAAAAGTAGAATGAATGCGAGGTGGGAGGGTCCGTGAGAAGGAATCTTTTTTTTTGCTTTGATATTTGTCTTCCAATTTGTTTTTGCGGGCTAGGAGCCCCTGTATCTCAGATGCAAAGCTAGCTGGTGGGGGGGCAGATGCCATCATGCAGACCTGCTGCTTTTGACCTGTGGAATGCTTTGAAAAGAATGTCAACGCGTTGAGGGGTTATTATCCCGACACATTTGCCATCTGTGTTACAGACACAACTTGTAATGGCTTGAAGCCACTCTTGATTTGTAGATTTCAGGAAGGGTGAGGGTGGGTGGGATAGATGGCGTGGGCCTTTCAAGTGTTTCATCTATTGGGGAATGATTGGGGGATGGGCTTGTGTTGACAAGATCTATTTCTTGGACCCCAAACTCGCAGGTGCCTGTGGGCTTGATGTCCGTTTGCGGATTGGTAGGGTGTGTGTCAAAGATGATTTTGTTGCAAAGTTCAATGTCTAGTTTCTGGCTACGGGTCTTATTTGTATCAGATCTGTTGAACCCTTGTCTCTCTAGGTTGTAGAGGGCAGAGTCCAAAGTGGGTAGAAGAAGGTTGGGTTTGCTTAGCTGAGATTCAAATTCTTGTATGCGCTGGTCGAATATGGGCCAACTAGTTTTCAATCCTTCTGGCTCCCATGATGGTAGCCAAAAAGCCTCAAGCAGTTCTTCTTCAGGCTTATATGCTCTGTTAATTTTGTCTTCGTTGCTGAGGCTAGCACAGGCAGGACAGGCCCAGGCTTCAGCTGCGTTGATCTCTTGCCTTTGCTCATCATTATAGCATCCAAGTTCTCCCATGCATTCCCAGTGGTAGGTACGTTCGCACACGTCGCAAACATACATGTCGGGGTATTGTGGCTCGAATTTGACATACTCATAGCCATAATGGTAGTTGCAGATTTGGCAACGCGCGCATTCAATGTCAGTGCGGGCAGCAGTGCAGATGCTTGCTGGTTGAAGCCAGCTTTCTTGAAGAAAGGCAGGGCCCACTTCTCTATTATCATGGGCCCGTGGTGAGTGTGGTACTGCTTCTGTTGGGGTGAGGGGTCATTGCTCATGTCCTTTCTCTTGGTTGAATATATTTTCCATGCGCCTTTATGTGTGACGTCAATGTCGTTTTAGTAGACAGCATTAAAGGCGTGGTTGGCTGTGGCTCCCTGGGCCAGCTTTTTCACCAGATTTTCTTTGTACCTCCAGACGTCATTTCCTTGCCAGTTTGAAGCTAGAGGGTTAATGGTAGGGATCTGAAGTTCTGTCTCTACATGAAGCAAAGTTTTCCTCTTCCTGTTAGGACTCTGGGTACTGTTCTGTGTATTCGAGCTATTCAGGGTGTTGGGGTGGGTATGGGGAATGGAAGGCATCCTATTTTGTTGATTGACACTAGATCCCTGAGTGCCCTGGCTCAAGTGTTGCAGTGAATGTCTAAATTCTTGTCATTTAACTGAGCGTGTGCGTTGGCTGAGAGGCCCAACCCCAGGGTCTTTATTGTGTGGACCGGGCTGATTAGCCTTAATGGTGGGAGTGTTGTCAGGAGGGGAGATTCCAGCATTAGTGGTCTCCAAGTTGACATTTTGCGTGGGAGGCAGGACATTGGAGGGAATGGTGGTGTGAGCTGGGTGAGCAGGGGAGTGACGGCTGGATCTGCACTGGGAGCGTGTTCTTTTACTGGGTGGCTCATCCATGGGGGTAGCCACATTAGCATGTATCACCTCCTATGTAAGGGGGCAGATTTGCTGTGTAGCTGGCATATCAATGGGTTGGTTAGTGTTTTGTGTCATAGGGCAGGTTAGGTGTGCCCTCTTTGTGCAAGAAAGATTTATTGTAGGTTCTAGACGAGAATTGGGTGTCCTTAGGAGGCGATGCTCAGTAATCTCATGCCTGTAGTGCGTTGTGGAGGGAGGTTGTGGTGTAGGTACGACCTGTGTCGAGCGTCAATTGTTCCTTTGAGGTTGAGCATGAGTGCTTACGGAGGGGTTTAATTCTTCATTGAGTTGGGTATCAATGAGGCCACTAATGTGGGTGTTGTTGACGCGGCGGTGCCCTGTAGGGACATTGGCTTTTGTATTCTTGTGGGCAAGGATTTTTATGGATTACTTCAGTGTTGAGCTCTTCGGTTGAGGGCAGGTTGACAAGAGCTGCTAATCTGTTGAGTGCTATTTTGCATTTCTTGTTCACCCTGGAGTATTTTGCCTGGAGTTGAGCAACTGTGATGACCATGGTTTTGTGGGGGGATATGAGGTCATGAACTCCATGAATACCAAGGCCCATGAGGGTTTGTATAATGCAGTTGGTAAGGTCAGATAGGTTGCGGGGGGTTGGCTTGCGTAGCAACAGAGCTTTCGTATAATTAGCACTAACTCATTAGAAATGATTTTTAGGTCATCACGGAACATGCTTTTCCCTTCTTTGCTGAGGTTGAGTTCACTGAGGTGGATGCTGATTGACTGATGTGCTCGCATGCAATAATTCAGTTGTCTTTTTATGAGAAGGTTGGTCTTTACACCATTGTTAAGAAAGTTCATGGACAGGTTCTTAAGGTGTGTAATTTATTTAATAAGGAGATGGAGGCTGGCTGCATAGTGCCTTGATGAGAGGTCCTTCAGGCTAAATAAGCAACTAATTTACCCTGATTTAGATTTAGATTTACACAGGGGGACCTTCAGCCAGACTGTTCGGCTGATCGGCCTGTGACTGGTCCTCGCCAGCCAACATAATGTCCATAAGCTCAGAAACAAACGAAAAAAGCTTGTTGTTGTGTTGCAAGAGGAAATCAGAAGCATCCTGGACACTGGCTTGTTGTAAAAATGGTTGCTCCATTGAAGAATCACCAGATTTAGATTTAAATTTACACAGGGGGACCTTCAGCCAGACTGTTCGGCTGATCGGCCTGTGACTGGTCCTCGCCAGCCAACATAATGTCCATAAGCTCAGAAACAAACGAAAAAAGCTTGTTGTTGTGTTGCAAGAGGAAATCAGAAGCATCCTGGACACTGGCTTGTTGTAAAAATGGTTGCTCCATTGAAGAATCACCAGATTTAGATTTAAATTTACACAGGGGGACCTTCAGCCAGACTGTTCGGCTGATCGGCCTGTGACTGGTCCTCGCCAGCCAACATAATGTCCATAAGCTCAGAAACAAACGAAAAAAGCTTGTTGTTGTGTTGCAAGAGGAAATCAGAAGCATCCTGGACACTGGCTTGTTGTAAAAATGGTTGCTCCATTGAAAAATCACCAGAGAAACAGTTGAACAGGTAAGCGTACTTTCTTCTCAAAGCACAAACATCTGTGTCTCTGCACACCAAAAGGGCATGAGCCTCATCTTGAATCTCATCACAAGAACAGCGATCACACAAAAGAGTGTTCCGAGTATCCCAAGCTGCTGTCTCCACCTTCAGTGTGTGTGCCCTAAGTCTGAAACGGCTAACATTCGTCATGACATGTGGAGACAAATCCAAATGCATGTGCCTTGGTAAACGGGCAGGGGCACGCACGTTATGGTCAAAAGGCACTGCAAAAAGAGACTGGTAAGTTGCCAGCTTACTATATGTGTCCCGCGGGTTCACTCCCTCAACATCTCTCCACACTGCCCGCAGCCTGTGTCTGAGGTCATCAGTAAACTCTTTAATAGGGATAGGAGTGCCCTGCCGCAGAGCTTGCACAAAGGAATCACAGCGCCGTAAGCCTTGAAAAGCATCTAAATCTTGAGCAGTCCAGCAGGCTGTCTCACGCGAATGAATATTCAAATCCGCTTTCAACACTCTTCTCAGCGTCTCACTGTTAGACCTCAGCATGCTATTACACATTTGACAACAGACCTAAACCAGTAAAACTGAAGCGGCTCATGACCACACTCCCTCAGGACAGCCCAGTTTGTAGTGGTACGCTTAACACCCAGCGTGCTCTTAACATAACTCATGTGCCGCACTTGCAGATCACTTGCAAATTCCTTGCCCCCTTTAATGTATTCAGTGCCCCACACTTGGCCTGCATACATTCCAGCTGGAACCACATACGTCTTCCCAAGCCACAGAGACACGTACGGCCTATTTGCCAGAAAATTCTCACGAACAAATTGACGAACCCGAAATGCAGACGCCATAAAGGGGCCAGGTAAAAAAACAAGGTATCTAAAAGACTCCTTGTGTACCAGTGGCACCCCCCCAATATGAAAAACAGGCAGGTCCGACCCAGAGGAATTGAAGTGCACCACCTCAGATTTAACTGTGTTGATGACTAAGTGCTTCCTATGAGCATACGCATGCAAGCGGTTCAACATGATCTGCAACGCAACAGGATCGTTGGCCATCAAAGTCAGGTCATCAGCATATAACATGTGCGTCACATAGAATTCAGCCGTACCCGTGACAGCACCTTGCACCCCCTCCGCAATTTTATCAATGTCATTAATATACAGAGAGAAAAGCAGAGGGGACAAAGGGCAGCCCTGTGTCACACCTGTGTTAGGGTGCACCTGAGCATTCTTCTCTCCATCCTTCAAAATATACTCATCAGCATCGTACATGTTTTTAAATAAGCAACTAATTTACCCTGAGAAACATAAACAACACATTCAAGGGGATGTCCTTGAAATCACATCTACTATCATAAGCAACTCACAAACCAATGTTTATTTCTACCAAGGAAAAACTGATGCTGGCATTACTGGTACAGATTGTGCAGACGCTATTGCTAAATATCAGGCAAACCAAGCCAATGGTAATTTAGCTAATACTGGGATCCCTGGCGCAGGCCCTGGTGGAATCCTTTTTCTCATTTGTTTTGGTTAGCCAAGGAGGAAAAAGGAGAGCCCACTGCCGGCACATCCACAGCTCCTGCACCCAATCCTAAAATCACCTACCTTTCCAATCTTCAAAATGCTCTCAAGTCTCACATGCATACAAAACACAGACTTGGATATGCCAACTCCAAAACAGGCTACTACTCATATTGTCAGAGTTTGCTACCACATGTAGATAAGAAAATCAGCAATGCCTTCAGGAACATGTCCTGTATATCCTCAGCCATGAAGCGCACCATCTTACAATATTGCACTGGCACCCTCTATAGCTATAAACATCATTATGCGGTTCGCTTCAAAAGGTCAACTAACCCATAATGCCCTCTCCCAGGCTGTCACCAATTAGACAGCGCACTTCACATGCTTTCAGGCTGCCAAAATCATATCATCTCCAGCATGCAAACTGAACGCCACACTGTTGCTGGAAGAATGATCATCAAAGCTCATAGCGAAAGCCCTTTGGGAGCAGGCTTGGTTAACACGGACTTAGGAAGTGATAATAGGTTGGCACAGCACAATCTCCAAATCCCTGCGCATGCATCAAACATAATTATACCCCCTAACCTCTTTCCAATAAATTTGTCTAAGAGATCTAGACTCACCTCCAGCCGTCCTGATGCTATGCTGATTACTCCCTATAAAGTGGCCTCTGGCTTGCGTAGACTTTTCTTTTCTTTTCCTATAAAGCCAAACCCACTCCTTCTTCTCCTTTTACCTCCTGCTCACACCATCATGCATTACGCAGCAGACACAACCCCACGCTGAGGACCACAACAGCCAACCGCGTGAGGCAACCCCACCAATTGAATGTAAACCAGCAGCATGTGCACTTGATTGAAATCAAGCCTGAGTACTGTGAGGACACAAGGCCTGGCCAACAGTTGGAGGCAGCACAGTGGCAGCATGCAGACCTCTGCACACTCGTTAGTGCAAAAACTGTGAGTCTACATCCTATCCTTCTGGGTGTTAGCGGGAAGACACCCTAATCAATTTAAACAACTTGGACTTGACCATCAACGTGTCATTAAACTTGCTCGCAAGCTTTATGCCCACTCTGTTACATACTCCAACGAGCTCTTTACCACTAGGCGCGCTATTGAAAACAATCGTACTTATCACAGACAGATTTTGGAGCCTGGTGCTTTAGCAAACCCGGCAGATCCCCATTAGCACTCTTTATTTGACAGCTATGTGGTGGAGGGGACTCACGGCTCTTCTGAGCCAATGTGTCTCCTTTTTCTTTTTTTTTCTATTGATATGGGGAGAGTTTCCTTTGCCTACGTAGTTTTCTTTTCATCTCAGGGGAATGCGGGGGGAACAGGGAGCACCCAGCGCCAGCTACATCCACTCCACTTACTTCCAAGGTCAGTCACCCTAGCCAGCTCCTTCCAGAACAGAAACACATCCATCTTGTGGTCGTCAAATACTGTGAAGATACTAGGCCCAAGAATCAGCTTGAGGCCTCAAAGCAGCAGCAACGCAACCTCTGTTGCAATCTTTCAAGGGCCTCAGCTCAAGTCAACCTCCACACCATTTTATTAGGCGTGGGCGAGGCCATCTATACCTCACCCTCTGGAGCCTCTTAAAGAGCTCGGTCTTGACACTCATACAGCCATCAAGCTTGATCTGAACTTTCATACCCATTCTGCCCAGAACGCTTACAATGGTTACAAGGGTTACAAGGGAAAAAGGCATCAGCCGAGACCTTTGATTGCTAGCCATTTCATCAATGCACACGAGGTCATGGAGGAAAAAAGGAAGGTTGTTACGCTGTTAAGGTAGCTAGCACCAGGCACGCTCTTGAGAGGGCTTCTTTAAATTCTCATCACAGAGATCAGGCAAGGGATACTGCCAGTAGCCTCCTGATCTCCATCGACCTCTTTCTTTTATGTTTTGGCAAAGTCATACACGTTGCTCTGGCCCTAGGTGTCCCCTACTAGTAGTTGTTTCCTTTTCTTTGTGTGCTGAGCACAAACTGCACAGTGTCAGGTGTGGAGCAGTTTCCAAACTTAAGTTGTGAGCTCTCAACCTAAGCAAGGAAAGGTGAATATCCAGCTGTACCTGCCTACAAGGTGAGCTTAGCTTCAGATGAAATGTGAGCTTAAAAAGGAAAAGAGTTGTTCCAAGCTCTGGAGTGTTTATTTCTACAAATAAGGCTCACATACAGGCGTAATGAAACAGGCATATAAAGTGGGTGCACCACGCAGCAGTAGCAGCAGCAGCAGCAGCGTGGGTTGGAATGAGAGCTAGAGGCTTGCGAAATGCAGCTGGTCCTGTGGCGCGGAGCGTGTGTTGGACACTTGTGGAATGGTGTAGGCAGCAAGAAAGGGGGGTCAGGCATCGAGCGGAGGCATGGATAATATAAGGCGAATGGAGGGTGGTGCCTGTGGTCTGGGGGCCGGGCACCGTGTGGCACTAAATGTGTCAGCACTACTGTGGGTCTGAGGGCTGTCCACAGGCTTATGCTTGTGGTCAGCAGCTGCATGATTGTGCAGACTTCAGTTGTGCTCGGCAGCTAGCTGCTGGGCATGGCTTTCCTTGGAAGGCTGACAGTGCTGACTCTGCTTGTTGTTGAAGGCCTGGACTCCAGCTATCAACCTGCTCTCTTGCTCGTTGCTGGATCTGTCTTCTCCCTCTGCCTCCCTTACTTCTCTCAGTCTAAATTTTGTGGTGGGGGGGTCATACAGTCACCGGTCATGCGGTCACTGGCCATACATCACCAATATGGTCCCCTTTCCTTTATTGATGTGGGGAGTGCTTTCAGTGCCTAAGTAGTGTCTTGTTTTGTTTGAAGTACAGGAATTCAGCCTTATTCCTCCTTCCAGCGCGTACAGCACAAAAGTGCCAAAAATGTCATTTTTTGACCTCCTTCTCTCCTTTTTGTGAATATGCAGGATGTTAGCATTGTATACGAAGGTTACAAAGACATAGTATGGAAGTGAAATTGGTCTCAGGGTGGAGTCTGGGCCATTTTTGGATGATCTGAGGCCAGGAAGGTGATCTGGGGTCCTCCGGTTTGCATCATTTTTTGGCGTTTTGGATATGATGTTGTTATGAAAGACAATATTTGGCATGGTCAGAATATCAGAGAGAAATTTGAGAAAGGGCCTGTTATGCACTATAGGCCAGTTCATCCCCTCTGGTTAACGGCAACCCGGGACATAAAACAAACGAGCACTTGTAGCAATGTTGGAGGCACACTAGTGGGCATGTGCTCCCAGGTTAGCGATCTGTGTGTGACGCCGATCTCGCATGGTGTAATCCCATTCAACCAAGCTGCAACAGAACCCTGTCAAAGCAGCCTCTCGATATGACATTCAATTCAAGCACTTACAAAAAAGAAGAAACATACAAAAGAAGAAATATACAAAAGCGCAGCCTGGCTGTGGCCCCGGATGCGAAGAAAGCGTCTGAGGAGCAGATAGTGTTCACGTTGGCACTTGGAAGGCTTTGCTACTGCAACTCAGGTTGCCCCCTTTTCCTCAGGAAAAAGGAATGATGAGGCGTGGCGGTAGTACGCATTGAGCTCTCAGAGCCTTGTTGTTGACAGCAGAGTCTTTGCAAGCTGGCCACATAACTTTGTGAGAAGGCCGGCAGCCTCCTCTGCAGACACTCGTCCTTTATCGTACATCCCCTGCAAGCCAATCAAGGAGGACTCGTGTTTGAATTGTGAGATTAGAGTGGTTGATGTCATGCATGGCTGCAGCAGCAGCTTGCCGTGGAATTGCAATTGTCTTCAGAGGAGGTACGGAAGAATCAGTAAGGGGCACCTCCTCGAGGCAAAAGTTGCCTCAGTATTTCAGCAGAGGTGCTTTTCTCGGGGTTGCCACTGCTGAGGTGGTATTTTCCCAAGCAAAAAGCTGAACGGGCCAGGCACGTGTTTCAAGTGTCACTGGCAAGTCAGCCATGAGGGAGAGGGGATAAGGTGTTCCTGGCCTATAATGCGAGTGGCTGTTTGAATTGATACTTTCAGGATTGTTCTTGCGGCTTTGCTGATTTTAAGTCACTCCCCTTGCATTCGGGCCGCAGTGAGGCTGTGTTTGTTCTCTTAAAAAACATATGACATTCAAGAAAATTTCCTCAAGGTATATTTACTTGAGGTGCGAATGAGGCCATGAGTCCATTGCTGTGGAGCATGTGAGGTTCCGGCTTTTACTTTACTCAAAGTGCCCAGAAACTTGACTCAAAGTGCCCAGAAACTTGACTCAAAGTACCCAAAAACTTGACTCAAAGTGCCCAGAAAATGTACACAAAGTGCCCAGAAACTTTACTTAAAGTTCCCAGAAACTTTACTCAAAGTGCCCAGAAACATCGACAGCTCTTCATCAACACTCCTCAAACAGTTCATCTTTAAAAAAAGGTGTGCTACGAGCCTTGCCTCATAGATTGTTTGTTTCACCGTGCTTCTTTTTATTACACGGGAGAGGGGTGGGCATTGCAAGCAACATAGAAAATTGGCAAGGCCCAAGCATTGTGTGTGCGCGTGTGTGGTGTGTGTTTTGTGTGTGTGTGTGTGTGTGTGTGTGTGTGTGTGTGCGCGCGTCCCACATTTGAGAGTGTATCTGCCTGCAAGAGAGAGCACATGTGTGCATATGTATGATTACGCGCCCTTCGGACTTCACCATGCAACTACTCCTCTTACATAGTCACAACCCTGAAAGTTTGGAATGTTTTGCCACACCTTTGCCTCCACACTCCCTGCGCCCCATACTTTTGTGTGCGCACATGGCACTGACTTGTAGTCATGCACAACGACCCCTCCCTATTTATCCACTTTGCGCTAAAAGGGAGTCAATGGATTGGGCTTGAGCACAGCAACCCGGTGATATGTTTACATTTCTCTAGATTGGACCCATTTATCAATATGTATACAAATATGTCTACACCAATCGATAGATCTTGGTCTCAGAATCCAAAATATACTCTATTCTTAAATGGATTGACATGTGCCATTTAGAAATCACAACCGGTAATAAGACTACCTTGGGCAACGGAATCCGTTATAAAAATCATATCACTAGGATCTCTGCACTCTCCAGTTCCATTAGGCAGGTGGATTCACCTTGAATTTCAATAACCCTTTGTGATCTATGCCGATATGAAGTTTGGCAGGAGGTATGAGAAACAAAATGATGCATTCACGCTCAAACTGCATGTATAGGCCTTGTAAAGATCATGCTCTGCAAATTGCATGAATAGGCCTTGTAAAGATCATGCTCTGCACACCTATGAAGAGTGGTGCAAACGGAAGCATCAAGGAAGCGCTCCCTCCGCAAAAGCACAAAGCTTAGGGCACTTTGGCCGCCCTCAGTACTGTAGACGTTCTGACACACCCTGACCCAGTCAGACCAGCAAAGACCTCAATTTCTTTGGAATGGTGTCTTTGATACCACTGTTACGCCACAAGGAGTAAGTTTGATGATGAAGAGGTTGGTCAGAGAGTCCACATTTTTCATCCCCACATCCCATCCTTCACCTTTCAAGCACCCTAGCACACACAGCAGGGAGACGTCTGCACAACTTTTCAATGCAGGCATGTACCTTTGAAAGTAATAACTCGGACTGCATATAATCCGAGGGATGGTGGGGCCAGAGGTGCTTAACAAAGTTCTTTGAAACGTACCCCGCAAAGAAACCCCCGTAAAAATTATGGACCTACACGCGCGCACTCACGCACGCACACACGCACGCACACACACACATCTCGTAAAAAATTACATGTATTCCAGCACCTGATACTAGAATGAAAAAATAATGAAGTGCATGGGAAAGAAGCTCTTTTGCAACAATAGGGCCCAGCCAGCTGGCATTGTTATTATGTCCCGAATACTAATTTGCCTTAATTTGGCATGTGGAGGTGCTTTGTGTAGCCCAAAGACAGTTTTGCAACCACCTTGGCAGGAATAGGTAAAACTTTCAAAGCTTCACAAAATGACCAGTGCTCCTGGACTTAGGCTGCTCTTAGGCCTCCAGATCATGCTGCAATGTCAGATCTTACATGGGATGGTTAAGGAAGCGTGCTGGTGGGGTGACCCATTGGGACGAGCTTGCAAACTGATGCAGGAGGTGAGAACGCATCACAACCGCTGCGTCCCCTGGCGATATGAGCACACCCCCGGGTGCTGCCCATGACGGCACGTTTATCAAGTCAAATGAGGCGAAACGTAAGGCTGGATGAGTGACAGAGTGCTTGACAATTGTAGGGGCCACTTTTTTGCACCTCCGCGCCGCGCTTGCAAGCAATCATTCAAATATCCATCCAATGCAATTTTCAAGTCCTAAAATGGTGCAGGAAATGCAGAGACATGCTAGACAGAGCAAAAAGTGGCCACCGCTGTTTGCAGAGACATGCTAGCCAGTGCAGAAAGTGGCCACCGCTGTTTTCCTATAGGAAAGATTAGACCAGCCCTGGGGAAGACCAGCAGCCATGTTTGAACTTTCATGCAACCATTGTCATGCATGTTTTGTAGCAGCAACTAGTAATACACTTACATCGGTTTCAAGCCACATTCCTAACCCAGTTCCTGGTACCAGGAGTTGATGCAGACCTCTTTCCATATAGTAACTAGACCAAAAATTTCAGATGCGGTCCAGTACTTCCAGCGGCAGGCTCAACCTTTTCATCTGATTGGCCTTCATGTTCCTAAACTGGTTGGCCTTCAACAGCACTCAAAACACTTGCACCAGAGGCCATGCCTCCAAAACGGCTCGTTTGCCAACTCTCAGGTGGGGGTCATACACAAATTTCCCTCCTACCTGGATTGACATGATATCGGGTGGTGTTGGAGCGCCGTCGGGGGCCCGGTCCAAATCGCGCAGGTCTCGAAGCACCTCACGTACTCCACTGCTGTCTGGGCAATGGTCACTCCGTCCAGCTGCCTGTATGATTAGAGCAATGACGGGCGTAAATGGAGGCTGCATAAACCTGGCAGCCAGGCCAACCCTCCATCACTGTGCAGACAAAATGATGACACTTTACAAGCACCTCTGTGCAAGTCAAGCACGATAGAGGGTCAGTGTCATTCGGCACGCAAGCCTCCAGAACTTTTGCAACTTGTGTAATTTGCTTTCTGAGCTAGGCACACTATTCTTCCTGGATGTCTGCCTACCTCGAGGAGCGGGGAGGGAAAACTCCACAATCAGGGATAAAAAATTCACCTCAGTGCATTTGGACCGTGGGAAAATATGTTGTCTATTACTATGATCGGTCATCTTTTTACACTCAAATGGATCCTCCACAGTTGCAGGAGCAGGAAACCATCAACAAAAGCTAGATGAGCAGGCCCATCATCATTTCCACCCATCAGCACACTTTCTTGCGACCGGATCACCTGGCTGTGAGAGCTGCGGGCGGCGCCCTCTGCATGTGTTGCACCATTGCCATCAACCCTCTCCCCACTGCCGTCGAAGCTTGAAGCTACTGCTTGGTGGAGGTTGTGGTGGGAGGCTCTTTCCTCTTCTGCCCCCTCTCCTATGTATCTGCTTTCCGCCTGGTAGCTGCTACTGCTACTGCTGCCATCCATGCCTGCTGCTGCACGCACTTCACGTAGCGCATCATTGTACTGCTCCTGTAGGACATCCTGTACAGCCCCTGCCAAGCACAGTCAGCATGATACAAAAAGCATGGGTCATCTACGCCTGCTGCTGCATGCTCTTCTCCTAGCCCATCAGTGTACTGCTCCTTTAAGACGTCCTGGACAGCCCCTGCCCAGCACAGTTAATGTGATACTAGAAAGCGTGGATCTTAGACCTGCCAAGCTATGGTGACCAGCGCATTATGAAGCCATAATATGGTAAGTAGCCCTGCTGTTGTCAATAGCACACGGTTAAGTGTGGGCGTTTGACCCCTGATTGCAGGTAGGCGTAATAATAAGGGTCATGATGACTCCAGCGGAAGGTGGTGCCCTGACTCGCACGTCCCAATGCCTTGTCGATTAAGGCCCACTCAATATACACGGCTACACTGCACACCTGATGCCACGATGTCTTTCCCCTTTCTCACCCATTGCCGCTGCGCTACACACCTCACTCTTTGCAACTACTTTACATATTTGTGCGACTACTTTTACGCACTTGAGGCAAAGGTCTTTCCTTTCCTGCACTTTGCTACACACGCACTCTCTCTCCCTCTCTCTCTCTCTCTATATATATATATATTTATATAATTTGATACCTCCAAATGGATATAGCTCTTGCAAGCAACCAAATCAATACCGAAATGCTCTATGGAACGGGGCTCCCCCCTCAATTTTCAGCAAATCATTTCGGAGGATTCTTTGCTAGTCGGGCAGACCTGACATGTAGTTGTTTAACTCCTGCAATAACTTGCGGAAAGTCAACCCAACGCAAAATCCTCTATCTTTCTTTGTAGCATAAAAGGAACTCAAGGTCCAAGCAGCAAGCGGGAGCACCATCACAGGGCAGAGGCAACAAGAGCTTGAGACCAAAAAGAAAACCTGTGCCCTGGTTGCCAAGCCTGAGAGGCAACAGCAGGCCTGACGGAGGCAGCATGCAAGGGAGGCAGCATGCAAGGGCAGGCAGCATGCAAGGGCAGGCAGCATGCAAGGGAGGCAGCATGCAAGGGAGGCAGCATGCAAGGGAGGCAGCATGCAAGGGAGGCGGAACAGGAGCACATGAGAGCACGATGATGACAGCAATGGCAGTGATGACAGGGAGGACACTGATAACAGTGATAACAGCGATGAAAGTAATGATAGGAAGGACAGCAAGGACAGTAAGGACAGTGATAACAGTGATGGAAGTAATGATAGGTAGGACAGCAAGGACAGTAAGGACAGTAATGACAGTAAGGGCAGCAATGACAGCAAGGACAGTACTGACAGTAAAAACAGTAAGGACAGTGTTAACAGTGATGACAGTAATGATAGGAAGGACAGCAAGGACAGGAAAGAGAGTAATGACAAGAAAGAGAGTAATGACAGTATTGACAGGAAGGACAGTGGTGAGACATAATAGCTTGCCTTGTGAACTCAAATCCACACTGCCACGACTATGTTTGTTTCCAAAATGATGAGTTTGGAGGCAAATATTCTGGAGCCTATAAATTGGTGAAGCCTGCAAATACTTTTACAGAGGTTTTATAACATTGTAAAGCATTTGGTGCCTTGTCTGTGACTGTGTGTGCATATAACACACAAACACAAATACACAAATATGTGTAAATACACATAAATACGGTTTTCATATACACTTGTAAAGTGCCTTAACTGCATACTGATTTTCTTGCTTTCTGTGTGGTTTTCTTGAGAGAGCATAATTGTGTGTGTGCCACTGTGTGCACATGGGAGTTAAAATTATAGGGGCTGATTGCAGCATAAAGTGGTGGGAGCGCCCCCGTCCTTTGCAGCACCCCTTTGCTTCCTGCAGCCTTCCTCTTGCAGTAGCTCCCTTCAACAGCATCCAGTATAAGCTTTGGAAGCTGGCATGACACTATGTGCCCTGACCGTACATGCAATGCATGACATGACAATGACAGCCAGCTCTTGATAACCAGCTTGATTGTAGGGTTGGCCTTTTCTGGACCTACATATACATGTACATGTACATACACACATATATGTTTACATTTGCATTTAAATATACTTATACATGTACACACAAGATACATACATGTGTTTACATTAATGTTCACATTTGAATATACAGTATACGCTTTCAAGCAAAACGATGTATGATGTACAGCATATGGAATCGGCCAACCCTTATCGTATGCAGTATGACTTACTCATTTCCATCCATGACGTCATCTGCAGCATGACTCACGGCCCATTCTTAACAGCCAGCTTTACTCAAGCTCGTTACTTACCAATGACATTACCTGCAGCATAACTCACTTAGGACCCATCCTTGACAGCCAGCTTATGTGCAACATGACTTACCCAAAATCTGACCCATGGCAACTCGTTCCCCAACCATGACAGCCAGCTTTGCGTGTATCACCCATGACAGCCAGCTTTGCGTGTATCACCCATGGCAGCCAGCTTTGTGTTTATCACCCATGACAGCCAGTTTTGTGCGCAACACCCATGACAGCCAGCTTTGTGCGCAACACCCATGACAGCCAGCTTTGCGTGTATCACCCATGGCAGCCAGCTTTGTGTGCGACATGACTCATCCAAATTCGTATGCCCCCTGAGACTCAATGCCCATATGACAAATAGAAGCAGCGACACTCACCCATGACAGCCAGGTTTATATTTCTGGGAGCAAGGCCAGCCAAGGCCCCAAATCCCAGGCCAGCAGCTTGGAGAGCCCCCTGCCATGGCAGGAAAGGAGGGGGGCATTGTGTGCAGCATGCAACGTGAAGGAGTCAAGTCACAAAATGAACTATGACACTCAGCGTTTGGCGAAAGTCCAGGGTGGATGGACAGCCCTTCAACCAGGCCTGGATTTGAGGGGGCTTTGGGGAAGGGGAAGCTAGGCGCGTGGTGGTGGGGAGCAGGAGAAGGAGTCTGGGCATCCAGAAGCATGGCCGACAACCCTCCAGATCCCCATTAGCTCTGTTTCTGGCTTTCTCCTGGCTAGCTGTGCCTAGTTTAGGTTTGAGGGCCCTTTTGTGAGACCTTTGCAAGCTTTCTAGTTAAAAACCTTTCCTTAATGCACGTGGCCTTTTGGCTGGTATAGACTTTTCTTTTTGTTTCTATGCCTGCACATGGAGCCAATTGATCTTTTTCCCCTTGATTGATACAGGGAGAGTTTCCTCTGCCTACGTAGTTTTCCTTCTTTTTCTTTCTGCACACAGAGCAGTACAGGCTGCTCATATAGAGTCAGACAAATGATGAGGCCATGTCTCTGGAGTCAACCTTTTCAACCTCTCCCAGACGATTGATTTCATGGGTTGGCACAAAAGTGTGAGCAACTCGCATTGCTTGCCACTGAGGATGGTCTCATGTTGGAGGTGCACAAAATGGTGCCTCTAAAGCAACAAGCACACATCAGGCAAGTTTTGACTCTTCAAACATCCTTTCCTTTCCTTAATGCACACGGCCTTTTGGCTGGCGTAGTCTATTTTCCCTATTAACATTTGTCTGCCCTCCTTGCACATGTTCCCACACCACCTCACAGGGAAGAGCATGCATGCTACTGTAGCAATGAGCACGCATTAGGCAAGGCTCAACTTTTTGAACATCAGTCTGCGCCCAAGGTCCTGTACCAGCTCACAAGGAAAAAGCATGCAGAGTAACAAGTCTGTGCAAGGAAAAAAAGAATTCGCCAGCCAGAAGGCCGTGTGCATTAAGGGCGGGTTCCCTAACTAGCAAGCTAGCAAGGGCAGCTACAGGTAGTCAGAACCAGCATGTGCAGCTACAGGCAGTCAGAACCAGCATGTGCAGCTACAGGCAGTCAGAACCAGCATGGGCAGCTACAGGCAGTCAGAGTTAGCATGGGCAGCTACAGGCAGTCAGAACCAGCCTTTCGCTTGGCTCCGGCCCCATGCGGGCATTGTGTGCATGCGCGTTGACTTGCACAAGGACCAACGCATCAACACAAGCATGCCTGTCCGTGCACTTGTGAGCTTGCGAGCCGTACAACTTGTGAGCCTTTGACCAAGATGCGTAACATGGCACCCAATGTTACACGTGCACCCCTGTCCTTGCAATTGTGAGCCTGCCACCCCGAGAGCCATCCACTTGTGTGTCTCCCCAAAGTGTGGCTGAACTCATGCACATCGAGTTTAAACAAATGGATCGTGGAGGGTGCCTTTAAAAGCCAAGCCATGTGTGCATTCCTTTCAAAACAGCTGTAAAAAGTGAATGCACCTGCAGCAGGGACGGACGCACTCGGCAAGCAGGCAGGAGCTCTTGCAGGCGAGCAAGTGCTGCCTGTTCCTGCTGGTAGAAGGTGGCAATGTCCACCTGTGCACAAAGGGGGGGAATGGACCAGGAACAGGCTGTCTGTACTGGATGTGCAGCATGCTGGCCCTGAGTGCTTGAGATCCTACAGTTGTGGACATCGACTGTTAGGGTGCATGAAGACTGAAACAGGGGAGCGTTTGTGCTTGGCAGAGCAGTCCATAACTTTCCAGCTGCTAAGGGGATACTCATGCTGTTTGTTGCAGTGAAGATTCTAATATGTCATGACGATACAATGCAGCACGCGCAGCATGCTGGCCCTCCAGCCAAAATGAAATAATGCGCGATTCCTGGTTGCTCCTGGGTTCCCCTGCAGCAGCGACAAGCAGCATCCTGGCCCTCCAGCCAATGAAAAATAATGCAATGCCCAGCAGCTCCTGGTTTTCCTGGTGCAGCAGCATGCTGGCACTCATGGCACTCATTGCACTCATGGCAACCGCCAATGAAATGAAGCAGAGCTCCTGATCCTCTGCTAATTTAAAGTTGTAACATATAATAGGTGGTGGTGCCCTCTGGAGCGAAGGCGGCATGACATGACACCGTGTTGGATGCGTTTCGAGTTTGGAAATGAGTTGCATGATACCTCTTGCCCTTGGGGAAGCAATTTTTAGAATAGGGGGAAAACATCACAGAGAAAGTAATAAATGTATAAACTACAGTGCTCCATAGCTGAAACTTCCTGGTTCTGCACGTTTGCAATTTCCAGTTTGCTGACCATAACCTGGAGTGAAAAAGCTAACTAAGCGACCCTTCTTTCTGTGCGCAACCACCCATAAGCTGCACAGTCTGCTTACACAATCTAAAGGACGTGTTCATTGTTTTCCAGCTTTTAAATCTTGTATTCAATGACGCCCAACCCAAACGCGAAATTACTTTGTTACAGCCTGATTTCATCAGTGATGAAACCATCAGCTGCTGCTGCTACGCTTGCTGAGCACCTTTACTAATGATGTTGAACTCCCTCACACTCGGTTTAGGAAAAAAAACATGTGCACGATCAAACGGAGCAAACGCACCTTGTGCATGGATACATGCAAGCACAGTTATTCATGAAAGCAAGCTGTGCTATATTTTATGGCACAAATTTCCATCATTGAAAGAGGCTAAACAATCACAGGTGCAAACTAAATTTAGTAGTGCATGTGTTTCAACCCACCCGCCCATGTGCAGCGGCATTCTGTCCTCGGAAAAAAGCAGCGGCGGTGCCCTGCCCATGATTTGAGTAAAAAATAATTCAACTTGTGCGTATGTATGTGTGTGCGTTTTGTGTGTGTACATGTGTGTGTGTATGTGTGTGTGTGTGTGTGTGTGTGTGTGTGTGTGTGTGTGTGTGTGTGTGCGCGCGCGCGCGTGTGCGTGCGTGCGTGCGCGTGTGCGTGTGCGTGTGCGTGTGCGTGCGCGTGTGTGCGTGTGCGTGTGCGTGTGCGTGTGCGTGTGTGTGTGTGTGCGTGTGTGTGTGTGTGTGTGTGTGTGTGTGTGTGTGTGTTTCATACACGCTCACATTGCTCCATATACATTACAACTGTCCATCATATTTTCAACATTAACGCTTAAAAAACCCTACCTCCAAAGCATGCAGTTCGCGCAATATCCTTTTCTGTGTCTCCTTCATGGCCTGGTCCTCAGGAAGCTCATTCACATCAGCACTCTGCAAGTCTTGAGCGGTACTAAGGTTGGCACAAGTAAGGCACTGAGGCTGGCTATGGCACCATAAGGAAGGTAACAGGTTTGCCCGTGATCGCAAGGCGTGTCTCAGGGTTTGAAAACCAAGCATTTTCCAGACGTTTAAAATAAGTACAAAACGCAATTGTTATGAGGGGTGCGTCACCCTCATGACTTCTTCATAATTTCTTCTTCAAAGTGGACAACAATCAAATACCAATATGCAAGCTCACAGACTACAGCACTCATGTGGCAGCAGGGCCTACTTCAGGGGTGCTTGCAGCAGGAGAGGTCTGAAGCTGCGTGCCAGCGGAAACAATGACCCTCTGGAGTATGGAGCTTCAAGACCTAGCAAGGGACACCCGCACACCTCACTTATGAGGGACAAGGACATCCATTTCACAGGTTAGGATTTCCCACAGAAACGCGCAGTTCTCAATTGACCAGTCCCAACAACCCTCTCACTGATTTGCTCCTCCTCTCTGTCTGCAGGATGTACAGTAATGTCTAATGAGTGAGTGAAAGGATCCATACCCACACATCATACACTTGCTCCATACCTGTTGCTGTTGTCAACAACCGCTTCAAGTGTGATCATCACCATGTTTCCAATAGTATGGTGATATGCCAAGGATGGTGCTTTCAACTGCAGGGCGCTTAACCTAGATGGCAGCTCCAGGCTCCTGAAGCTCAGCATTCCTGACAGCCCGACCAGTGAGTTGGATTGCTGATGTGTTTGCATGTGTGTGATCGGTCCCCCTGCACTGATCAAATGCTTGTTTGCGTTTGGTTACACATGCATTCTCAGAACAGAGCAGCCTTATTGCTGAGTCGCACAGCGCAGCAGGTGTGGCAGCATGCTAAGATCCTGAATTTGCTGTTGGAAACCTGCGATAAATCTTTTGGTACCACGCAGTCCTGTATGGGAAGAAGATCCAAGGAGTTGTAGGGTCCGAGAGATGGATTGACAGGTAAGGGCGCTGCTTTGCCTTTCCGATTTTGTCCAGGCAGGAAGTATGAAAAGGCATGCACCACCTCACTGCTCATACTCATTGCAACGATTCTTGTGACTTCAGTTCGTGCTTCAGGGCATTCAACAGGCCTGAATGCAGAGCCGCTCTCAACTAGCAGGCTGTTGTTGACGATAATAATGCCTGTGTGCTTCCAATGTTGCAATCTATCCCTGTGATGTGCCGAAGGTGCTCAGGTGGAAAGCTGATGCTACTATTTAATGCCGGCCATTGTTTATACATCTAGCATCCGCTTTTGGAGTCAATTGCACCGCAGACTGTGATGGCCTTTGCCGCCTTGATGGTTTGCATTGGTCTGCCTACCTGCATGCTCCTGATGATTGGTCTGCCTACCTGCGTTCTCATCAGGGCTGTAAACTTGCCACAGATGACGCTGCGGCATCACCACACACCCGTACCCACACTTGCAGCAAAAATCTTGCCTATGTACCAAGTACAATTTCTGCGCGCTCGCAGCTACACCTGCCCAGGCCAGCTGGTGGCCCTTAAGCTTCCTGGCCGTGACATTTCAAAGCGCCTGTACAGCATCGCCAGCACCCCTTACGAGAGCCGGAGCGAGTCCTCGAGCTTGGCCGCCTCTCTAATCGAGGTGCGCTGACTGACTGCGTGCAGCTTGGCTTTTGGGTTTGGACGGCCGAAAAGTAATGATGCAAAAGCAACTCCTCCTGCCCTGGTGTGCTTCCCATTGAGGTGTGCTGAGGGGTGCTGTGCAGCTTGAAGTTGAACGAACAGAACATTGACAAGGCATGAGTGTGCAGAGCGTGGCTTCAAGTAGCTTCAATGCGCGGCAGAAGCACGCTGCTTGATGGCAGAGCAGCTGCCATACGCGAACCTCATTTTGTGGGATGTGTGGTGGTTACAAGCGGAAGTTGGC
Source organism: Dunaliella primolecta (assembly GCA_914767535.2). NCBI lineage: Eukaryota > Viridiplantae > Chlorophyta > Chlorophyceae > Chlamydomonadales > Dunaliellaceae > Dunaliella > Dunaliella primolecta. The sequence continues at coordinate 1,204,634 of OU611753.1, forward strand.
GTCAATTTTCAGCTAGGTAACCTGTTGCTCAGGCAAGAATGGATTTTGTTTGCTTTACTGATTGTGCGTAAGATGTTGTACGAAAGAAGCAAACCAGGATGAAAGCTGTCGTACCAGAAGAAAAAGCTGGAAGTGGTGCTGCTTTGTGAAAGGACGCCGCTGCTTACTTTGTTTTTTGTAGGATTCTTGTGTGAGAGTGTTCGCAAGCGGTTTGCGTTTTCTTCGAATCTTTGCCAGTGTGGTCTTGGCAGACTGACAACACTTGCTGGCCTCTATGCACAAAGCTCTGGCATTGGTAATGCTAGGCGCCATGTGCTGGCTGTGGTTGTGGTGTGCAGCAGGCTTTCATGCAACTGGCCTCTGTGCACAGAGCTTCTGGCGGATTTGTTTTGATAGAGGCCGTGTGCTGGTTGTGGGTGTGTTCTGCAGGGGGCCTTCATACACAGAACTTGGACAATGGCGATGGTTGGAGCATGTGCCAATGTGCAAGCTTTGTATATTAACATCACTTTTACTCGAATGGTTGGAATTAGATGGTATGGATAGAGCTGTACATTTATGTTGCAGTCGCCAGTGTGTCTGCAGCAAGCTTTTATGCAGAGAGCTTCAGCACCATCATAACGTGAGTTGTGGTCATGGTGGGAAAAATTTACAGGTGTAGGAACCCTGCTTCCATTTCCCTTGTGTGACTATCTTGCAGGTTGTGGCGGAGCGTGCAGTTGGAGAGGATGATGAAGCTCTGTCAAACTTAGGACCAGGTGCTGAGCTAGAGGTAAGGAGCACGCGCGTGCTTGACCCTGTATATTACAGGCCAGCACACATATTTTTTGCAGGTTAACCTGAAGCTGACACTGCATCCTTGGCATGTTGACATTTATAGGCAAGGAGCACGCGTGTCCTTGAGCCTGTATTTCACAAGCCAGCACACATGTTTCTGGCATTTTTAACGCAAAGTTGACACTGCATCCTTGGCTTGCTAACGTGGGTAGGCATGGAGCACATGTGTGCTTGGCTCTTTACTACATAGGCCAAGACACTTCCTCTTCAAGACCGACACTTGCTGGCCCCACACAGCCTGATGCTGGCAGCCATACGCATACAGACTGCAAGTAATGGCTGATGGTTCTCATTATTGGCTGCCACACTTTCCAACTCATTTGCGTGCTCCTCATGGACCTTGAGGACCATCCTGAGGAGGTTTTGATTCCTCAGAATTAGAGTTGTTTGTTGCAATTTGTAACACAGTTTGCATACACAAACAGCGACAACATCCTCACGAAAGCGGGGTTTGCCATGCTAGCAGCCCCATATTAAAGCGCCAATCGGTATCTTTGGTGGGTTGTGATGTACTCCATGCAGGCATGCACTTGTTTGCTGGGTCTTTTGTGAGAACTCTTGATACCTTCCTGAATGCAGGTCAGCCAAGACTGCGGTGCAGCTTCGATCATGCCACTACCCATACCACACATTTTATGGGCTGTAGCTTCAGTGCAGATTTGTGTCTGCACAAGTCAAGTGTCATGTTTGTCCTATTTTTGCATGTGTCGCTCAAGGGTACTCTTCGTCACTCTTTTTGGATGCAGGTCAGCCAAGTCATTGGACGCGGCTTCTCTTCTGTGCTGGGGTCGGGTATGGGGATCCTAGGGGCTTTAGAGGTGAGATAGAGGGGGTGGTTGGGAACATGAGAAAGTACAACGTCAAGCTCAAAGCATGAACAATTGCTTGCAGTGAGCAGGGAAACCGTTGCTTGCAAGTACAGATTGGGTGTCATAGAGCATATGGAGACGACCTTGCAAATCCACTGGATGGGGCAGCAACAGCAATAACAATAGGGTGCAAATAATGGTTTCCCGTGCCCAAAGACTGCTCTTATCAGCAACTGCTGCTCAGCAAATAGATGAATGCGAGTGGAGGATCCCTTTATGGTGATACTTGCAACCCTTGCTTTGTTGCTTATATACCTTGCGTCTACACCTGCTGAATAAGCTGTCCATCATGCGCTTTTCCGGAAAGAGGTCCTTGCTCTGTCAGTCTTCTCTTTCTTTGCTTGCATTCTCAGATGCTAGGCTTGTGTCAGGGTCCTTGCCATTCTACAAACACATTGTACGTGCTTGTTTTGTTCCTTGCAGTCTGGCCAGCCAGTTGTCGTTTCGTGATTGTTTTAGTACTTTTGTTTTGTTGTTTTGCTGTTGTTTAGTTGTTGTTTCGTGCTTGTTGTGTTCCTTGCAGTCTGGCCAGCCACTTGTTGTTTCGTGCGTGTTCTTTTAGTTTAGTTGTTGTTTTGGTCGTTGTTTAGTTGTTGTTCCATGCTTGTTGTGTGCCTCGCAGTCTGGCCAGCCTCTGCTAGCCATTGGCATGGGCCTGCGAGGCATGGTGCCCTGCAGAGCATTGCTGAGCTGGGTGCCAGTGCTGGCACACGCGACCAGGGCTAAGGTGAGTGAGCACCACATGGGTGCCAGTGCTGGCACACACAACCAGGGCTAAGGTGAGTGAGCACCCCATGGGTGCCAGTGCTAAAAAGGCATGCTACTAGGGCAAAGATGAGTGGGCATCACTGCCTTGGCGGCAGGAGCTGAGTCTTCACTGTGTTGAATCTGCTGCAGCAGCTGCTGCTGATGATGACAATGGTGATAGGGTGTTGATGGTAGTAGTGGTGCCACCAATTCCACTACCGCTGCCTCCCCGCCACCACCATCGTCGTCAGCCAGACGGCATGGGTTTGAGTTGTCTGGAAATGAAAAAAATGACTATGCCAGCCCCAAAAAAAGCGCGCGCATGATGGAAGGTATCTTCAAGTCAGGAGTCTTCAGGAGTCTGAGGCACATAATAACAAGGAATTTTAACAAAGATAACAAGGAATTCTAACAAGGAGTTACCATAACACTGTGTGAGACATCAGTACCCAGCGCTTTTTGCATTGCTGGCCTTTCAGTCCAGCAGTGAAGTTGATTAAATGATGGTACAGATGATGTGATGCAGATGAGGAAAAGGCACACGGCACAGATGGTACAGAGATGAGGCAACAGCAAACAACACAGTCCAGAGAGGTTAAGGAGAACGTATTGTGTTCAGAAGAGTAGGAAATGCGTAATTCGGTCGTATTGGCTAAATCTGAAAGTTGCTTTCATTGCTCTTGAGCCCCTGTCTTCTATGCCCAAGGAACTTGTGTGCCTTTGTTGCTGAGTCCATACACATGCCATGCCGCTGAGGCCAACACCTTGCCTTGCTGCATGTTGAAACATGTGCAATGATGTTGAGACCACCACTTTGCCTTGCTGCATGCATTAAACGTCTGAGTTCCTGCTGGTGTGGTGTTCATGTGCATGCAGATGGAGAATTCGCATCACGTTTGGATCACATCAATGAGAACCTGCACATAAGCATACAGCATTTCCCAACAAAAAGCTTCCTATACTCGCAGCCGGCAAATGCCTTGTACCCACACAGGTGTCTTGCTTGTACATGACGCCCTCCCCCCAGGCTGCCGCTTTTATTCCTGAGTGGGATGCGGTGAGTCAAAAGTGAAGAGATGTAAGGTGGCTGTTCCATTTCATGAGTTGTGAGGACATATGTAAACAGCACAGCTAAAGAGCACTGCAAAAATCCAAGCTTGCGCTGTTTTGGTTTGTGAGCATGACCTTGATGCTTGCAGGGCATTAAACATTGTATTGTACTTTACAATGTCATTCAATTTATTCCTGAGCTGTTCATGAGGTAGGGTGATTGCCTGCGCACACACGCACGGGCATGATTATACACACTCACACACACTGACACACACACTTACACATGTACACTCGAATGCTTACACACACTTGTGCATGCAGTGGAGGGAGGCAGGTGTTTATGTGCAGCCCATGTACATTGGCAGCAAAGGGGGGGATGTGGACGTCGACCGCCTAGCTGCGCAAGGCAATGGGCAGCACAAGGAGCTGCAGGAGTCGGTCCTGGATGCCATTGAGACTGCCCTGTTTGTGCGAGAGGGCGGCTTCAATAGTGAGTGCCGCTGGGACTACTTGTTTGTGTGAGAGGGCGGCTTTAACAGTGAATGCCTTGCCTCCCGCTTTGCTTGTGTTGGGGCTGCTGTGTACCAGGCTCTAACAGGAGTCATTGCCAGTACCAAAACCAACACAAATGCAAGAGTTCCTTCTGTTTTCCTTTCATTTGATGAAGGCTGGAGGGGTGTGGTTGCTGGCATTGCAAGCTGGGCATGCAAGTTGCAGAGTTGTGAAAACCTCTGGTGGATTCCGCATGTCTGGGATTGCGCTGCATTTCTTTTACTATGTGCTTGTTCCTTTGCTACCAGCAAAAGTGTTTTCCAGCAGGGAAGCTCAGGTGATGCGACGTTTTTGAGAAGTTATTTCAATGGATCTGTCGTAAAGCCATAAAAGACTTTTGCCCTTGTTCATAATGCTCACCGCATTTCTAAAAAATTGTTTTAATGGATCGGCCGTAAAGCCATACGAGTTTTGCCCTTTTTCATAATGCTCACCGGAACTGTGGGAAACATTTAAGGCTGTGATGAGATTTCCTGGGCAAACACACATATTCACACACACACACATACACACACAGGTTTGGCTGGGCATCCGTCCACAGTGGTGGTGTGCATGGCGGGCCTGCCAGGGGAGGTTGCCTCTGCCCTCAGCAAGCGCTTGCTTGCAAAGGGCGTAAGCCACGACCGCCAGTTGTTTGCAAATGTAAATTGAGCGTTGATTGGTAAATGCCTTCCTTGTGGGGGCAGATCATAGCATCATTTTACAAATGCACACAGCCTGTGACCCTTGTAAGTGTGAATATATTAAGGTACAGAGCGTGATATCTTGCAACAATGGCTGTGACAGCCCAACTATCTGGGTATTTGACAGACGCAAGGCCCTGAGAGGCTTTAGATCTGTGCCCAACAATGTATTTTGTACCCTTCATCTGCAAGTTTCACTTGGATTTTCCCCCAGTACTCCTCTGGGAGAAAGAAAGATGTGCGCTTGCCGTTTGGCCGCGTGCATCCGCAAGGAAAGAGCCTCCCGCCGACTCCCACCGAAGGGGTCCAAGGTGAGCCCCAGTACTCTGGGAAAATCCCAAAACTCAGTGTAAGGGCAATACCTCAGATCTATTGCGTGGGGTTACAGGTGGCAGCTTAATGGTTACAATGGTTACAATGGGGTTTGACCTTCAGCCAGGAAGAAAGAAAGAAAGACTACGCTTGCCAAGTCCGGCCGCGTGCATTAAGGGAAGGTCACCTGTCCTGAAAGGCAGGGCCCCACCACACAGACCAAAAGAAAGACCTTCAGCCAGGTAGTATGGCTGACCGGCCTGCTCAACTGTTCCAAATGCACGAGAAATATCTAAGAGTTCAGACATGAAACGATAAGTGTCATTAGTTTGCTTCTGCAAGAAATGAAAAACATCCTCAGAGCTAGCTTGAGAAAAAAGAAAGCGCCTGATATGTCCAGGAAAATTATATGAGAGGGGAAGTCAGAAGATAACTGTGCAAAAGTTCAATGAGGAGAACGAACAGGATCGCAAGAACAAAGGAACATGGCATGCTTTTCATCTTGGAGTCCTCCTTGGTCACACATTTTACATGCAGATGTGTGCTCCTGCCAAAGTGATTTCTCAACTCTTAGGGTGTGTGCATGTAAACGAACGTGCACTTTGTTTCTCAGCATCTGCTTGCTTACATCAGGATGCAAGGGTTACAAGGGGTTGACCTACAGCCCGAGAATCTGGCTGATCGGCTGCTGGTGAAACATTCTCATCCAGCATCAAAAATTGAAACCAGTTCAGACAAAAATTTTGAAAATCTGTGCGAGTCTTGATTTAGAAAAGCATTGACCTCGAAATCAGTTAAAAAGTGAAAGCTCACCAAGAAAGGAATAAAATCAGTGTTTGGAAGCTGGGCAAAAGTGTGTAACGGTTTAAAAAGATCAATGAACAGGTCCTTGTATTTTCTGCGCAGCTCACACAACTCACAGCAATTGCAGTAGAAAAGAACATGTTTCTCGTCCTGGACTTCAGCACATCCACACTTATCACAAATATTTGAACCACCCAACCATTTACAGGACTCGACCTTCAAGCAGTGGGTACGAAGCCTAAACCTACTCACATTCCTCATGACTCCTTTATCCAGATCCTTAAATAAATATGATGGGATACAGAAGGGTGTGCGTGGTGTTTGATTCAAAGGTTTCCCACACCAATGATGGTAAGTCACTGCTTTTCTGTTCACCTCTCGGGGACTTAGGGCGTCTGCTTCCCTCCAAACCTTCTGCTGTCTGTACCTCAAATCCCCTAAAAAATCCTGCATGGGTATCTTGGAAGCACTCAGTAATTTTTGTTTAAACACCTCCTCATTGCGCATGCCATTAAATGACTTAGATACATGTGCAGACCAACAAGACTCATCCATATCAGCAAGGTGTAAATCTGCCTTCAGCACTTGGCATAATGTTTTACTGTTAGAATTGAGCATATTGTTGAAAAATTTAACAGTAGCCCTAAACCAATAAAACTGTAAGGGCTCTTGACCACACTCTCTCAATACTGGCCAGTTCGTGGCAGTACTCTTCACACCTAGAAAACGCCTTAGAGAGCATAATTGCCTTTTTTGCAAATGGCTTTAGAATTCACTGCCTCCCCGTAAGTACGCCGTACCCCACATTTGGCACGCGTACATCCCAGCCAGAATGCCATACACCTTAGAGAGCCAAATCAGAGCATGCGGCCTATTCTTTAGATCATGTTCATGCACAAATTCCTTAATCCTTTGCTGGGCAGCCATGTAAGGCCGCACTGCATGCTCCTCAGACACCTTCAGATTCATGTGCTTGTCCACAAGCATACCGAGGTATCTAAACTGCTCTTTCTCTGAAAGAGCCACGTCTCCATACATGAAAGTAGGCAGAGAAGAACACGACCTACTATAAAAATGCATGACCTCTGACTTTGATGTATTGACAGTCAGCCCCTTTCTCATTGCATAAGCTCGTAATCTATTCAGCATAATTTGCATTTCACCTGGGTCATTGGTAGTTAAACTCAAGTCGTCTGCATATAGCATGTATGAAATGCCATTCACTCCATCCCCTGTCACAGCACCTCTGATACCTTCACTAATATCTCTGCCCATATCATTGATGTATAGAGAAAACAGGAGGCCGCCCGGGTCACCCCCGGGGTGACCCGGGGGTGACATCTTAAAATAACATAAGGTCCCCAGTCAAAATGACTAACTGCTAGCCTGCTTTTTTCTAAGAATTCAAATGGAAGAACTTCTTTCTTTGACATTTGACCTTTGAAAGGTAAGGAGCCGTGGATAGAGGGGTCGGAGGGTGGAAGGAGAGGGCCAGAGAAAACGGAAAAAAGGAGAGAGTTGCATAGCTGTACCAGCCTGTGAGGTAGGTAATCCTTTATAGCTATCATGTGATATCCGCCCACAAGGGCAGCTGTGTGGAAACACCGAGGCCTGTAACCAGACCTGGCCAAAACAATGCTCAACTTATAAAACTTTGACTTAAAAAAATAAATAACAGATCGGCTCCCTACGAGGGCAGCTTAGCTGAAGCAAAAAAGTTGCCTGTAAAAGAAACAAGTCTGAGCTGGGAAACAATGCAGACGACATAAAACTCAGTCCCATTAGCACTTTCTGTTCTGTAGTTTTGTGGCGGAGACTCGCGGCTCTTCTGAGCCAATGTGCTTCCTTTTCCTTAATTGATGCTGGGAGAGTTTCTCTGCCTGCATCATTTTTTTTTCACAGGTAGGAAAACTGTCCCGCACAGCAGGATTTTAGGCTCCACCGCACAGAAGGACAACACATGTGTACGTGGAGGTAGTGCCTCCTATCTACCGGAAAATGTTCAATGCTGTCTCGTGCTTATTCAGGATGCCATTTTCTTTCTCATAACAATATGCACCTCTAAGAATTCTGTTCCTGTCAGCTTGCACTGGCAGTCAACACAGGCTATTCCTATAAGGAGCTGCATCTCTTGGACGCATGTGTTTGAAACAAGACAGTGTCTACCTTCCAAAGTGCTTGCCTTACTTCAAACTGTTCCAGAGCTCTTGGCGCCGGTGCAATGGCGCCCCCTGCTCATTTCGACGCACGGGATTTTTGCAGAATTCGACTTCAATCAGGTGCACCTGCCGTTTGTTGTTACGTTAAACACGGCCATTCGACTCGAATTGAAAAATCCATCTTCACAATTACCCTTGCTTTGCATCAACAGTGGCAAACTTTGGAGGGTGCATCTCAATGGAGCCCTGGCAGAATCTGATCCAGCCAGGCATGACAAAGAGGCCTTGGCAATCGAGCTCTTTGCCATGACCATCCCTTTCACTTAGCACCTGCAGCAGCAGGGCCGCTTATATCCTCAACCACGCCCTGGCCATCTGCAGGGCTGAAGAAGAAAAAGTTGCGCAGAGGCGCCCCCACTTTGCTGATGGCCTTCACGATAGCGTTGGCCACCACTCCGCCCACGACAGCGGAGGTCGGGCCTTGCATGCACTGCATTACGATGTCCGGGGCTCCTGCAACCCAGCACGATCAGGGGACATGACAGTTCCTTGCAAGCATTGTGTTTCTAATGTCCGGGGCTCCTGTAACCCAGCACGATTAGGGGACATGACAGTTCCTTGCAAGCAGTGTGTTTCTAATGTCCGGGGCTCCTGCAACCCAGCACGATCAGGGGACATGACAGTTCCTTGCAAGCAGTGTGTTTCTAATGTCCGGGGCTCCTGCAACCCAGCACGATTAGGGGACATGACAGTTCCTTGCAAGCAGTGTGTTTTTAATGTCCGGGGCTCCTGCAACCCAGCACGATTAGGGGACATGACAGTTCCTTGCATGCAGTGCGTTATGATGTCTGAGGCTCCCACAACCTAGCATGATCAGGGGACATGACTGCTTAGAACCTATTACTAGGACTTGACTCTCAAATTGTGGAACCTCCTCAGAACCTTGGTCTTGACCCTCGAAGGGCAACCATGCTCTGTGTAAAGCATCACACTCATCCATCCATAGTAGGTCATTCACTTGGTCATTGGATAAGGATCTAAGGGTGCGCAAACCTACTTGTGGTCATTCTGACAACATTCTTAAGGGATCACAATGTGATAAATGTTGCCAATCAAGCAGGGAAGTATGCCAATTCAGGAATGCTACGGTGTGCTGGTATCTTTAAGGAATCATATTTTGATAAATGTTGCCAATCCTGCAGGGAAGTGTGGCAATTGAGGAATGCTACAGTGTGTCGGTATTGCGCACAATATTAAAGGAAAGCAATCTGACAGGTGCTACTGGTATTTTGCAAGGTTCTTAAATGTTATACACAATGGATGACCAGGGGCGCTCAAGGCACTACAGAAAGCAAGAAAAAACAACCTAAGTAGGCAAAAAAAAGTATTACATCAATTGAGGAAATAGAGATATATGGGGTCATAAGAGCTGCATGTCTCCTCCACCACAAAGCAGAAACAGAAAGAGCTGGTAAGGATCTGGAGGTTGCTGGAAGCACCCGGCTCCAGAGCTTGGCTGCGAAAAGTTTCCTTGTTCAAACAGAGCACTTATGTACAAAGAATGTATGAGCAGAACTTGAGGCAACAATAAGCGGGGAGAACAGTATAACCATAATCTCCCAAAGCAATGGCTTTTTTTGGTAGCCTTGAAGTGCCCAAGTGCCAACAGCTGGTATGCTTTGTAGTGGGATAAACATCAAAAAATTTTGAACCATTTAGACACCTACCTGCATCAGGAGCAGCAATTACGTCCGCGCAGTCTCGGAGGTATGTGCGATCTATGGAGTTACGAGGGGCACCTTCTTTGTCCTCCATTGAAGCAGCCAAGGCCTGTGTGTGAAGGTATTGCAATGCTATGTTCAACTGGTAGGGGGCGTGCGCGTGATGTATTGTTGTCCAAGGTCCTGGGATGGTATGTACAATTAGTAGGGGGCTGCATGCAAGGTGTTGCGGTAATATGTACAAATGGCAGAAAGTGTTGGAATGCACAATTTCATTTTTGCAAGGGTATCAGACAATTTAATCCCATTTCCGGTAGCATGTACAATTGGCAGTACGTGCTGGGATGCGACCTTGCATTTCTGCAAGAGTAACAGAGATGTAATCCCACTTGAGAGGACCATCAACAAATAAACACACTCTGGTGTGTGGCTTTGTGCATGCTTTAAAGAACAAAGTTGTGTGGGATTGGTGAGAATTGTGGCGCACGCGCACACACACACACGCACACGCACACACACGCACACACACACACACACACACGCTCACTCACACACTCACACACACATGCGCACACACACACACAGCGTCCTGTCTCTGCGCATTTCCCCTTTGCGCATCTTTGTGCTCGCGATCTTACAACCTGGATCAACCAGTTTGCTTACGCTGTAATGCACCTTCATGAGGGGATTACATACCGTCACGGGCCACTTCATCACAGTTTGCATTATAATGCAAACTCACCTCCATGGATGCAAACACATCTTGGGGCTGCTGCTGCTGCTGATGGCTGTCATGGCTGCTTTGGTATGCCCGCAGAACGCGCAAAACCTGCAAGGACAAAGCAACGTGCTCCTCATTGATGGACAAGTTAACGGGCCACGCCCTCAGACCTCATCTCTTCCTTCATTAATGAAGGGAGTTGTGGCGCTGCCTACATGCCCCCCCCCCCTCTTTTCTTCTTTCTCTTGTGCATTTGTGGCAAAGTACCAATTTTCTTAAATGAGGTCGAAAATTCCAATTTGATTGTGCGGGGTCAGTGCATTCTCGTCAAATCTTGTTGAGTGAGGTCACAAAGTCATGAGTGACACGATGTCCATGGTGCTTATTTGAACATTGGATCAAAGGATCCCAGGCCTAAGAAAGACATGCATGATGTGTCATGGAGCCGCAGTAAAGAGCAAGGACACCGCAAAAAAAAACTACACAGGCAGTAAACACTCCCCACATCAATCAAGGAAAGGAGCAACATTTGTCCGAAGACCGTTTGACCCCCTCCACCAGAGTTCAGGCTGAGAGGGAAGAGGGGGGCCCTTGCTGTGATGTTGGAGGGTATGCTAGGACACCGCATGCAGCTCCATTCAGTATGCAGGTATGCACACAAAGGTCTGTGGGGGCCATGCAATCATAACCATTAGCCTGGCAAGCAGTGTGCAGCTGAGTAGGTGGGACACGCACTGAAAAATGACAAATAATCGGCAAGGCAATGAGCGCAGCACGATTAAAAAAATGTATGGTACATGGGGTGCACGGCTGCTGCCCTGCGCCCTAGACACTCACGCACAAAGATGTTTACCTGGTACATGGGGTGCACGGCTGCTGCCCTACGCCCCAAGCACTCACGCACAAAGATGTTTACCTGGTACATGGGGTGCACGGCTGCTGCCCTGCGCCCCAAACACTCGCGCACAGGCTTGGACAATGCCATGTGCAGACGTGGGTATTCCATCTCCTTCAATGGCGATGGCGCAGGCGCTGCAGCAGCAGCAGCTTCCCCTGTTTGCTGTGTCTGCAGGGGCTGGCTTTTTTCAGCATAGGTGTGCTTGCCTCCAAGGTTGATGTAGACTGAGGTGCATAGGCCCAAGGACTGGGACAGAAACAGCTGCTTGCCTGAGTCTGCAGATCACACAGTGGAGTAGGTGTTTGAGGACGAGGCTGATCAAAGTGCAGAGGCCCAGGGACTGAAAAAGGAACAGCTGTTTGCCACGCTTGCAGAGCACACAGTGGAATGGGTTGAATTTTAAGGTTGTGTGGACAGATGTGCAGAAATCCAGAGACTGAGACAAGAAGAGTTGCCTGCCATTTTGGCAGAGCATGCAGCGAGGTTAGTGTTTGAGGTTGATGTAGACTGAGGTGCAGAGGCCCAAGGACTAAGACAGACACAGCTGCCTACCCGGTCGTGAGGCGTGCGCAATAAGGACTGGTGTGCAAAAACCAGAAACTAAGAGCAGAACATGTGCCTGTCAACCCGCAGTAAGGATGATGTCTGAAAATGACATAAATTGGAACGCAGAGCTCCAGGGAACACAACAGAAGAGGCTGCTTGCCAGGGTCTGCAAAGCACGCAGTGAGGATAATGTTTGTTGACAACGTAAATTGGAATGCAGAGCTCCAGGGAAAACCACAGCAGAGGCTGCTTGCCAGGGTCTACAGAGCACGCAGTGAGGGGCGGATGCAGGCGCTGCACTGATACGAGAAGCAAGAAGCAGCAATCATTCGTCAGAACCTCCTCAGATGGCATGCAGACCTCCTACATCTCTAAAATGAAAAAATGCACATGCATTAGGATCAAGGTCTGCATACAGGAGGCAAAGGACTCAATCCCTGTCAGAGAGCACCTCCTAACTGAAACAGCATCTCCTCCCTGGGTTGTGCAGGTCACACATCCGAGACAGACCCTTTGAAGCTTGAATTGGATTTTTTTTGCAACGGATCAACGGTGCATACATCAGACAAGCATTGGGACATTACTAGGTTACAAGTCTAGGTTATAAGGATGAGTCTAGGCTATAAGTCTAGGTTATAAGGATGAAGTCTGGTTGCTCTGCAAGGAAACATCCTTGTCTCAGATGAGTATTGCTTGCACAGCATGGCATCCATCAAGCAAAAGCATGAGTGGCCTCGCACAAAGGCAAGCCGTACCTGCACCTGCAGCTTTGCAGCTATGCTTCATACAATATCATATCACATCATCATTCGCTGCACCTGCACGCCTTAAAATTGTATGCCGTGCCCGCATTGCCCTGCTTACTCACTGCAGCATGGAGCTTCCAGCCCTTCTGCCTCTGGACTCACCTCTGGGCTCACAATACCATGCAGCGTGGACACCAAAGTACCAAAAGTCCACTTTCACGTTGCAGGCCTCTGCAATTCCCATGACCCGCACAGTCCTCCTCACTCACCGCAGCACGAAGCTTCCAGTCTCTCCGCTTCTGGGCTCACAATGCCATGCAGCGTGGACAGCACTATGTCATAGCGGGCCAGCACCTCAGGGGGCACATCAGGCACGCCCACACCACCACCACCACCACCACCACCACCACCACCATCATTGCGGCTGCTGCTGCAGCAGCAATCCTCTGCAGCCACTTCCACGAATGGGTTCATGCCTTGCAGGGTGCGTGCACACGCCTCTGCTACCCTGCAGATAATGGTACATAGGGAAAAACACATTCTGAATCACTGCAGTCATCTCCACACACGGGTCCAAGCCGTGCATGGGGCATGCACCTCCCCACACAGGCATGCTTACGCCATGCCCGCTGTATGTTACATACAGTATGTAACATTCCTACCATGCAGCTCTTTCAGCTTTTTCCGCAGTCAAGTTGTGGAAAGCAAGGCAAATAATTGTGCGATTGACTACCCCTGGCCATGACCTGCTGGGGCTGCAAAAGCGCTTCAAAAGGCGCTGAGTGTAGCAAGCACTCATGGCCCATGATTGCTGAGCGTAGCAAGCACCCAAGGCCCATGATTGCTGAGTGTAGCAATCACTCAAGGCCCATGATTGCCTTCCGTCACACCCCAGGCACTGCCTTTTCACAAAAGTGCTGCACTGAGCACTCATGTATGCATGTATGCATGTATGCATTCGGCACTAGAGTACAGGCCTGGCCTGGCTGACCAATCTTCCTTCCTTTCCTGGCTGACCAATCATCCTTCCTTTCCTGGCTGATCGTTCTTCCTTCCTTTCCTGGCTGACCAATCTTCCTTCCTTTCCTGGCTGACCAATCTTCCTTCCTTTCCTGGCTGACCGATCTTCCTTCCTTTCCTGGCTGATCGTTCTTCCTTCCTTTCCTGGCTGACCAATCTTCCTTCCTTTCCTGGCTGATCGTTCTTCCTTCCTTTCCTGGCTGACCAATCTTCCTTCCTTTCCTGGCTGACCAATCTTCCTTCCTTTCCTGGCTGATCGTTCTTCCTTCCTTTCCTGGCTGATCGTTCTTCCTTCCTTTCCTGGCTGACCAATCTTCCTTCCTTTCCTGGCTGATCGTTCTTCCTTCCTTTCCTGGCTGACCAATCTTCCTTCCTTTCCTGGCTGATCGTTCTTCCTTCCTTTCCTGGCTGACCAATCTTCCTTCCTTTCCTGGCTGATCCATGCTTGCACGCCATGGCTGATCCATGCATGCACTTTATACTTTACTTGCCGCACTGGTAAAGCTGCAAAGTGGCTACGTACTCGCTGACCCTGGTCATGACGCAGGTAATCTACAATGTATGTATGTATGTATGTATGTATGTATGTATGTATGTATGTATGTATGTATGTATGTATGTATGTATGTATGTATGTATGTATGTATGTATGTATGTATGTATGTATGTATGTATGTATGTGTGTGTGTATGTATGTATGTATGTATGTATGTATGTATGTATGTATGTATGTATGTATGTATGTATGTATGTATGTATGTATGTATGTATGTATGTATGTATGTATGTATGCATGTATGCATGTATGCATGCATGTATATGTATGTATCTACATATGTATACTTATGCGCCACAAATGTGTGAACAGAGTACAGGAGACAGAGAGTCCAGCACTTCATTTTCACGGAGCTAACAGTGCCGAGCTCCATTAGTGTGGTCACAAGCAGAGAGGCCAGCACTTCTTCGTCACGGAACTGACAGTGCCAAGCTCCATTATTTTGAATGTGTGAGCGTGGTGCGGGGTCGACAGCAGTGAGGCCAGCCCTTCTTTATCACAGAGTAATTAAGTGCTTGGCCCCATGAATACCAGCACATTCCCTTGAATGCACTGTGCCGCGTCGACAGCAGTGAGGCCAGTCCCTCTTTATTACAGAATCAGCAAGTGCTTGGCCCCATGAATACCAGCATATTCCCTTGAATGCACCGTGCCGCGTCGACAGCAGTGAGGCCAGTCCCTCTTTATCACAAAGTCAGCAAGTGCCAGGCCCCATGAATACCAGCATATGCCGTTGAATGCACTGTTCACCACCTAGAGCTGAGCCGCGCGCGCCTTCAGCAATTGAGCAAGGATAGAAAGAGTGCTGCCCCTGGCATGAAAGAGTGCTGCCCCTGGCATGAAAGCATGCGTTGCGTGTTTGTTTCTTCTGGTGTCATGCACATTGGGAAGGAGCCTTTTGTGGTACCATGCTTGTTGCTCTGCGACAAGTCTTTGAAGTGCATGCACACACAGGGGATGGGAATATGTCATGTGACAAACAACCCCACCCACGCTCTACTTATACCTTCATTTGCATCAAACCCTGTGGATACGTAGTTCTCTTTTCTTTTTTTCCTCTCTTGGGGGTGGAGGAAAGCACTGAATGCTTGCAGCAACGTGCACGCACAAGAGCCCTGCTCCACAGTCATCCAAGCAATGGAACTCTTGTGGAATAAAAGAGCTGTTCCGAGCTTACGTGGACTCAGGAGGGGCGTCCGCTGGGACCAGGAAGTTGCCGAAATGTGCCTGGGAGCAAGGAGTGCTGTCCGCGATGCCCACATGACCCACACCTGCCAGCACTATATTCTTGGCCACCTGTGTGTGTATGTGTGTGTCCAAGCACTTGGGGTTGTCGAGAATACATTAATAAAAATCATTTTGATACATGAGCAGAGACAAGGCTTCAGCACCAATTTGAAGCACTTGGTGCCAAGTCACAGAGGCAGGTAAATATCTGCTGTTAAGCATGGTCGATGGAGGAGCAGTTGAGGGGACTCAGGCACTGCAGGCACAGATGAGCTACATGGAGTCATTGTTTGCATTCCAAGGAAATCCAGAACCTTTTGCTTGGGTTAGGAAAGCCTGCATTAGCCCACCAAGAATCTCGACTCTCTGATCAGAGCTTCGTACATCACTGCTATGGAAGTCAGGAAGGAGGTGTCCCTAACCTCGTCTGGTAGAGAGAGTACACAGTATGCCCACATGTTTTTCTTTAAGTGCTTACTTTTACCCAGCTCCAGGAGGCTGAGCTCTGGATTGTTCCTGTAAAACACTTGCATGCCTGTTACTTGGTGCTTTCCCAGCTGAAGCCTCCCATGAGATAGTCATTGTTTTACAATCCATGCTGTTTCTTGGCAATCTGCTATAACAGCCTCTCTGTTCAAAAATGCTGGCAGGCCAGGCAAGCTATGCACAGCCCTTTAGATATACACTATGATGTGCAATAGAGATGCACAATGGGTGGACACGCTGAAATTGATGAGCAACAGCAGATCCCATGCGTTGAACAGTGTTGCAAGGCCATGCCCCCATTTCTCTTGCGCACATGCTCACCTCAGCGGCCAACCCATTGCCTCCAATGATGAGTACCCTTGAGGATGATAACCTGCAAGTATTGGAGCCGTAACGCAGGTTCAATAAGCTTTGTGCAAGTTTTATGACATCAGGGCTGGAAAGTATTGAGAATGCGCTCATCCATAGCGTAGATCGCTCCTTTCCGTGCGTCAATAGCCAAGTGTTTGCTTGCTTGTATGCATATACCATTCTGTGTGTGCATGATTATGTGTGTATGTGTGTGTGTGTCTGTGTGTGTGTGTGTGTGTGTGTGTGTGTGTGTGTGTGTGTGTGTGCGCGCGCGCGCGCGCGCACGCATGCGTGCATATGTGTGTGTAGATGTGTGTGCATGCTCGTGTGTGTGTGTGTGTTTGTGTGTGTGTTTGTGTGTGTGTGTGTGTGTGTGTGTGTGTGTGTGTGTGTGTGTGTGTGTGTGTGTGTGTGTGTGTGTGTGTGTGTGTGTTCTTCTGGGGGCACATGCAATATTTGTTGCAATGTAGCTCACCTGTTTTGCACTTCTACACCCCAAACCCGAAGTTGGCGGTCATATACAGCTGCCTACATACATGGTTGGGTTCCAAGGCAGAAAGTCTGCCATTGAGTTTCGCTCGCATGGAAAGCAGAAGATCGAAGCGGATCAGCTGCTTCCAAGCAAGGTTACAACCTTGAATGGGTGCATCATTACCTGGTCATCACTTAAGGGCTTAGCTGGACCAGTCATGCGGCTCAGGGTTCAGCTGTTGGCAGAATTCAAATGTTGACAGATGTGTAATGCAAACAAGTAAAGAATTACTATTTACCGGTATTTATTTATTTATGCTTAGTTGAATTTGATTCCAATGCACCAGCGAATTGGATTTGCTGGTAGGGCGTCTACGAGAGCTCGTCAGTTTATGGTGAAGAAGGGTGCACACATCCCATCCAAGACCAGATGCAGAGCTACACATTGGGGGTCGGTGTTCAGAGGCGAAACAATGCCTCAGCCTTGGGTTGGGAGTTTGCAAGCTGCACATGTGCCAGGCAAGTGCACACGCACGCACGCACGCACGCACGCACACACATATACACACACATGCTTACATGACTGGGCATGAGCACCAGTAAAGTTCTTTAACCTGCTACTTGTTTCCAGGCAAGGGGAGGGGATTAATTGCTTCGGCCCCCATTAGTCCAGGAGACCTGTTGCTGGTGTGCTCCCCTATTGTTTCAATCACAAACCAGGCAGGGGATCCAGAGATTCCTGATGTCCAGCAGCTGCTGAACAGGTGTGTGTGTGTGTGTGTTATGTACGAAAAAGCATACAAATATAAGCCTCTTTTGCAAAGATGTGCATCCATATACTTGACAAAATACGCAAGATCAATTGAGAGTTGAGTATGGCAGTGAGTATGGCAGTGAAATGAACTTCAAGAGCTTGGCTTTGTGAAGGGTTCCTCTGTAAAGAGATGACTTGCGCAGTCTCTTGAGCAGCATATAGCATGGTGGCCAATGAGGCTTCCACGCAACAAAAAATTTCCTTGGAGGGGGTGCATTGCCACTCATTAGCTGGCAAAAATGGAAATGGCATCGACTTCAATAGCCAGTGGGTGTTTGGAATTTGATGGTAGCAGCAATGGATTAAAGAGCTTAGGAAGGGATTGGGTTCTTTAATTGCTGCTCTGATAAAACTAATTCATAACTGTACGTTCAGTTTTCTCAAAGGCCATCCTTATGGCGGCTCCCCGATCTGAATCGAAATGAAATGGACCATTGTATCATGGGAAACCTACACATACGCAGATCCGCAATGGTTTCAATGCCTGCCAACACATTGATTTTGCGTAAACGCTGGTCCTTCAAGTTCCTGTGTATGGACGAGCCCTGCTTCAAGAATGTTACAATGTCCCAATTTTTGTTGCAACACACAGACACACACACACAAGCAAGCAAGCAAGCAAGCAAACAGGTGAGCGAATGAGCAAGCAAGCAAGCAACTCCCAGTCACTTTTTTTTAAATTTTATACTGAAATTCATCAGAGGTGGACAACTTCCCTATATAGGTGGATGTGCACTTTCCCGGTTTTCGTTCTCAAATCTAACCATTCCATTATTGTTCATTGAATTTAATCATGACATTTACCAAAAAGTGATGAAGTTTGGAGGATTCCAGATCACACCCCAGGCCTCAGATCATACAAAACGGCCCACAAATCCACCCTGGGACCAATTTCACTTCCAAAAACATGTTTCTGTAACCTCCATACCGTACTTAAATGTAATCATTCCGCACCCCTCAAAAAATAAACTTTTTTGTCACTCCCGCCTTAATCCCGCACCCCTCCAAATATCTTTTTTTTGTTTTCCCGCATATTCCCGCAGGGGCATTCACCTCGCTCATATCCTTTCAAACCTTTAAAAATTATTTTCCACTATCCCGCACTTTCCCGCAGCCCCAAAAATAATTATTCATCCTTCTGTCCACACTCATCCCGCACCCCTCAAAAACATTATTTTTGTGGGATGATTTACTTTAAGTACGGTATATGCTATGCCAATATCCTGCATATTCAAAAAAAGGAAAGAAGGAAGTCAATTCTGCCAAATTGACCTTTCTGGCACCCCTTGTGCTGATTTTTTTGAAGGGAAATGGCTAATATCCTGAACCTCACCAACCTATAAATCTTTTCACTCCATTTCTTTTGCAATGCATTCTTTGGTATATAAGCTCCAAATCACCCGAAAGCACCCATTTCGATGAAGTAGGTGGTCTGGTATGGAGATAAGGTGGTCAAAAAGTAGGGTTCACGCCGCCGATTAGGCATATGCGCCCAAATCTTGCCCGGTCAAACTCTAGTCCCACAGAAAGCTTGCAAAACAGGGCAAAACAAGCTGCATTTTGCAATCAAGCTTGACCGGCAAAGGTTTGGGCGTGCCTATGCTGGGAGCATGTTAAAACATGCCATTTTTGGGGGGGGGTCCAGCCCTTGAACTTTACACTGAAAGGAATGAAGGCTCTAAGAGTTGGCCAAATCTTGCTCATGGCAGACTGCGTCTCAATTCTTTGATGTCACACCTTCTCTGAATGCCTGTGCCCACCTCCCCAGTTATTTTAGAATGCACATGAAAATCCACACTTGCCCACCTCCTACACGTATGGGAGCTGTCCACCTCAGGGGAGCTGCTGCCCAAGCAGTTACTGTGCTCCAACAGTAAAGGGAGCACAGTTTCCTTATGGCTTTCCTTTCTTGTCTTGTGTTGTTCAAAGCACTTGCTGTGCTTCAACAGTAGAAGGGAGCACGATTTCCATCATGGCCAAAGTATATTTTGTGCTGTGCTGTGCTGCTCAAGGCACTTGCTGCGCTTTAACAGTACAAGGGAGCACAGTGTCCTCATGGGCCATGTGATACAGATCATAACGAGCCATGGCCCTTGTTATGTTGTGTGTGTTGTGCCATTGATCCTTTGTCGTGCCATTGATCCTCCGACGTGCCGTTCTTCCTTTGATGTGCCATTGATCCTTCGTTGTGCCATTGATCCTTCGTTGTGCCATTGATCCTTCGACGAGCCATTGATCCTTTGACATGCCACTGATCCTTCGACGAGTCATTCATCTTTTGATGTGCCAGTGCCGTGCACCCCGACCACAAGCACAACTGTGCTTTGCCACCTTTCACCTACGATTGTGCCAGTGCTGTGCACCCCAGCCACGCGAGCAACTCTGCCGCGCCACCTTTCACCTACGATTGTGCCAGTGCTGTGCACCCCAGCCACGCATGCAATTCGGCCACGCTACCTTGCATCTATGATTGTGCCTTTGCTGTGCACCCCAGCAGCGCGTGCAATTCTGCCGTGCCACCTTGCATCTATGATCGTGCCAGTGCTGTGCACCCCAGCCGCGCGTGCAACTCTGATGCGCCCCCCTCCATCTATCATTGTGCCAGAAGTGTGCACCTAAAAGTGATCAGAATCTTGTGAGCACACTGAGGAGCAGAAACGTTCTCTGCTGCACCCTCCTTGCGGTTAAGAGTCTCGTGCGGTGCCCCCTAGCAAGCTCAAGCCTTGTGCGACTTCCCCACCTGCAGGTTTGAATCTTGCGAGCTCAATGATGAACAGTTACGTTGGGTCCGCCTGCTAGCCGCGCCAGCAGGCCCAGAAGGCCAAGTGGAGGCCATCAATGCGCAAGACTTCCTGAAAAGCGACCCCTGTGAGTGTCCATGATTCCTCTCAGAGCAGTGATGGCAGGGAGCACCTGGAGACCTTTGAAAAGCATGCCTTCCTGGAAAGCATTTGTGAACACGACAGCATTGATGCGGACAACTTCCTGAAAGAGCGACTCTCGTGAGAGGGCAAGATCGCCTGGTGGGCATGATGAGCATTTGTGGGCATGACTTTCTGGGCATGATCGCCTGGTGGGCATGATGAGCATTCGTGGGCATGACTTCTTGGTGGGCATTTGTGGGCATGACTTTCTGGGCATGACTTCTTGGTGGGCATTTGTGGGCATGACTTTCTGGGCATGACTTCTTGGTGGGCATTTGTGGGCATGACTTTCTGGGCATGACTTCTTGGTGGGCATTTGTGAGAACGACTTTCCGGGCATAATTCCCTGGTGGGCATGATTCCCATGCTGGTGAAGGCTTGTGGGTACGGCTCTCTAGAGAGCACGCGTAAGCATACATATCTTGGAATTTTAGTAAGTGTGACCTCCTTGAGCAGCATGGTGGTGATGTTGATGACTATTGTGCGCATGACTTCCTGAATGGCAGCATTGATGGGTATGATGTGATGAGGCCCGTAGAAGCTCTCGGAGAAGTATGCTTTTGATTTTGTCATGCGCATGATTATCTCGCACACGGCCCCCCTGCACATTGGTTGTCTTTGCGCACTCTTGCCATTGAGTGGGGGCAACCTTCCACTGCACAAGCGTCTGGAAGGAGGAGCCCCCGTGTGAGCAGAAACTCAGGGGGCCTAGACCCACTCTGGTTTGGGACTCACAGGTGTGTGCACTGCACTGGAAGCCTCCATGAGCCCACTTCGACCCGTGTGAAAGCAGTTATTGCTGCCCTGCCTCTGCCACGTGGAAGCCTCTGCCTCTGCTGGGTTTAGTGCTGCCCTGCCTCTGTGTCAGTCAGAACTGCCCTGCCTCTGTGCCAGTTAGTGCGGTCCTGCCTCTGCCATGTGGAAGCAGAGAGTGCTGCCCTGCCTCTGTGTCAGTCAGTGCGGTCCTGCCTCTGCCATGTGGAAGCAGAGAGTGCTGCCCTGCCTCTGTGTCAGTTAGTGCTGCCCTACCTCTGCCATGTGGAAGCAGAGAGTGCTGCCCTGCCTCTGTGTCAGTCATCGCTGCCCTGCCTCTGCCGTGTGGAAGCAGTTAGTGCCGCCCTGCCTCTGTGTCAGTTAGTGCTGCCCTACCTCTGCCATGTGGAAGCAGTTAGTGCCGCCCTGCCTCTGTGTCAGTTAGTGCTGCCCTACCTCTGCCATGTGGAAGCAGAGAGTGCTGCCCTGCCTCTGTGTCAGTCATCGCTGCCCTGCCTCTGCCGTGTGGAAGCAGTTAGTGCTGCCCTGCCTCTGTGTCAGTTAGTGCTGCCCTGCCTCTGCTGTGTGGAAGCAGTTAGTGCCGCCCTGCCTCTGTGTCAGTTAGTGCTGCCCTGCCTCTGCCGTGTGGAAGCAGTTAGTGCCGCCCTGCCTCTGTGTCAGTTAGTGCTGCCCTACCTCTGCCATGTGGAAGCAGAGAGTGCTGCCCTGCCTTTGTGTCAGTCATCGCTGCCCTGCCTCTGCCGTGTGGAAGCAGTTAGTGCCGCCCTGCCTCTGTGTCAGTTAGTGCCGCCCTGCCTCTGTGTCAGTTAGTGCTGCCCTGCCTCTGCTGTGTGGAAGCAGTTAGTGCCGCCCTGCCTCTGTGTCAGTTAGTGCTGCCCTACCTCTGCTGTGTGGAACCAGTTAGTGCCGCCCTGCCTCTGTGTCAGTTAGTGCTGCCCTACCTCTGCCGTGTGGAAGCAATTAGTGCTGCAATATCTTTGTGTCAGCGTTCTGTACCCCAGTTCCAATAGCTGTCCTCCGCGTCTGCACTCCCCCTCTCAGCTCTATGCCCCTGTGTCCGCACTCCCCGTCAACAGTTCCATGCCCCTGTCAATGCTCTGCATCTCATTCTTGTTTTGGTCGGCATTGTGCAAGCCTTTCTTGATGCCCTTTCGTTCTCTCTTAGGCGGCAATACTCTGTCAGCATTCTGCGAGTCATTCCCAACACTCTTCCTTTTTTCTCAGGCGGTAACACTCTGTCAGCATTCTGTGAGTCACTCCCAACACCCTTTTTCCTTAGGCGGCAACATGCTGTCAGCATTCTGCGAGTCATTCCCAACACCCTTCCTTTTTTCCTAGGAGTCAGCACACTTGGGCCAGTGGCGAGGGCCTCCAAGTCAGCGGGGTGTGATCTGTGATTCTGTTTAGCATGACACATGGTTTGTGATTGATGCTGGTCTTGCATGACATGTCTATCCTCCCTGCCTGCCCCACAACAGCAGAGCAGCTCAAGGGCATCCTCTCTGATAGCCCGCGGCGACACCTCACTGAAGACGATGTCCCAAAGTACGCCCGCTTGGGTCTGCTAGGTGAGGCTTCGGCAGCATCTTTTCCTTCTGGGGCTTGCCTCTTGTACTTCAGACTTAGGTCACGTCAACATTTTGCCTGAAAATGACAGTTGAGGCTTCGTTGATAGCAGCTGTTTTCTTGCAAATGCCAAGTATGGGGTTGACATTTGGCAATGGCTGCTAGGCGAGGCTTGAGACTGCTTACTGAGGCTTGAACGACACACACACACACACACACACACACACACACACACACACACACACACACTTCATGGAAGCTACTAGGCGAAGCCCAAGCGGCAACGTTTTGGCTTGAGATTGTTACCTGGCGCTTCAGATGCCTGCACAATTGAGGCTGCTAGACGAGGCTCTGGGGACAAGATTTTGCTTGAGACTGTTACCTGATGCTTCCAAGGCTTGCACTATATGGAGGCTGCTATAGGCGAGGCTCTGGTGGCAATGTTTTGATTTTCCGGGAATATCCTGCGTGGGGCCCACCAGGGGGCAACTTCCTGTGACAACTGTTGTTTGTGACTGCTAGCAGGGGCGTCAGGTGCTCACCAAGGAGAGGGCACAAAGGCTCACTGAAGGAAAGAGAACTCTGCCTTCATCTATTGAGGAAAGGGGGCACCTTGGCTCACAACATCTGTGCCCTGCTGCACTGCAGGTCACAATGTGTATGGGGACAATGTGCATGTAGGGGAATGGAGGGTGGGGAGGGGAGGGGAGGGGAAAGCACTGATGTCATCAATTGAGGAAAAGGGGCACCTTGGCTCACAACGTCTGTGCCCTGCTGTACCGCAGATCACAGTATGTATGGAGAGGAAAGCGCTGATGTCATCAATTGAGGAAAGGGGCACCTTGGCTCACAACACCTGTGCCCTGCTGTACCGCAGATCACAGTATGTATGGAGAGGAAAGC
Source organism: Dunaliella primolecta (assembly GCA_914767535.2). Taxonomy (NCBI): domain Eukaryota; kingdom Viridiplantae; phylum Chlorophyta; class Chlorophyceae; order Chlamydomonadales; family Dunaliellaceae; genus Dunaliella; species Dunaliella primolecta. The sequence continues at coordinate 1,228,374 of OU611753.1, forward strand.
GCTGATGTCATCAATTGAGGAAAGGGGCACCTTGGCTCACAACATCTGTGCCCTGCTGTACCGCAGATCACAGTATGTATGGAGAGGAAAGCGCTGATGTCATCAATTGAGGAAAAGGGGCACCTTGGCTCACAACATCTGTGCCCTGCTGTACCGCAGATCACAGTATGTATGGAGAGGAAAGCGCTGATGTCATCAATTGAGGAAAAGGGGCACCTTGGCTCACAACATCTGTGCCCTGCTGTACCGCAGATCACAGTATGTATGGAGAGGAAAGCGCTGATGTCATCAATTGAGGAAAAGGGGCGCATTGGCTCACAACATCTGTGCCCTGCTGTACCGCAGATCACAGTATGTATGGAGAGGAAAGCGCTGATGTCATCAATTGAGGAAAGGGGGCGCATTGGCTCACAGCATCTGTCCCCTGCTGTACCGCAGATCACAATATGTATGGAGGGGAAAGCGCTGATGTCATCATGAGCACAGCGCGCGGCGAGGAGCTGGTTGGGCATGTGGGCTTGTACCCCCAATTCTCACTGCTCAATCACAGGTACGCGTGTCTGCATGATGTGGAGGCCTGCCTGCTGTTTCCTTTTGCAGTGCCGCATTTCTCCAGAACAATCATGGCAGCATTCCTAGGAGAGCCTCATTCCATATCTTCCTGTACCTGTTAGCAGTGTGTTGGAAGGAGACGCAAGGCAAGCTTTGGTTGCATCTAAATGGAGGAGACCAGCGGCTGTGGGCCACCATGCCATGATTTTGCAGTTATCATGAAAAAAAGCAAGTGTAGGCAACGATGTTGTAAAAAAGCGACGAGAAAATGCTCCTTACATTATCCTATTTTGGCTGCCTAATGGTAACTGCTCTGAGTTTGTTAGGATCTAGAACGTGGCTTTCATACCCCGTCAAGATAAGGCTGCGTACTTTCTCTAAACATTGCAAAAGAGCCCTTTATACCAGGGGGGGGGGGGGGGGTAACTGGCATATATTGCCAGACATGCTTCTTCTTGCGTTTTTTTTCAAATCCATAGCCATGCAACTTGTTTTTCAATGAATTTTCATGTTCCTAAAAAATTGGTGATGAAAATTGGAGGACCCCAGATCAGTCTCCTGGCCTCAGATGACCCAAAATGATGGCCCACAGCTGCACCCTGGGACCATGATTCACTCCAAAACTTTTGTTTGTGTTCTTTATGTACGTTACTGACATCCTGCATATCCCAAAACAAAGTTTTTGGTCAGAATTGACCTATTTGGCACCCCTTTTGCTGGGTTTTCCCCTGTGGACATGGCTGAAAACCTGTGTCTCATGAATCACTAGGCTTTTTCACTCCATTTCTTTTGTAATGATGTTTTTTATACAAGGACTCCAAATCACTGAAGATCACCCAACTTGGTGCAGTAAGTGGTCCGGAATGGAGCTTTGGTGGTGAAAACTAGGGTTCACGCCACGGCTGATTCGCCAGCCGTACCCCAATTCGGAATCATTGAGTTGTAGTGCTTCATAGAAATCAAGCTTTACGATTCCAGATTGGGCACACCTATGCAGGGAGCATGCAGAAAACAGAGGCACCTTCAGGCCTCAGATAACCCCCTCTGCCTTTGTACTTATAAAGATGATGATGTGGTATAATTCAATCCGACCACGCTTTTTACATGCATGCACCCTATTTTGGATCCCACCCTTATCAACACTGTATGTGCTTCCCAGGTATGCACCCATTTTTGTTTTCAAATAGCAACTCATTCATCACCACCATTCCAGACTCTGAAAAATGTTGGGTGGATTGAGTTTTCACCTTGATGCTGTTGTTCATTGAACTGTCCTCTGCCTTCTTTGCCCGCGCAGCTGTGTTCCTGATGCTGTAAACTACACAGTTGGCCCAGGGCATGTGATGGTCGTCAGAGCAGCCAAGCACATCCCCCAGGTGCCTGTCTACATCGGCATACTCATACCTGCATCATCGCATTGTCGTGCGCAAATCTGCACCATCACATCTGTACCTGCATTGTTGCATTTTCATGTGAGTGTCTCATGATCAAAGTTGCGCCAGCATGATTGCATCTTCATGTGCTTATCATCACGTTTGTGTACCTGCGTCATCACATTGCCATTTGCGTGTCGGCATCACCGCATTTGCGCCTGCATCATTGCATCATCATATGTGCAACGCAGCCATCACAAGGGCTGCAGCTGCTGGTGCAAGGACAGCGTGTCCAATGGGGCTTGATTGGAGATGTGCATGGAGATCATGCACATTTTGCTGTAATAATAATACACCATTCCTCACGCTGATGATGCGACCAGAATAGAACAGCGTATCCAATTGGGCATGATTGGAGACGTGCATGGCTATCACCAGTAAACACACAAGAGCATCAACACTGAGGCACGTCAATTCGATCAGGTGTTGTTGCTCAAATTTAAACAAGGCCTGTGTGTATTTGTAAAGATTGTTGACACCTGACTTTGTATTAAAGTAAGTGCTACAGCTGCCTTAAGGGAATTAACTGGCATGCGTGTTTTCCTTCCAGACTTACACATAATCACAGGTCCATTCAGTCCTTTGGATCCAGCATGTGAACATGCAGGGCAGGGAGGCGTGCTTCAGCCTTGATTACCATCAGGCATACTCATGTCTTCCCACCAAAGTCACACATACATCCACTGTTTTGAATTGTGCTTGTGGACATGCAGGGCGGAGAGGTGTGCATCAACTACCTAGGCAGCAATGTGATGGCACCCCTCTCAGATCGTCAGGGAGCCCTGCAAGAGGGCTACGGCTTCACATGCGGCTGTCAACGCTGCCTTGCAGAGTCAGCATCCTCGCACGCTTCCATAAATGCAGCAGTGCAGGCAGGTGAAGTAGAGATTGCAAAGAATCGCAAAGCAAGGCTGTTGTCCCTGCCTGCCAGGGTCCGTGTCCTCGCACGATTCCGTAATTGTAGCAGTACAGGCAGGTGAAGTAGAAGTAGTAAGGAAACGCAAAGCAAGGCTGCTATCCATGCCTGCGAGGGTGTGCGTCCTTGCACGCTTCCATAAATAACGTAGCGGTGCAGGCAGGTGAAGTAGAAGTAGTACGGAAACGCGAAGAGCGGAAAGCAAGGCTGTAACCCCTGCCTGCCAGGGTCCGCGTCCTCACACACATCCATGGATGCTTCGGCAGTTTAAGGCACAAAAGAATGCTGCAGCCCCGTTAGGCTCTTAGGCAGAAGTAGTTAGAAAGGACGCGTGAAGATTGTACAGCAAAAGGAGCCCGCAGTACAAGCAGACACGCTCTGCAGTGCTCATATGCACATTGGCACACTCCCTATTGTCGTATTGTTAACGTAAGCACTCGGGTACATACGTAATGCTTTGCTATGTCAGCGGCAATGTGACATGTTGAGTGGAATACCTTTGAGATGGCTGCATGTTGTGTGTGTATGTGTGTGTGCTTGCCCAGAGTGAGAAGGATAGTATAGAATAGAGCGGAATGAAAAAGGAAGCACTCTTCTACTGTGGAAGAACACCCGCAACAGGGCAACCTCCCATCTGCAGGACCTCAGCGCCACCGCCAGTGACCTGCACGCACACCTGGAGCCCGCCCTCCTCAACTTCAAGCAGGAGCAGTACATGGCAGAGGCACTGGCTGCCTCTGGCCTGGGTGAGGAAGATGAGGGTGATGCAGCACTGGCCCGCGCTGCTGTGTGCACAGCAGCTGAGGCAGTCGTACAGCAGCTGCTGCCAAAAGTGGCAGACGTTGAGACTGCGCTGGCGCGTCTGCACCCATCAGAGCCACCCACTTCATCTAACCAACACCAGAAACAGCTTCAGCAGGAGCAGCAGCAGCACAAGCACCTGAGCCGGCAGGCTGGTAGCAAAGGCACGCAGGGCAGTGGTCAGGAAGCACAGTGTGAAAATCAGCAGGCTGAGGGTCAAGCGTCATCAGCTGCCGCTCACACCACTGTTAAAAGAAAAAGCACACCATCCTCTTCCTCTTCTTTCGCTCTAACCGCAACCCCCGCATCCCCACCTTCAGAGTTGTTGGTGTCTTGGCTGCGTGCTTCGGCCTACCAGGCCTACTCCTTACTTACAATGGTGCGTTGTTATCAGTGCTGGACATTTATGCCTGACAGCTTCAGGTGTAGTTTGTAATGAGCTCCAATTTGCAGTGTCCACTGTAGATTTTCCTGAAGCGTAAATGACATATATAAAATAGTGCGTCTGGTGTTTGGGTTCTTCCGTAATTTGTGGCGCAAACGCAGCTGCTTCCCTTACCTGGGCTAGGTTGAGTTCTCCTACGAAAATATCATGCACGTTGCAAGCAGTGTGCTGTGTTTGGTGCTGAAACTCTGGTGTTGTTGAGTTGCTCTTTTGCTGCAGGTGTGGGAAAGCTGTCCACAAACAGCTGTGCACGCTGCAAACGAGCAAACACTGTGTGCTGTGGGTGGTGCTGAGGTTCTGGTGTTGCTGATTTGTCCTGCAGATTTGGGAAAGGTGTTTAAATGCAGCCTTGTGGCTTGCAAGCCAGCTGACCTACAGTGTGCTGTGTGTGCTCTCCTAAGATGGTGCGGCTCTGTTTTCGTCAACCCTTGAATGGCACCTCGCAGGATGATGCTTTCAGGATAGGTGCATGTTGCAGACCTGCTATTCTGCAATGCACAGCGTGTGCTGCCGAGCTGTTGGAGCTTTGTTGGAGCTTTGTTGTGGTATTTATTCCTGCATACAGTAACAATGCATTTTCTTTTTTGAGCCAGTCTTCTTCCTGCACTGTCACTTTCAAGGCTCTTTCCCGCAGCGCCTGTTGAATTGCAAGGCCAATAGCCTGCAGGGGATGATGGGAGACTCTGGAGGAAATCTGGGTGCATGTATGATTACATGTGGATGCAAGGGAGGATGATCATGGGAGGATGAGGAGCTGGAGGAGATCTGGGGTACATTTGTAATTATAAGAGGCAAAGCATTTTTGTGTGACATTGCCCCATTTTGCCGAATATCTGGGGTGCAGCATGATCGGCAATGTGTGATCGCCAATGCATAATAGTGTATGCACAACTGTGAAAGAGGAGGGGGGGAGGGCATGATAATCATGAGCTAACCCCAGAACACTGACTAAAATGCATGCATCATTGCAGAAGGGCAAGATTGTTTTTAATTTAGACGGTGCAGAGATTTTGGGCTGACCCTCTCGACCCCCCCCTCCCCCCAACTTCCACCCCTACCTGTGCCCAGAATCCAACAGCAACTCCAAAATTGGTACGCATCTGCTCCTCTTGAAAGTTGCAGCAAAGTTAATGGGCAAAAACGTACACTTATGAGTACACGCGCTGCCACGCACCCACAGCTTCATTGCGAGCCTGCAGGCTGCCTTCCTCCATTAACCATGCAATGGAGCATTGTGTATTGTCATCATCCTAAAAGTTCCGATTGGCCTGCTCCACCTCTACCTCCACAACCCTGGCGGCCTATAACATGTGCAGGTGGCCCTGACTTGTCATCCACAGCCCTCTCTTTTCACCCAAGCTGCACAGAAGAGTTGCCAATTGACAGAGGTGCTGCTCCAAGGAAGCTGATGATGCACTTGCAATCCTGTAAAAGAGTCTGATATGCATTTTGGAGGAGGGATCCCAAAAAGTCATGAAACTGCTCAGCCACCTACTCCCCACCTTTCCTGGTCAGGTTCATGTGTCTATCAAATGGCGTCTTTTGAGCTCAGGTCTCTGGGAAGATAAATGTAGAATATAGATATTTGTATATATGTATGCCAGATTGACACATTTGCTGTCCAAAGACCGCAAGAGATCTACCCTCTTGGTCAATGCTTGGCTATTTTCATTTTGGTGATGTTTTAGCTCTAACTCTACCCTGTTTCCTATTTCGACTGAGCTCTCCTTCCTTGTGCAGGCAGCCCAAGTGCTTTTGTTGGAGCTCTCCTTCCCCTGTGCGGGCAGCGCTTGAAACAAGTTGAAGGACTCTTGTCCAGCCTGTCAGTTGTGTAGGCTGCGCCCCTTGTTAGAGTGATCTTTTGAACTTAGATAGCTAAGACATCCTCTGAGCTGAGAGCCTTTTGTTTGCCTCTCATTCGCAGGCAGCACCCTTTGCAGCATCCCCACTTGACGTGCACCATGGCAAGAGAGCGCCCTCTCCTGAGCGGCTTCAGCTGGAGTCGGTGCGGGCAACAGCACCCGGCTCAGACCTGCACATCTTCCTTGCCCTGCGTGCTCTTTCACAGCAGCAGCAGCAGCAGCAGCAGCAGCAGCAGCAGATGCATCGGCAAGAGCCAGAGCAGCAGCAGCAGCAGCAGCAGCAGCAGCAGATGCATCGGCAAGAGCCAGAGCAGCAGCAGCAGCAGCAGCAGATGCATCGGCAAGAGCCAGAGCAGCAGCAGCAGCAGCAGCAACATCAGGATGAGCTGCTGCAAGCACTGTGCCTGCGTTATGGGAGTGTCAGAGAAGATGGGCTTGGGGTTGAGGACTTGGAGCACTTGGTGCAGGCTGCAGCACGTGCATTGAATCGGGTATCGCTCTTTGGGTGAGACAGCCCCCTGAACAACTTGTCAGGTGGCTTGAAGCATCCTTGATACTTCAGTGGGAAAGAAAGGGTATGCCGTGAAATCCTTTGTTTTTTAAGAGCCCACTCCCTGCACCATTTAAGGAGAGGGAGGTTTGCTGGCTTGGATTCATGATCCTTCGCTGGCGTGATCACAGGCATGCTTCCACATTCTCTTGAAATGCTTTCCCTTACACTGTAAGTGACAGCCAGCAATTTCTGGCAATGGCAGCAGCGAGAGCTGAAGCATCAGTGAGGCGCCAACATACAAGGTTTACAAGGTTTACAAGGATAAGGCCTTCAGTCAAGAAGTCAACATACAGACAGGACAAGGCAGGTTGGCATGTTGGCTTGTAGGGACGCATCCTGCTTGTCTGCCTGGGCACGCGGCCTATGGCTTGCGTAGACTTTTCTTTTCTTTTCTTTTCTTTTGCCTGGGCTGAAATGCATTTTGATGCGTGGCATCCCCATGGGCTTCAAGGACTCGTCAACCGCTGCAGAGGTACAGGGCCTGGTGCCCAGCTGTAGGCCTCATGAAACCAACAAAGATAAGTGTGCAAACAACTTTGAGGCACAGGGGTTACATGGTTTACAAGGTATACAGTGGGAGTTTGTAAGCCCTCATCCAGTAGGTTTGGCTGCTCAGCCTTCTATTGTAAGCCAAATGAATCCGAGGTTACTCTGCGCGCAATCCTCATCAGGCTGGGTGCGGGTGGGACAAAATCTGTATCGCCCATGCCCTTGACCAATTCACCAACCTAGGGACACGCAAGAAAAGGGAACGTGGGCAGCAAAAACCACTCCATAACAATAAGAGGATACCTAGGGCCGAGGCACTGTGCATCCCCTCTACCAAGGGACCCGCCAAAGTAGCAGACTCACATGGGAGCTTTGAATTGGCGATTCTAATTGTTTCACTGGTCCTTCCCTAGTTTTAGTGGAAAAGCTATTACTTTGCACACCATCCTTTTGGGCGTTGGTGGAATTTGGTACACTGAGCACATTACAAACCAAATTGAACTCAAAGAAAAAGAAAAAGAAAAGAAAAGTCTACGCAGTCTCGAGGCCGCGTGCATTAAGGAAAGAACCCCTAACTTAAAGTCAGAGGCCTCACCAAAGGGCCCTACAAACCTACACTAGACACAGCTAGTCTAGGAGAGAGAGCCAGAAGCAAAATCTAATGGGGATCCGGGGGATTGGCCGCCATGCCCCTGAGCGCTCGGACTCTTCTTCTGCCATCCTCAGCCGTTGCCGCGCGCCCAACAAACCCTCCCCTCCCAGATGCTCCCTGAAAACAAAGTGCATGTCTAGTGTTAATTATGGTGGATAATCTTTGGATGGCATGGACACTGAGTTGGGAAGCTAGTGATTCAGCTTTTTGTTTGGTCAATCCCAGATTTATGAGAGGTGTAATTAAATAATTGTTATAAATCGTGCCACCAACACCAATTAAGATGATGTGCAAAGTCACTTTATTATTCCTGTTTGGGTTTCTTAAGCTGCGTGTTTTAAGTCTGTTAATGATGGGGGAATGTTGAGTTTGTGCACGCTCCAAGGTGCTGACAGGATTAGTGTCGGAGCAGAATTTAAGTTCAACAAGGTGAATGTCTCTATTTTGTGGTAGGATCTTGGTAGGATCAAGGTGGGCTTGTCTGCCTGGGATGTGTCGCACAAAAAGAGCATCAGGGCGGCTTGTATGCCGTACAGGTGAGGCAGCGCCATTTGGGAAAACCCAGTCTGGAATAGCGCGAGAGGTGTTTTCAGGCACTTGTATGCCTTGATCCAGAAGTCTGTCATGATTGCAGCCATCCATGCTAATGAGGGATGAGCCGTAACGGCCTTTGCTGAGGGCTTCTACACAGAGACCAAGGGCCGCATGGTGTCTGTTGGTGTGCATCCCACTCATTGTTGGGTTGGTACACCTAAGTAGAACATGATAAATGTTATCTGTATTTGCACAGAGTGGGCACCTATCAGAACTGGAAAAGTTAAACTGAGAGGCATGGCCCTGTGTGTACAGTGTATCCGTTCGATATTTCATGAGATTTATTTGTTGTTTAAGGGTAATCTTTGGATTTTTCCAGAAGGAGTTGCTGATTTCCTTGTTTGCAAGCAGAGAGATTGAGTTGTGAGCTTCATTGTTTGTGTTGTTGGTGGATGGTGTGGCATCGTTAAGCTTCTGCCATCTCTGGTAGTGGTAGACAGAGGTGTCAGCAGAGCCAAGTTTGTGTTTCTTGTGCATGTGTGTTTTAAGTTTGTCACTCAGGTTGGTGAGGTAGTGTATCGGGGACGTATGGGAGCGGTGTATGCCATCACTTTGTGTGGGAGAGGTCTTCAATGAGAGCCAATAAAAGTTGTGGAAAGGGTCCCTGGCATCCGGAAGTGTAATGTCTACTGTGTCAGAGAGGGCTGCGGTGCGAGCGCAAGCGTCAGCCCCCTCGTTTCATATGATGCCAGAGTGGGCTTTGACTTTATAAAAATGGATAGGGTAAGGGGAGTGCTCTATTATGGTTGATATTGAATGTATCAACTCTGCATGTAGGTGATATCGCATGCGCATGGGATGAAGGGTTTGATTTGAAATTTGAAAAATGCAGGATGCACTATCAGTGGCAATTTTGGTTTGCTCATGTTGGAGTGCCACCAGGATACCCACTAGTTCTGCTCTCGTGATAGTATTGGTAGGCCCATGGCCGTTGGGTTTTATGTGCAGTTGTAGGTGTTGAGGGGGGTGAGTAGTGTCTATACCTGGTTTGTAAACGCCTGAACCTGACAGCGGTGGGGAATCGTCATCTTTGTGTTTAATCACACTGCCATCTGTGTATGTCATTTCCCTCCAGTCCTTGATTTTAGGTGTGAACATCTTTTTGTAGTTGGCAGGGGTGAAGGCTGCTCTTGCCTGAGGACACTTGTGTGTACAGCTATGTGTGTCAGGGGGGAGTGATTGGAATTTCTGTTTCCAAGTGTTTGATGCAAGGTGTTGGTGGGTACGCAGTGTCGTGGCAGGATTTGGAAAATCCAAGGGTAGCCACCAAGCTTCTGGTACAACTTGTTTTATATCTTGTTGGAAGGACTGAAACCAGTCACTGTTTGCGCTGTCTAGCATAACTCTGGCATTATGATTCCACACAACAATGAGCTGCATAGGATAGGATGGTTGGGTAGGATTGGGTATGGTATCATACCAGTGTTGTGGTGCCTGAAATTGGATTTTTCTTGCGGGGAATTTGGCAAGTACTCTTGCGACGTCTGGGTATTGTCTGATCCAGGTCATATACGCGTTGCAGCTGAAGCCTCTCCAGTGAGGCAGGAGCATGAAGGTGGCAACTGGGTCTGTGCTTTGGAGGGAGGAATGCACTGCATGGCGCATGAGTTTAAACATTACTTCATCATCATGGGGTGGATGGCAGAAGGAGAATCCGGTGTAGCGCACTGAGAGGGCGTCTGTGTGTGCACCGAAGACTTGGTCTCAGCAATTTGTACTGAAATAGGTGTTGTAGGTGTTTTCAAAATGAAGGGGGCTGGAATACCTCTCTACTGAGACCATGCACCATTTTTGCAGGGCTGAGCAAATGCAAGAGGAAGTAATAAGCATGTTTGAATTGAAGATCTTTTTGCTCTGAGCAAAAAGATTTTTTTGTTGAGCCTTTTGGCGGGAGAGCAGACCCATAAGTTCAGTTGCTGAATCCTGGACTGGGGGCTGGATGGTGTCATGGATGCCTGCCTTTTTGGCAGCTTTGTAGGCTTCAAGCAGGGTCTTGAGCCTGTCTATAGTGAGCATGCCCATGCATTTGCCATTGGAATTGTAGACGCAGGCACATTCAGAGGTGGTTATCTCTGGCATTTGTGCTGGCATGGCGACCTCATCACATGTGTCAGGGTGAAGGCTTTCCTTCATGAGATCAACACTTCTTATGATGATTTCACATTGCCATGTTGGCATGATATCTATCTGTGGGTTGGTAGGTTGGAAATCAAAGGTGACATTTTTGCGAATCGCGCAGCCGGTAGTTGAGATCCATGAGGAGTCAGTTAGGCTTTGGGGATTGCCTTCAAAGCCTTGGTTGACAAGATTGTCCAGGTCTGTATCAATGGTGGAGGGGTCTTCTATAAGCTCTGGGTGTTCCTCCGAGTTGAAGGCTTGCACATGAACATCCAGGTCTGGATGTATACGTAGCTGTTCTTCAGCTTCCCATTTCGGATGCCACTCTACATAGATCATTTCGCAGTCTTCAGAGAAGTTGATCCTTTCCGCTTTTTGAGAGTCTGACAGGGAGGCGCAAGCAGGGCAGTCCCAGTGCTCACTGTGATTGAACAGTTCCCGGTCATTTTGGGAGCAGGCCTTGACATGTATGAGACAGGCCCAGTGGTATGTGCGATGGCAGGTGTCACAGGTAGGCATGTCATCATAAATTTCTGATATTGCTGTGTGTTCTTTGCTCACAGGGCTCCAGCAGAGCTGGCAGCACGGGTCTGCTTTAGTTCTTCTTGGTACATGTTTTGTAGAGGCAGGATGCAGCCTATCATTTTTGAAAATGGGCAAGGCCCATTTCTCAATGGTGACAGGGTGCCATTGTACTTTGTAATGTTTTTCCTCCTTTTCTTGAGAGGTTCTCTTATATTTTTGGAGGTGTTGCCAGCCTAGGATATCTAGGATAACATGGTCGTAGCGGAAGATGGTGTTGCTAGCTTCAACTTTCCTCAAAGTATTAGCTGTATTCTGTTTATAGTTCCAGAGCCATTGGGGGATTTCGGTGCTTGGAATGTCTGGAGGTGAGGGACAAGGTGTTATTATGGGTTGGTGGTTGGTGTCAAAAAAAGTTGTTGGGGCTCGGCTCCCGTTGGGCATTCTGCCTCTAGTTTGGGGGGTCTGAGTGGAGTCTGTTATGTGCTTGTGCTTGCGGCTGCTCTGCGTGCGGATTGTTTCTTTTGCGAGTGCTTCTGCCTTGATATGAGTGCATCTCTGCGCTTGGTTGAGTGCTAGGGGATGGGTTCTCCTGGCTGCTAGGGGAAGCATTTTCTACTTCCATATCCTCAGCATCAAAGAGTGGGTTGCTATGAGTCCTGAGGTTTGGAGGTGTGAGCGTGTTAGGGGCATGATTTCCATTGTCTGGATTGGGGTTGAGGGGATCTGGGTCAGCATTGCTTCGGTGGAGCTTTGACCAGTTCCATCCTGTGGGTGTATGCTCAGTTTTAATCATTTCAGCATATATTGTATTATTTATGCAGCGTGATTCAAGGGTTTTATTGGGAGAGCTGTCTTGGTTGTGTATGATTGTATTAATGAGGTCAGGTCTGTCCTCAGCCAGAGTGGGGGTGTTGAGAGTATGGGAGAGTTTGTTTAGGGCTGTAACATGTTTCGTTTTGACTTTTTGGCCAAACAGGAATGTGAGTTTGTTCCCGTCAATAATATGTGTGAGGCTATCATGCAGCAAGGCTGAGAGCCTGTTTATGCCTATTTCCATGAGGGCATAAGTGCAGTGACAGGCTAAGGTTTTAAGGGTGGGTTGCATTGGCATTGAGAGGACTTTTATTATGGGGGTGATTCTGGAGAGGAGGTAGGGTGCTCCTTGATAGGAGATGTCAAGGTCGCTGTTATTAATGCAGAGGTATTGCCTGACGCGGAGCATGTAAGGTAATTGCTTGAGGATGAAGCTGGATTTTTGGTGGTCTGGGTTGATGATCCTGAGTACATATTGTCTCAGTTGGTTAATTTGTGATTCAAGCATTGCCTTGGTGAGCCGGCCGTGCCTCCCTGTGTTATTGAGGCTGCTGGTGAGTGCCGTTGCACATCTCGCATTATATTCCACTGCAATGGATGTACAGCCAAGACCATAATTAGTTTTGTCTTCCCGTAGGATGGCTGTGGCAGTGCTATGCCAAAGCTTGTACCTCTCTTTGATGACCTTGAGTATATCAGTGTCCCAGTCTGCAAGGTTTTTCTCAGGGCAGGGTGTCACTGGAAAAGCATAGGCAATGCTGGGGATAATGGCTGTGCGAATTATATCCATCGTTTGCCTGGGTGTGGCAAAAGAGCAGGTCAGGCTTGCCAGTTTTTTGGAGAGCTTTTCCTTCATTTTGTCAAGCTGGGGTTTCCAGTCTAATGTCATGGTGATTTCAACGCCCAGATAAGTAAATGGGTCCCCGGGGCAAATGAATTGGGCTGGCTTGCCCTGGACTAGTATCTTGTCTTTGAGTTGATGTCGAGAGAAATCTGCAACGGACGTGTTACCCCTGATTTGCATTGTTTGTTGGCTAAGAAGGTTGCATGTAACCTTTGTTTTTGCGCCAGAGATGATGAGGTGTGCCCAATCAGCATAGAGGCTCAATTTCTTGGCTTGGACACGCAGGTTAGCATACGTGCCTGTGAGGCAGATGAGGTCATCTGCAAATGCCCCGAATGAACTCAAACAAACAGGAATAGACCCCCAACGTGCTACTGAGCTTCCTTGTAAACATCATGGCTGGGTAGTTCAATCATTTATGATAAGTGTGAGCGTGCTGAAGTCCAAGACGAGAAACATCCACTCTTCTATTGCAATTGCTCTGAGGTGTGAGCTGCACAGAAAAGACAGATTTTTGGTTTACAAGCCTTAACATGCTTTTGCCTGGCTTCCAAACAGACTTCATTCCTTTCTGAGCGAGCTTTCATACTATAACTGATCCTGAGATCAAGGCTTTCCTAAACCAAGACTCGTGCAGATTTTCAAAATATTTGTCAGATTTGGTTTTGATTTTTGATCCGGGCGTCCAGGAGCATGGCAAACAACCCCCCTGCAATGAGACGGTTGCGCTGGGCCATAAAGACCAGGCCAAGATCGGTGACCGGATGCCACTCTGGCACCTCCCTATTCCTATATTGCGGAACGGGGGGACTTGCACCCCATTTTTATGGCTTCCTGCGCACTCCGGCCGTGCTCAGACCGGATATCTTCTCAAGCGCTGGTTCCTTTCATCTCGCAAGGCATCCAGCCTGACTTACAACACTGGTCCTATTCATCTTGCGAGGCATCCAGACTGCTTCTACTTGTACCATTACACCTCCAGACCCTCATTAGATCTGTTTCTGGCTATTTTCTAGGCTAGCTATTTCTAGGTAACCCCTTGGCTCTTTGGTGAGATCCTTGCTAGCTTGCTAGTTGGGGAACCTCCCCTTGATACACGCAGCCATTTGGCTAATGGAAAGAAAAGAAAAAGAAAAGAAGAAAAGACTACTCAAGCCAGGTCCAGCTGCGTGCATTAAGGAAAGGTCCCCTAACTAGCAAGCTAGCTAGGGCCTTACCAAGCCATTTGGCTAACGGAGACTCTTCTTTTCAAACATTGATGCTGGTTGTGAATGTTTCACCAGCAGCAGATCGGCAAGAGTCTCGGGCTGTAGGGAAGGGGTTGGATTACGTAGCTGTACCTGCCTACAAGGGCAGCTTAGCTGAAGCAAGAAGGTACCTGTAACCAGACCAAACCAAACTTGTGAGCAAATGTGTCAACTGGAGAAGGAAACAAGTCCTCAAGCTGAGTTCAGAGGTGCCAAAAGCAAAATAAAAGTACACACTCAGTGACTGTCACTCTTCATGAAACAAGTAAATTGTGTCCACTCACACTCTATCAGGATGCAGAAAATGTCAGGTTCCGGAAGATACACTTCCGTGTTCCCATATGATGTTCAGAGAAGTAGAGGACAGCATTACTCTGAATTGGAGTAAGAGGGCCATGTCCGATATGTTAATGATATGCTGCATGCTTATGCTGCATGCTTCAATTCTTGGCGCCACTGGTCACGAATGCAAAGTTTCAAAAACTCTCGGGCTGTTGGCCAAACCTTTGTAACCCCAAGCTCTGGAGCTGCGCGCTCCCAATTATCTTCAGATCCCCGCTAGCCCTTTCTGTTCCGAACGAGTCGTTGCCTTTGTAATGGAGGGGGCTTACAGCTCTCCTGAGCCAATGTGTCTCCTTTTCCTTAAGGAAAAAACCACGTAGGCAGTGGGAACACTCCCTGCATCAATTAAGGAAAAGAAGACACATTGGCTAAGATCTGTGAGCCTCTCTCACCAGACTCTGAGAGGGTAAGAGGGAAGCTAGCATGGGTTTTGCTTCAGCTAAGCTGCCCCCGCAGGCAGGTACAGCTATGTAACCCTTCCCTTCCCTTCCCTAGCATGGGTTATTTTCCTTTACTGATGGAGATTCTTCTCTGCCCACGTTGTCCTTCATCTCTTTCTTTTGGCCCTTGAGCCTCTTTGGTGAGATACTTTTGCTCCACTTCCAAACGCCGACTTTATTCTTTTCTTGGCGAGCTTTCACATTTTGACTGATTTCGAGGTCAATGCTTTCCTAAATTTTTTTTGTCAGAATTGGTTTCAATTTTTCATGCTGGATGAGAATGTTTCACCAGCAGCCGATCAGCCAGATTCTCGGGCTGTTGGCCAACCCCTTGTAACCCTTGGTGAAATTCTTTTATTATAGGTGAGGTAAACTAACTAATCTAACCTTATTATAGGGAGAGTTCCCTCTGAATATCTAGTTTTTTCTTTTTCTTTCTCTCTTTTTCCCTGGCTAGCTTCCTAATTCGGGGACCTTTCTTTACTGCATGCAGCAGGTCTTGGCATGTGCAGACTGTTCCTTGTCTATCTGTAATTCTGTCTGCACATTGGACAGAGCGGCTATGGAGCCTGCATGCCATTCTGGAAGCCAGGGCACAACACTACTCGACTTGCTTGCCATCCAATCAGTGTTAAGGACATGATTAAGTATTTACAGATGGTCTGTACAAGTTGTCTGCAAACTAAATTGGGCCGCAAGCACGCTCATTTGCATTAGACAAAAACAAAAAGTGAGAGGTCAAGTGTGAAGTGAGGTGCATACCAACAGGAGACATGCACAAGTGAAGTAGCAGATGCTGTTTTTATTGAAAAAAAAGCTCCACATGAAAAAGCACCCTGCGTGGTAGCTGCTGCCAACAAGGCATTATGAAAGCAGGAACAAAATAATACAAACCCAAGCAAAGGAGACTGCCTTTGTCAAACCGTTGCCAATTGGGAGGTCAACAACAGAGGCTCCTCCTGGCCATCACAGTCATATCAAGCATTCTTCTGATGACATACGCTCACTCTTGAACAAGGAGTCGAACATGAGGCCTTATGTCAGGTCTGGTCATCTATTTTTCCAATGCAGTGCGATTGCGCCGATGACTTGCCTACACACCACACCTTTCAGAGCACAAGTGAAGGTCACAAATTAAAAAAAGGCCGTCAGCCTCGACGCCTGACTGCTCACCTACCCACCACACCTCCAGCCAGTTTGGGCCACACACGTCTGAGCACACTGTCACCCGCAAATAGGTACTCCTCGCAGGAGAGGGCCCGGCAGGCCTAAAATGACCACCGGCACATCATAACTACCAACACCACCTGTGGATATTTTTGCCCAAGGAACCGCCATCCCCAGATTGACACCGTCACGCATCTTCTTCAGGTTGGCAACTACGCAGTAGCCTGCCCTTCCCATTTCAACACTGTCACGCATCTTCTTCACGTCAGCAACTGCACAGTGGCCTGCCCTTCCCAGCTCAGATCACCGACGGAAGGAGCCGCCCCTGCTGGTGGTTCCGCCTGCATTGCTGGGGGCCCCTCCCGAGGAGGACCAGCGCTGCCCGCCCCTGCTACTGCGCTGAGAGTTGAGCGGCCTGCTGGTGGTGCTGCCCCCTTCTTGCTGCTGCTGCTGCGGCGGCTTTGCGTGAGCCTGAGGGTGTTCCTTTGCCCCACCCATACAGGTTTTGCCACTACTAACACCACCGTTGCTGCCTCCGTGGCGCAGCGGGCTCTGCATGGCGATGCCATGAGCAGCGGCGCTCAGGGCTGCAGCGGCTGCGCCTGCAGGGTACGCATTTTGCATGTGCATACAGACGATTGAGTAGCGGGCTCTGCATGGCGATGCCATGTGTGCATCGGCGCTCAGGGCTGCTGTGGCTGCATGTTTGCATAGGAAAAGAAACTTAGTAGGAGGCTCTGCATGGCAATGCCATAGGTGCAGCGGCCCTCAGGGCTGCTGTGGCTGCGCCTGCTAAGCATGCACACACACATGTTTGCGATGCGCGGTTGTTATGCGTGCACAAATGTTTGCCGTGCCATGCGCAGCGGCGCTCAGGGCTGCGGCAGCAGCCACAGCACAGCATGTTTCATGTAACAAAAGCTATTGAGGAGCAGAGGCTCATCTGGGAATGCCATGCGCAGCGGCGCTCAGGGCTGCGGCAGCAGCCACAGCACAGCATATTTTATGTAACATAAGCTATTGAGGAGCAGAGGCTCGTTTGGGAATGCCATGCGCAGCGGCGCTCAGGGCTGCGGCTGCAGCGTGCACGGATCTCGGACATGTTGCATAGAAGAAGAAAGATTGAACAGGGGGGTGCCGATATGCACATGCATGCACGCAGGAGCAATCATTGAGTTTGGGCTGGCAATGCACAGAAAGAGGGACAGAATGGCATTGCCAAGGAGAGGATGGTTTTACCAAAGCAAGAAAAGAATCAAAGCTGGGTCAGTTGAAGTACGGCAAAATAGAGATAGGATGGGACTGCCAAAGAGAACAAGGAAGTGCATTGTACTTGCCAGGGGCTGCAGTGCGTGTGTGTACAAAATGCACGCGCCCGACTCAAATTCAGCACTGCAGCTCTGTCGGATCCGAGTTGGGGCGCCAATCAAAAGAAAATACAGTTTGCAACAACATCTTCTGCCATGCTCACACTCCTGACCTTCCATGCGCAGTGGAGAGGCACAGCTGACACACCAGACACAGACACATCTATGACTACCCGATTGTCCTTGCGGAGGGGAGGCACAGCTGTTGCTGCCGCTGCTGCTTCCGGCCTCAGCATCGGTGGTGCCCAAGCAGCTGGCCAGCACAGAGGCCGGCAGGGCGCACACACTCAACACACCAGGCACGCAGACACGGACACACGCACCTGATCTTCCTTGTGTGCACACCTGACTTCCCTGCATCAGCATTCCTATCGCAAACACACGCACCTGATTTCCCTTGCGCGGGGGGGGGCACTGCAGCTGCAGCTGCATGGGCCTCAGCGTCGGTGGTGCCCAAGCAGCTAGCCAACACAGAGGCGGGCAGGATGCCTGCTGCACTGAGGTTGTGGCGCATGCTGGGTGTGCACACCATGCAGATCTTGGACATAATGCGGGACTCCAGGTTGCTGAGGCCACCTGCTGCGCAGGCAGGTTGGATGACATTATATTGTCATGGTCATTAGTCATCAGCGCTGGGGTGAATTTCATGTGATTGACATGGTGTCTTGAATGTGCACGGCTCCATATTTTTTGCATGCAGGCTCACCTGCAGGAGTTGTCGGCCCGCCAGGAGTGTGCGGAACGCTGTTGCTGGCACCCACAGGTGTTTTGTACGCGCTGTTACCAGCACCCATGCTTGACTGACGACGCAGGCTGGTTGTGCGCTGGGGGGTGCGCTCCACCTCAGCTGCCGGTCCTGCAAACACGTGTGTGTGTGTGTGTGTGTGTGTGTGTGTGTGTGTGTGTGTGTGTGTGTGTGTGTGTCAGTGCGCGTCTGCCTGCAAGGGCAGCTCTACATGGTGGCGGCCACAGCTAGCTGCAGGGGACGAGATTGGGGGCACCCACAGGGCAGCAGCTCTCACTCTTCGTCCTAAAAAATCTGTTTCAGAGAGGTCCGTCCTCAAGCTAAGAACCTTCCTTTCACACAATTTCCGAAAGCTCACCCGCTGCCTCGCCGCTGCCATGGCTCGAGCCTCTCTCCGCCTCTTCCTCCTCCTCCTCCTCCTTTGCCTGCAGCTGCTGCTGCTGCTGTGGTAGCTCTTCTGAATCTACCCTTACAGCACCATCCTTGTGCTCTCCGTCCGTGGCTGCTTCCTGCTGCCGCTGGTGCGGGGGCTCTGCCAGCAGGCTGCCCCCGCCTTGAGCCTCCTCCTGTAGGTGTGCGACCTCTTCAAAGGCACGCTGGCGGGCGGCGTCAATTGCATTCTGGAACACCTCCTGCGCACGTGAAAAAGGAGATCACATACTAAGAGGATCCTCGCAGGCTGCACCGAGGGAGCGCTTGATCTGGTATGTGCATGAAAAGAGGTTTATTGGACATATACATGCATATACCTGGTGTGCGCAAAAGATCATACCTTGAAAGCATGAAGACAGGCAGCGTCAATGGCAAGGTGAATCACCCTATGAAAGTCAAGCTTGCACTTGCCTCCAACCTGCTAATGATCACACAAGCGCTCTGCACAACCTTTGCAGACCTGTTTTAGATAGAGAGGAAGGATGCCAAGACACAATTCACGCTCAAAATAGTTGTGCACACTTGAACACATGAACACTTGCACACCCACACCCACACCCACACTCACGCGCACGCACACACACATGCACGTACACACACACAGACGCACACACAAACACATGCACGTACACGCACACACACGCACACACACACACACACACGCACACACACAAACACGTACACCCCCCCACCCACACACACACGCACGCACACACGCACACCCACACCCACTTGCACCCACACCCACTTGCACCCCCACCCACTTGCACCCCCACCCACTTGCACACCCCCACCCACACATGCACACCCACCCACCCACACACCTTGCTGCCTTGTGGGCCATAGACGGTGCCCACATCGCTTCCTCGTGCGCGCGCCCCCAGGCGCATGCTCTTCTGGCCGATCGGGGTCAGGTAACGGGTGCTCTGCAATGGAGGAGCCAAGAAATAAGGGGAAATTGAATACAGGCAGGGGAAAGTAGGTCATTGCTAACCATGCCTTGTCAGTGCCAAAGTGGTCTGCGCCAAAGTGCGAGGAAGATGGGCAGCGTCGAAGCCCTCGCAACTCTCAGCCGCTTAGCCATTCACCTATACTTGACCATTCAACAAAAAAAAAGCATTCAGCAGCTCAATCCTGAATGACACAGCACGTGAGGGTTAATGCGCTGATTGATCTCCAATTGGTGATGCAACGAGTGACTTGTGGACATGGACATTCCTCACAACTGGGATGACAAGGCTGTGCCAGTCATGTTCATGTGGACAGTATGGCAAACTCCTCAGCACGGGATAAAGCAAAATCATGATTTTACACACACACACACACACCTGGGCCAGAGAGGGAGGCTGTATCACATCCGCCGCACTGCGTTCGTTGGTTTGGCGATCTGAAGAGGTGGCCATATTCATGCGCGACCGCACAGCCAGGTACCTGCAAATTCAAGGCCACACCCGTGGTTGATGGGCAGTCACAAATGTTGATGGCATCTTGCCACCACCATCTGAATTGCATCAGTGATCCATGTGTTAGATGGACAATCAGAAGGAGCCACCAGGTTCATACGACGCGTGCTGACACACACACACACGCACGCATGCACACACACACACACACACCTGACAGCTTGCTCCAGCGTGAATTTCTCACGCAGCAGGAGCGTGCACTCGTGCCTCATCTCTTCCAGCTCCTGCAAGCATGTCAAGCATCACACCTTAGCCTGGGTTTCTTTTTCCTGCATTACAGGCATCGCGTTGCAAAATGTGCATGCACCCATGCCTCAACTCCTGCACCTCCTACTAGGGATGCAAGCATGGCAGGCTTTGCCATGCTGCACCCATTTCATTGCAAGTAACTCATGCACTCATGCCCAACCTTCTCCAGCTTCATCAACAGGAGGCGGCCACTGCAGCACATCTTCTCTTTGGGGGCGATCTGCTTGATTGGACGACTTGCTTGATTTGCCTGAGCTCATTCCTGTCAAAGTGTATCCTTTGCTACAACTTCTTTGCAGCCAACAGCGGTGGACATTCCACACATTGAGCTAGCTTAGCTCACATCAACTTACATGGCTGTTGCTCCTTCGCTCACACACACACACCTGCTTCAGCCGCAGGTGGTATTGGATCTTCTGCTTGCTGTTGTTGTGGCCCAGGGTGCCTTGGCCATTGCTGCCCAGCATATCCCTGCGCAAGCATAGCAGGGGTTGCAAGTTAGCAGTGTCCAGCACGGCAGATTGTTGTACTTGGGTCAATACGAAATGCTAAGCACAATGTCTCAAGATTAATTGCGTTTGTTGCACTTGGGTCATTATGACATGCTGGATATATAATGTCTCGGTAGGTAGTGCAAATTTTGCCCATCAGATATACAAGATCTCATGCTTCAACTATCACCTCACCTTTCCAACTACATCTTTAACTTAAAATTTGCATACGGAACTCTTGTTCCGAAACTCCTATGTATCATTCTGCACAGAGCTTTTACGTGAGACAAAAGCCGTTACACCATGAGCACATGGGTGCACAAACATATCTGCATTTAGGATGCGATGGTGCACAGCACATAATCTTCTGCCCCCACCAAAAATCCAAGTATGAAAGACACCACAAGCCGCACCTCATGTCGCGCATGGGTGCGCAAACATATCGACAGGGAAAAGCCGCACCTCATGTCGCACTCCAGCTGCCCTTGGCGGCCCATCAGCACCTCATTCTCCATCTGCAGCCGCTCCAGCTCCAGCACCTGACACGAGGGAGCGCACAGGCAAACACAGTGTAAGGTGCATGCATGCATTATTTGTGCTATCAGCACCCTCATTCTCCATCTGCATCCGCTTCAGCTCCAGTGCCTGGCATACACGAGGGGAGAAACAAGATGAAAAACAGGCGCATGGCTAGATGCAGGTTATGCATAAACGAAAGACTTGCTGACTTGCAAACTTTGCGAAACGTGAGTGCTTGATCCGTGGGGGTGCAGACGTATGCAATGCGACATGCAGGCATCACAAAAGAAAGCTAAGATGAGGAGGCACTTGGCCTGTGGGAGCACGGCCAGGCACAAAGTAAGATCAAGTGACAATATGGGATGCAGGCTTTGAAAGTCAAAGTTGCACTTGCCCTCAACAAATACCCATGCTTACTCACGCCACAACAGCATGCAGCCGCATCTGCACCAGCTGTTTCTTTCCCCCTGCCCTCACTACCTCACATCACCTGTGCCTCAGCAGCATGCAGTTGCGTTTGCACCACCTTTTTTCCTTACGCCCTGCCCCCACTACCTCACACTCACCTGCGCCTCAGCAGCATGCAGCCGCATCTGCATGGCCCGCATCTGCCCCTCCGCCTGTGCGGCCTTCCAGGAGAAAGCCTCCAGCTGAGAGGTCATCATTGACACCTGCATGCAAGGCAAATCAAGGCAACCCCTGTCGTCAAGGCCTCCAAATGATGCTTGCTGCTCACCGACACCTGCCTGCAAAAAGGCAAGTTTCCTGCCATGGCTCAGGTGATTATCAAGGCCTGCAGCTGAAACGTCACCATCAAAACCTGCATGTTGCGCACAAGTCGATGCGCACACTTTGCCACAATGGATGTCATCGGGCATTGCAAGGTCAGCACCAACGTTCGCATACATTGTATGAAGGGTTCCTATCAAGCGTCTGCATCCTGCGTTGGCACGTGCGTGTTGAAGGGGCTCGCACAACAGCAAGTCTGTCAGATGCATGCCATGAGGCCGCAGCGCATGACTGGCATGCGCAGTGCTCTCGCTGGAGACCAGGCACACGCGCTTACTTGCACAAGTGGAAGGGGCTTGTTCTCCAAGCGAGTCTGTCAGATGTATGCCATGAGGCCGCAGCGCATGACTGACATGCACACAGTGCTGTTGCTGCAAACCACACACACGAGTGGTTGTGCACCAAAACACCTATGTCTTGGGTTGGCCAGTTACAGAACTAAGCATACATTATATGTAGAAAATACGGGTGTGATACAGACGCCCCTCCCTCCCGGAGCTGTATTCCGCATGACTCTGTACGTATGCCTCCGTATGGACGCCTAAAGGCCATGATCCTCACCTGCTCATCTGGGCAGGATGACGCAAGCTTCTCCCTCAGGCTGTCCACCTCTGCTCCCAGCACCTGTATAGCGATGCATCCAGCACAGACATCACTCAGCGTGCTGGCCAGCCAAAGGAGCACCCAGCAAGGATGCTGCAGTGCTGTAATGTGTGAACTTAAAAGAATATACGCAAGTGTTTATGCTCGTCCATGTACCTAGACCTAGACACAATGCAAATATGACATGCTGCGGAAAAGAGCCTTGCAGTCATGCGCTTTGACTGACTGGCTTCTGCATGCAAGCCCCGTGAACCCCGTGCAAAGCTGTGGAGTACAAGGAGGCGTCAGTGTGCTGCTTGTGCACGCCTGGGGCAACATGAGGTGAGTGTGATGCGTATGCTGCAGGATTGCTGCAGGACCACCAGTAAAGGAGACCAGGCAAAGAAAAGGATCCGACAGTACAGTCCATCACCTTAACAGTGGAGATTGAGCACAAAATCAAGCAAAGGAATGTAACAAAGGTGCGCTCAAGTCATTTTCCTGTTCACCTCAGGGTGCAGCTGCCTTGCCTGCTTGAAACTTGTGACCGGGATTCAAATCGTAACCCAAAGCCTCAACCGAGAGCAGGGCCCTTGTCGTGTCTTAAAGTGGAAACGCCCACAACACATCTAGTCATGTACTTCACGCCTGCCACACACTCACATCTGTTACAACCTTTGCGCATGGTTGAGCGGTTGAGCAACTGCCGCATTGCTTCTACAGCAGAGGAGTGCCCCGGTACCTCTGCAATGGATTGCACTCGCCCACAGCCCACTCACCTCAGTTGCAACCTCTGCGCTTGCCGCGCGGTCCTCAGCTGCCGCCAATTTGGCAGCAGCCTCCTCGGCCTCAGCCTCCCTTTGCTGTGTGGCCTGCATGCGGTCCTCGTTGCTGCGCAGCTCCGCGCGCACCTGCAACCCACCACCAAAGGCACAAAACAAGCACAGGTGGATGCGCAGCTGCGTGGCCTGTGTGCGGTCCTTGTTGCTGCGCAGCTCTGCGAACGCGCCTGCACCGCCCCAAAAGGCAAACAAGAGAAGTGATGGGACCTGCACAAGCAAATGCTTTGGTTCCATTCCCATCTGTGCCTGAGGTTCACCCAATAACACCACTCCTGCACCAGGGCAGTTCAAACCAGACAGGGACAGGAGACATACGAATGTCCGGTGGGAAAAACAGACATGCACAAAGAGGCCCTGAGCTTCCCTGTCATGCACACATACCAGCTGCCGGACCTCACTGACATCCTCCTTTAACACTACATTCCCACATACCGGCTGCTTTGTCCAACTGTACTGCTACTTTCCTGTGTGTGCATCACTTCTTCTCCCAAGGATTCTGATGTTTAACCCTTGCGTAGACACACTTGGCCAAGCTAGGCTTGGACCTCATGCGCATCACCACATAGATCTGGACGTCGATGCGCACCACCACATGAATCTGGACGTCAAGCCCCAAACACGCATCACCACATGGAAGTCAATCCCCCAGCAATCTGAAAGCCAAGCCCCATGCACAATCCTGCAGAGCACCTCTCTACGTTTAATGTGCTGTACCATCACTCATATGCTCCGGCTGCGCCTGCTGCTGCCATGCTTCATCACAGGCTACCACCTGTGGTGCACACCCCCATCTTTCCACCTTTTGCAGCACTGCACCATCACTCATATGCAGTGGCTGTGCTCGCAGCTACCGTGCCCTATCACGGGCAGCAACCTGTGATGCACACCACAGCACAATTATACCTTCACTTTTACTACCTGAAAATAGCACCATCGCCCACCTGCTCCAGCTCTGCCCGCAGCTGCCGCGCCTCATCTTGGGCTGCCCCTGTTTCTTCGGTCGCCATGCTCAGTGCAGACTTGGCAGCCTCCAGCTCAATCACAGCCTGCTCAGCCTTAGTGGTGGCCTCCTGGGTGCTAGTCTGCGCGAGCACGCGCAATACGTTTCAATGGAGCCAAAACCTTCCAGCTTCCCACTTCAATCACCCCATGCTTAGCCTTGGTGGTGCCGGCCTCTTATTACTTGACTGAGTGTGCTTGCATGCAAGCAGGCATTCTCATTTCACAAGAGCTCTTTGGCAGCGTGCAGATCAATAACCGTGGCCTCAGCTTTGCTGGCGTCAAGGGTGCCAGCATGCGTGACAAAGTGTACGTGCAATATGAGTGGCATCGCTCTCAAAAGATAAACAGCTCCATATCTGCTGCAACACCCCCTTGGACAACATACGGCCTCTGATGTACCCTTTGCAGGGATATGCAGAAATGCATGCGTTTCCACTGCACCCCCCACCCTGCACCTCACCTGTGCTGCGCTGAGCTCTGCCTGCACGCTTTGCAGCTGCACCTCCAGCGTAACGCGTGCTTCTGTCGCAGTTCGCACCTCCACGGTGGTCGTGTTCAGCTGCTCCTGCAGCGCCTGCAATGTGACAAATGGCAAGTGGCATGTGTGTGTGCGCATGCGTGCAAGTTTTGTGTGATGTTCGTGCCATGCCACGTATGCAATACAATTGTGGCGTTCATGGGGACTGCCAACCAAAAGCAACAGGCAAGCGGACCCGGGCCTCATCAAAACACAAAACCCATGCGTTTACAACAGAGAAGTTACAGGAGTCTGGGTACTCACCGTCTCATCCTCCACCTTGGCCTGCAGGTCCTGCGCCAGCTGCTGCACCTGCGCAGCCAGGCTGTCTGCCTTGGCACGAGATTCCTGGACCTCAGTGCGGCTGGCGCTGGCATCAAACTGGGCCTGAAAGCAAGGTGCATGTGTTTGTATGTGTGTGTGTAAATACATTTGACTCAAGTAAACGCGGGTGTGCCTGTGCGCTGATTCTGCAGGCTTTTGTTGCCTCTCTCAGGCCCAACCGACGCCCTGACCAAACCAAGGACATGCAGATTTGCAGGCAACACTGCGCTTGAGCTTTAAATGTGAGCGGGTGCTACGAGGCCTTTTGGCATTGGAACCCCTCCCCGACAAGATACGCCTCATGCTACATGCACACCGCTCTTCTCAAACCCAACATGCATGTACCCCACCTTGTCTAGTTGCTCCTGCAGCTGCGTCTGCTGGGCAGCTGCCTCTTTCTAGTTTGCCTCGAAGGCACTCTAACCTGCCTTAAATCATCAAACTTCTCGCATGCTCTCATGCACGCTCTTCCCCTTCCTCACCTTGTCCAGCTGCTCCTGCAGCTGTGCCTGCTGGGTGGCTGCCTCCTTCTCGCATGCCTCCAGGGCAGCCACATACCCCCGCAGCTCCTTCTCCACATCCGCTTGAGCAGCGGCAGCTTCCTTCAGCTCTTGCACCTGGCTAGCCAGCTGGGCCGCCTCTGCTTGCGCCTCCTGCACGCGCGCTCAAACACACGCACAGCACCCATTTCTTAATTGCTCACATTGACTAAGCAAGAATAGCACCAAAGAACGAAAGGTTTGGCTTCCAGATGCCATCTTGGCCGCCTCTGCTCATGCCCCCTACACATGCAAACATGCACAGCACGTTGGCCAATTAACTGACCCATTGGGCAACAGATTGATCATTGCACCAAGGAGAGGATTTCCGGCTGGCACCTTGGCCGCCTCTGCCTGTGCCGCCTGGGTGCAGCAACAGCAGCACACCTCCGGCCCAGGTCCCAGCGACATCAACCTGCCTCCTCCAGCAGCGACAGCAACACAACAGCACAGCAGCAGGCTTGTCCCTCAGCTTGCTCACAGCTAGTGTATAGGCATCTACACCTGGCCCAGCGAAACCGACACAACTACTGCAGCAGCAGCAGTACGAAGTTGCAGCAGCAGGCTCACCACCAGCTTGCTCGCAGCCAGTGCCTCTGCCTTGAAACCTGGCCCAGCAACACTGACACCCCTACAGTAGCAGCAACTCATCTTCAGCTTGCTCGCAGTCAGCACCTTTCACCCTGAGGACGCCGCGGCCATCTGCACAATCAAGCCCTTCTCCTATCCATTGGCACCCATCAATCAGGCTCACCTTGAGCTTGCTTGCAGCCAGCGCCTCCGCCTCTGAAGACGCCGCGGCCATCTGCGCAATTAAGCCCTTCTGCGTGTCGCTCTCCGCTCGCATCTTGGCCACCACCGCCTCATGCTCAGCAGCTGCCGCAGCCAGCTTCTCGGCGCCCTCCTTCTCTGCGGCTGCTAGCTTCTCGGCACTCTCCTGCTGTGCGGCAGCGAGCTTCTCAGCACTTTCCTTCTCCATGGCTGCAACCTTGCCTGCGTTCTCCTGCTGTGTGGCAGCCAGCTTCTCAGCACTCTCCTGCAGCGCTGCAGCAACCTTCTCAGCGCCCTCCCTCTCTGCAGTGGCAAGCTTCTCAGCACTTTCCTGCTGTGCGGCAGCAAGCTTCTCTGCGCTCTGCTTCTCGACAGCTGCAACCTTCTCTGCCCCCACCTTCTCGACAACAGCCAGCTTCTCAGCGCCCTCCTTCTCGACAATGACCAGCTTTTCTGCGCCCTCCTTCTCAGCAGCAGCTAGCTTCAGCGCAGCTTCTGCGCGCACAGCTTCCAGCTCCAGCCGCGCAGCAGCCAGCTTCTCTGCAGCCTCCTTCTCTGCAGCTGCAAGCAACTCCTCACCCTGCTTGCGCGTTGCCTCTAGTTCTTGTTGTGCTGAGGCCAGCCTCTCTGCACCCTCCTTCTCCGCAGCTGCCAGCCGCTCCTCGCCCTGCTTGCGCGCTGCCTCTGTTGCCTCCTCTGCGCTTGCCAGCTTGTCTGCCGCCTCCTCTGCGGAAGACACCAGCTCCTCATGTGCGGCCGCTGCTTGCGCTGCAGCCTCCTTGCGCAATGCCTCCAGCTCCTGCTGAGCAGCAGCCAGCTTCTCTGCACCCTCCTTCTCTGCAGTTGCCAGCGACTCCTCACCCTGCTTGCGCACAGCCTCCAGCTCTTGCTGCAGCGCCGCCACCTTCTCAGCGCTGTCCTTCTCTGAGGCAGCCAGCTTCTCGGCACCCTCTTTTTCAACAGCAGCAACTTTCTCGGTGCCCTCCTTCTCTGCGGTAGCCAACTTTTCGGCAGCCTCCTTCTCTGTGGCAGCCAGCTTCTCAGCAGCCTCCTTCTCTGTGGCAGCCAGCTTCTCAGCAGCCTCCTTCTCTGCGGCAGCCAGCTTCTCAGCAGCCTCCTTCTCTGTGGCAGCCAGTTTCTCACCAGCCTGCTTCTCTGCGGCAGCCAGCTTCTCGGCGCCCTCCTGTTCTGCTGCTGCAAGCCGCTCTGCACCCTCCTTCTGTGCGGCAGCCACTCTCTCGTCTGCCTCCTGCGCCATCCGCGCCTGCCTCTCAGCAGCTGCCTGTTCAGCATTTGCCAGCTTCTGCGCCGCCTCTGTACGCGCTGCCTCCAGCTCCTGATTCAGTGCTGCAATCGACTCGCTCGCCTCCTTGCTCGCAGTAGCCGCTGCCTCCTCAGACGCTGCCAGCTTCTGTGACGCCTCCGTGCGCGCTGCCTCCAGCTCCTGATTCAGTGCTGCAATTGACTCGCTCGCCTCCTTGCTCGCAGCAGCCGCTGCTTCCTCAGATGCTAGCTTCTGTGCCGCCTCCGTGCGCGCTGCCTCCAGCTCTTGACGCAGTGCTGCAATCGACTCGCTTGCCTCCTTGCTTGCAGCAGCCGCTGCTTCCTCAGACGCTGCCAGTTTCTGTGCCGCCTCTGTGCGCGCTGCCTCCAGCTCCTGCTGCGCTGCTGCCAGCTTAGCTGCGGCTTCGTTGTGTGCTGCTGCCAGCTGCTCCTCGCCCTGCTTACGCGCTGCCTCCAGCGCCTGCTGCGCAGCCGCCAGCTTCTCAGCCCCATCCTTTTCAGCAGCACCCAAGCTCTCCGCCGCTTGCGCTCTTGCTGTCTCCAGCTCCTGCTGCGCTGCTGCTGCCTGGGCTGCGGCCTCGCTGCGTGCTGCCGCCAGCTGCTCCTCGCCCAACTTGCGCACCGCCTCCAGCTCCTGCTGCGCGGCTGCCAGCTTCTCAGCAGCTTCTGCCCGGGTCCCTGCGAGCTCCTCCGCATGCCGCGCGCACTCCTGCTCCTTCTCCTCACGCAGCTGTGTGGACAAAGCTCGCTCCCCTTGCAGCTCCTCATGCACTGCTTGCTTCTGCTCTGACATGCTGGCCAGCTCGGCAACCTTGTCAGAGAGCTGCGCCTCCCTTTCTGCAAGTTGCTGCTGCACGGCTTGCCTATGCTCTGCCTCGCTTGCAAGCTCAGCATCTCTTTCTGCCAGCTGCTGCTGTACAGCCTGCTTCTGGTCCGTCATGCTGGCCAGCTCGGCAACCTTGTCTGAGAGTTGAGTGTCCCTCTCATTGAGCTGCTGCTGCAACCCTTGCTTCTGCTCCACCTCCCTTGCCAGTTCTGCCTCCCTTCTGGACAACTGCTGCTGCACCGCTTGCTTCTGCTCCAACTCGCTTGCAAGCTCAGCCTCCCTTTCTGTCAGCTGCTGCTGCACTGCTTGCTTCTGCTGCACCTCTTTATCCAGCTCCTCCTGCCTTTCCATCAGCTGCTGCTGCACCACCTGCTTCTGCTCAGTCAGGCCGGCCAGCTCTGCAGCCTTGTCAGACAGCTGTGCCTCCCTCTCTGCCAGCTGCTGCTGCACCGCTTGTTTCTGCTCCACCTCACTGGCCAGCTCCGCCACCTTGTCAGTCAGCTGCTGCTGCACCGCTTGCTTCTGGTCCACCACGCCCGCCAGCTCTGCCTCCTTGTCTGCCAGCTGCTGGTGCACGGCTTGCTTCTGCTCCACCACACACGCCAGCTCCGTCTCCTTGTCTGCCAGCTGCTGCTGCACGGCTTGCTTCTGCTGCACCTCCTCGGCCAGCTCAGCCCGCTTCTGCTCCACCGTGCTTGCCAGCTCCGCCTCTTTGGCTTCAAGGAGCTGCAGCATGGTGTGCCTCTGCTCTCGCTCCTGGGCCAGCTCCGCCTCTGCAGCCTGCAGCTCCCCCTGCAGCCACACACCAATTACACACACACAAGATCGATGGCGGCTCTGTTTCTGTGGCTTTTAGGAGCTGCAGTACGGCGTGCTTCTGCTCCCGCTCCTCAGCCAAACCTAGCTAAGCCGCCTGCAGCCGCACAATGTTATGAGAATGAACAGAACCTATCACACCGGAAGACAGTAATCGGCCTGAACCACTTATCAGCTGCACGCTAGGCGAGAAAGAGGGGGGATGGATTGAGGAGACTGACTGCTGCGCATGGAAAACGGACTGTGACAAGCGTCGCCCTGTTAGCAGTGATGTATGTTCAAAGCTACAGAATCGACTTCACATGAACAGCACTTGCACCATCAGGTCAGAATGAGCTGAACAAAGGATTGCTGCGTGACAGCTGCAAGAAAGAAGCACCATGTATCAAGGGATCCATACGCATAAATGCACGGTACTACAGCAGAGGTGTCATGCACCACAGGCACTCCACAACACACATTTGCCTCAGGATTCTTGCAAAAGGCAAAGTCACACTCTCCTTCTTCCCGGTCGTCTTCCAAGCCACTCCCAACAAATCCTGAAGGGTCAACTTCATACGAACTTTCATGGTTATTTTTGATGCATGCAACTTGAAGCAAGCCGCTCTGTGCAACCTTGCAGCCAGCTGCACCTGCACCGTCACTTATCCCACGCCATCCTGTTTTCTGGTTTATGTTCCCTTTTGGTTTGGGTATAGAACTTCCCGCTCCACATGTGCACACACCTTGAAGTGGGCCACATCATGCACCCGGGCAGCCAGCTGCACCTGCACCACGGACACCGTCTCATCTTTGGCAGCCAGCTGGGACTTGGTGCTCTCCAGCTCCTCGCGCGCAGCAGCCAGCTCTGCATTGGCCTTGATGGTAGCTGCCATCTGCACATGCGTGCGTGGGCGCACATGCGGTAGAATGGGTGCACGTGTATTGCATTGTGGTGTAAGGTATGCGCATGTATGTATGTGCATGCATGCGTGCGTGCGCGAGCGCGCGCATGCGTTGTACAGTTTTTATAACCAAGGTTCGGAAGAGGATCTGGACGGCATAGCAGGCGATCGCGGCTGGGGGTAGTAGGGTCCTCGTACTGCACCACACAACAACCCATGCTTTGATTAAGGGGTTCACCCACCCACCTGGCTGGACATCTGGGACTTGACTGTCTCCAAGCTCCCGTCCTTGGTCTTGACCTGAGCAAGCAGCTCCTCCACCTGCAGCTCTGTCGCGTGCGCCTTCTCCTCCAGGCTCGCTATGGTGCCTGCATCTGTGGAGGCCTTGCCCTTTGCCTCCTCCAATTGCCTGTGGTCAACACATGCAAAGGCTTCTGGATCAGCAATGGTGCCTGCATCTGTGGAGGCCTTGCCCTTTGCCTCCTCCAATTGCCTGTGGTCAACACATGCAAAGGTTCCTGGATCAGCAATGGTGCCTGAACCTGTGGAGGCTCTGTCCTTTGACTCCCACCTGTGGTCAAAGTGGCATGAGAGGCACTGATGATGCTTGTGCAAGTGCATGCTTGCTTTCAGTCTCCCCTGTATACCTGCATAAACCTTGCCTTTACCTCGCCAATCGCCTGCGGTCAAAATAGACTTGGAATCCTTGTAAAAGTAAGCTTGAAACTTTAAAGAGCTTGCATCTTGTCTCAACCTTTTCCGACTGTCTACAGGAAATCAGGCGGTGCTGGTGGGGAGGCGGTGGTACTTTGTCACATCATTCAAGAATGATTGCTGTTCTCCTATTTGGTGAGATGGCCACCCATGGCTCAATTACCAAATTTCAAGCCCCAAGGATAACAAATCCACACTAATGGCATTTGTACCCATGGAAGGCAGAGGTAATTCAGAGGGCCTGCCTCTACTCTTGCAACACTGATGCTTCCATGAATGAAGGTGCTGCTCAACTGCCAAAACAGCTGCGCATCCACCAATCCAAGCAACACTGCCTGCCTGCCTGTCTGCCTATCTAGTTTGTTTATTTGCGCTTAACATCCCAACAACAATACCATCACAACTTCCACAGCAGCATTTTCTTATGCCCTCAAACTAACTAACTCGTCGAGCTGGTCCCATCAGAAATTCGCACCCACAAACCCACCAGCCATGTGCCCTCATGCCCAAGTGAGTCCTGCGTGGCACCCTGCTGTGTAGCCTTCTCCTGTGAAATATGCCCCACTGCTCCCTGCTGACTTGCCTCCTCTTGTAATGCATGCCCTAATGCCCCCAGCTGACTTGCCTCCTCCTGTGTTTCACGCCCTCATGCCCACTCACTCGTGAAGTGAGTCTCGGATAGTAATGCCTCCCATATTTTACGCCCTCATTCCCACTCACTTGTGGAGCGAGTCCAGTGTGACACCCTGCTGCGTAGCCTTCTCCTGAAGGGCCGCTAGCTCCTGAGACGTGGTGTCCAGCTGCTGCTGCGTCTTGGATGCCTTTTCGTTGGCGCCTTGGAGGATGGCTTCTAGGCTGGCTGCATGTAGCGAGGACATACAGACGCACGTGTGTGTGTGTGTGTGTGCGCGCGCGCGCGCACGCTCATATGTGTTGTCATGCAAGCACACAATTTGATGCAGTGTCCTTGTGTGATGAAGAGAAGTCTGTGCATTGTGCATTCCTACGTTTGCGCGCATCCAAGTTGACCTTGCTACAAGCAGCAGGGTGAGGAGCAGGCTAGCTGGTGAGCAGCTTGCAACACGCAGCAGACTACATAACAAGCAAATTGGTGAGCAGCTTGATTTTGTAGCAGGTGCTTGTCTGCCACATACTACCTCATCATAATTACGATGCAGCTGGAATGGCCTTGAACCTTTTGGCTGGCATCACCTGATAGCTATGCCACCTTGTCGTTCACATAGTTTGCTTGCTGATGGAAACACACACACATACGCACACACACACACACACACACGCACACACACACACACACGCACACACACACACACACACACACACACCATGCTCTGCCTTCCGCTGCTCCAGCTGCCCCTCAGCATCCTTCTTCCAGTCACTGAGCTCAACCACTTGCGTGCGCTCCTGCACACCAGCAGAGAGGTGGTACGTGTGGGTGAAGCTGAAGGTTTGCTGTGGCTCACGGCTGAGCAATTCTGTAACGTATTTGCACATGGGCGGCTGTATGCACGGCACAGCATGTGACAATGGGCTGTGCAGTTGACGCATGTACTGAATCTTGCCTGCATGGTTTGAGAGCCCTGCACTGTGAGAGCTGCTGTGGGTGTGATGCTGCCTAACACAGCTTCCAGGCAAACGTGGAAGACATGGGGGCCTTGCCGGCGTTGACATCATGCCATGACACAGCAGCCATGCTCCTGATGACATCATGCCAAGACACAGCGACATTGCTCCTGTTGCAAGCGCGCTGAGACACAGCGGCCATGCTCTTGTTGATAGCATGCCAAGACACTGCGACATTGCTCCTGTTGCAAGAGTGCCAAGACTCAACGGCCACGTTCCTGTTGCAAGCGCGCCAAGACACAGTGGCCTTGCCAATGCTAGATGCAAGCCAAGAAACAGCAGCCTTGCTGCAATTGAAAGCACGCCAAGACGCAGGGTGTTTGTCACTACAATCAATTAAGAACAGCAGGCGGGGCAAGTCATTGCAGCCAGTCCATGCAGATGCTGCTAGCCTTCCACACAATGGCGTTCAAAAGCACTGTGTGTGTGTGTGCTGTCAAAGGAAGTCTGTGTCCATTCACAAACGAGAGCTTGGAAGCGCGGGTGCACTGCACCCAGTGCAGGACCTTGAGACACCCAGTGCAGGACCCTAAGACACCCAGTGCAGGACCTTGAGACACCCAGTGCAGGACCTTGAGACACCCAATGCAGGACCCTGAGACACCCAGTGCAGGACCTTGAGACACCCAGTGCAGGACCCTGAGACACCCAGTGCAGGACCTTGAGACACCCAGTGCAGGACCTTGAGACACCCAGTGCAGGACCTTAAGACACCCAGTGCAGGACCCTGAGACACCCAGTGCAGGACCTTGAGACACCCAGTGCAGGACCCTGAGACACCCAGTGCAGGACCCTGAGACACCCAGTGCAGGACCTTGAGACACCCAGTGCAGGACCCTGAGACACCCGATGCAGGACCTTGAGACACGGCACTGATGTCAGGTTTGTGGAAAGGCCAAACCTTATATGAGGAGGCAAGCTGATGATTTCTTGCAAATCCTAGCAGTGGCTATCTCTGTGGTTCCATGTAAACGCTTGCAGCGGCTGTCTTCATGGTTTCATGCAAACGCTTGCAGTGGCTGTCTTCATGGTTTCATGCAAATGCTTGCAGCGGCTGCCTTCATGGTTTGCATGGACATGCAAACATTCGCAGCGGCTATCTTCATGAATCCATATCCGGGCATTTGCAGGGGTTGTCTTCATGATTCCATGGAAGTGCACAAGAGCATTGTACGTCACCAGCTCCTGCATCCCCTGTTCCAGGCCCTTCCATTTGGGCAGAAACCCCCCCACCGAAAAAAGGACACTTTTTGTTCACAGTTCACATGGCTGGACCACCCACTCTACCAGGTCCTTACTCGGGGACGGACACCCTTTCCTTCATCAAAGTGACAACAGTGATAACATTGACGAGTCGAGAATACATACCTGGGCCAACCGAGACTCCAGGTCCTGCACCCGCGCTTCCAGGCCCTCATTTTTGGACTGCAGGGCAGCGCTGCTGCTCTGCAGCCCGGCCAGCTCCTCTGCCGTCTTGGCATATTGAGCATTGACGGAATCCAGGTCCTCCTGGAGCTGCTTCAGGGTGGCCTGCACGCATGCTCACACGCACGAGCTTGCATTCAAAACACTATGAAGCACGCTGGGCATTGCTTAAGTCCCAGTCCTCTGGAGCTGTGTCAGGGAGGCCTGCACGCGCTCACACACGCGCGCACACATGCACGCACGTACGCACATAAGTCTAGACTTGCACACCTGGATAAGAGGTGAAGGAATCCCGAGCCTGACCTTACAGAACTCGAAGCTGAAAGTGTAACAGAAGGGCTGCGCTGCATGCTTGGACGGGGGCACATCCTCCTATCCTTTACTTGAGGCTGAAGTGTGTGTCCAGTGTTGACTCACATGCAATGAACAGGTTGCCGTTACTCTTGTATGTCAACAAGGTTTGCACTGAGCACAAGAGCTTAACACGTTGGCATCTTTGGCACCACAACTGCACACAGGCCCAGTATCAAGAGCCTTGATTCAAGATCTTGACACTTGCTGGGTAGCCGCAATGTCACTTACACGCTGCGTGTTTACTCCAGGACATGAAATATCTGGAAAACGCTCATCATTTCAGGGAGTTAACGCATTCAATGCTTGTATTCGCTTGTAAGACCAAGCAGCATGCATAGAACAGTAGAGGAGCCTGCAAAATTGCCTCTTCAAAGCTTTACCTTCAGCTGCTGCTTGTTCTCCTTCAAGCTGGAAAGCTCCGCTGTACTCTTCTCCAGACGCTCCTTGTACTCCTTGCATGCCCTGTCAACCTCCTGCATGAATAAGTTAATTTCGTTTCACGTTAATTCTGTGATTGGAAAAACGGTGAGTATGTGTCTGTGTGTTGGTGTGTGCATGACCAACAGCCTGTTCTATGTACGCAGGGGCACAAATTCTCACATGCTGCACAATTGGCTTATGAGCGTGCTGCGTGGATCGCGTTATTGCACCAGAGAGCGTGCTCATCCTTGCTCATAAGGGGCCCGGGAGCTTGTGGGTGCATGGCTTGCAGCAAGCATTCATGTGAATACTTAACAACCCAGGACTATGCGCCTGACCTTGAGCTTCGCTTTGGTCGCCTCTAGCTCCTGGGTGAGCTCATGGATGCGCGCAGTGGCCCAACTGTAGTTCCTCTCCCCCTTCTCTCGCCTGGACTGCCTGGGTGGAGAGGTTTCCCGCAGCTCTCCTGCAGCATGCAGCATAACTCCAACAATCTCATTGCGGGCAGACATGAGGTGCATGACAGAGCAAACAGAGCAGTGTTTGCTACACACAGACTGGACTGAGGAAAGGAAGTTACAAGCAGCCAGGTGCTGAACGCGCATGCCCCCGGGTCCCCAGCACCGACCAGGACACCCAAGCCCTGTCAAAGGCAACAAAAGTGCATATGCAAACACATCCCTCTCATTTATATGGCTTGCCATGCTCCTACTTGCATGCCCCCCCTGGTAACTGCACAGGTTGTCTTCAGGTTTGCAGGAAGCATCTGTGCCCACACGAGGTTGCACCAACAACACCTACAGAGCTCGAGCACAATCCTAGCCATACTGGATAGAGCCTAGGCCGAAAGGAAGGTCTTCCTTGCTTGCACGGTCAACCTCCTCACGGCGTTACTGGGAATATGAACAACGCTAACCGCCCAGTCGGGCCTCGATGCCAGATACACACCCACCATCCTGGTCCACTTTGCAGCCAAATGCGTCATGCCCCTTGGTGAGCCAAGCGCTCCTTGGCGAAACCCTTCCATCCGGAAATCTGGGGTCGTATTGACCTGCAATTGTTGCAGGGACCAAATTCAGTCGCCTGCAGGACTACGGTATGCACCCACAAAGCCCAGACAGCAGCACCCAGTAGCCATCAAGCCCCATCATACCTGGACCCGGCGTTTCATCCTTTTTCCCCTGCTGCCAGAAGCGGGGCGTACTCGAAAAACCCAAAGGCATTATGTTTATTTGGAGCGCTCGCGTGCAGGGAAAGGCATTATGGGAACGTGGGTGGTTGGTACGCAAGACAAGGACTCCTCATGTTTGTGGAGACGAAGTGGAACTAATTGATAATCATGTCGATAGGGTCCACGGCTCACATCTGCGCTATTTGCTCCAAGTCAAAAAACAACGTTTGGTTTGTGACGAATAGCACGTTGTGATGTTATATAAACAAGTAATTTGTTACTGACACAATTAGTGCGCTTGTAACAAGTGGGCTGCATAGTGTTGTAATTCCAAAAGGGGATCAGAGGAGGGAGAGAGAGGGAGAGAGTGGCCCAGTAGGAGTACCTCGGTGCTGAATCATCCAGGGCATCTAGTGCTGCAGCAGCCAGCCAGGGGAGTGCAGCCATGTCCTACGCGTGAGTCTACATACGCAGCATCTTCCCGCCCAAACTCTTTTCCCAGGTGTAGGCCCCCCACACCCCCACTCCTGCCCCTGCCCCCACACTCAGGTACCTGTTCAAGTACATCATCATTGGGGACACAGGTGAGGGCGGAGTGCAGCATTCCTTGGTCAGCAGGGAGGTGCTCAGCAGCTGTATGCCTACAGTAGAACAGCTTCATAGTGGACCTACCCCCAACCCTGTTGACTGTCTGACCTATGCTTCCACCCACTCAATCCGCTTGCTGTGTGCAATATGCAGGGGTGGGCAAGTCATGTCTGCTGCTGCAGTTCACAGACAAGCGCTTCCAGCCCGTGCACGACCTCACCATTGGTGTAGAGTTTGGGGCCCGCATGATCAACATCGACGGCAAGCAGATTAAGCTGCAAATCTGGGACACGGTGTGTGCGTGGGGCATGACATGCTGCGTTTTGCCTCTGTGCGAGTGACGCTCTCTCAGTTTTGACGCGGTGGGGCACACACGCCCAAAAACCCTCCCTCTCTCGCTTGCACCCTGTTGCTTCCACACACAGGCGGGTCAGGAGTCCTTCAGGTCCATCACGCGATCCTATTACCGAGGAGCTGCAGGGGCGCTGCTGGTGTACGACATAACCAGGTGAGGGGGGTGCAAATTCCCCTCATTTCAGGGTTGTTTTGTGAGTGAGCATGCAGGTGGTGCTCTGGATAGCTTGCTGACGGTGCCCCCCTTAGGTACTCAAGTGCGTGTGTGTCTATTTTGTGCATGTGCAGACGTGAAACCTTCAACCACCTGGCTAGCTGGCTAGAGGACGCAAGGCAGCATGCAAACCCCAACATGACCATCATGCTCATCGGCAACAAGTGCGATTTGACGGTGAGTCACACGCTTGTGTGTGTGTGTGTGTGTGTGTGTGCGCGCGTGTGCGTGTGTATTTGTGTGTGTGTGTGTGTGTGTGTGTGTGTGTGTGTGTGTGTGCGCGCGCGTGTGTGTGTATGTGTGTGCACATGCATGTGTGTGTGCGTGTGTGTGTGTGTGTGTGTGCATGCATAATCCTGCGCTTTTGGTTTTGACCTGTGATACAAATGCTAATCCACTCTGCAAGCACTGTGCCTGAATATGTAGAAAGCCTTTTTGAAAGAATTGAGGTCTAAGCATCAAAAAGGTGGCTGTGGTGATGCGCATCCATCTGTCCTTCAGATGCATGAACTCGATGGAAATGGTCATGCTGGCTTATGAAGGCAGTCTTTGAGCTGATTTTGGTTAGCAAGTTGAACCTCTTACCTCGCAAATGGAGGACACTTAAAGCCCATGTTGAATTGGCTGGCAATTTGTTTGGTGTGGCTCACGAGGGCTGTGCTCCAGGGTTCTCAACCTCACATGAGCAAGCTTGCTGGAGCCTCTTCTTACATGACATCTTGGATTCTTGTGAGCGCTCAGGCATGCTCAAGCTTACAGGAAGCAAAACTGCCTGTCAAGCTTCACTCATCCGGAGGACGCAGCCCACAGGTTTCAAAATCATGGATTAAGGGTATTGACATGCCAGCCAATAATTTGCTTCCTCTCAATCACGCCTCCCCTTCTCTAAACCCCTTTCCTCCCCTCCCCTCCCCTCTCCTCCTCTCAACACATTCCTCCCCTCCCTCAATCCCTCTCAATCATGCACACCTGCAGCACCGGCGCGCTGTGACGACTGAGGAGGGCGAGGCCTTTGCTAGAGAGCATGGGCTTATCTTCTTGGAGACCTCTGCCAGGACAGCACACAATGTTGAGGATGTGAGTACCAGGATGGGGTTCTAGGATGTGGGTGGCTCAACTTCTTGGAGACCTGTGCCAGGGCAGCCCACAACATTGAGGATGTGAGCACTGGCATTGGTCCTGGTCATGGCTGCCTGAGGCTCCCTGGTCAGCAGGGAGACACCACGCTCTCATTAGCAACTCGTATGACGGTATGAAAATGTTGTTGCTGACCCAGGGAGCCTCAGGCGTCCTCTGTTCTTGCGGGTGCATGCTGTGCCATTAGCAACGCACTGCAGCTATGGGGTTGCTGTCTCTTTTCGTTGCTAGTGTGTGGTCTCTACAGGCATTGCTGGGCCACTGTGTCATGACCCTGTGCATGGAACTACTCCAACACAATTAAACATCCATCTTTCTGCATGCGCCTGGAAGGAATCGGTGCTCCCATTGTTAGTCACGTGCATGTCGTTCACACTAAAAGAACTGGTGCATCTCTGCGGGCGGTAGCCCTCTCGGTGCCAGAACTTAGTTTGTGGAGGTCAGGCCAAGATGGATAACCAAGTTGGGATGTCTCACGTTCAATGCTCAAGAATCAGACAATGAATCTGTGCAACTTAATTAATTGACCAGCTTTCCGGTCGGCAGAGGAAGGAGCGCCCCTATTAGCCATGATTTGATGATGAAGTCTATGACATAGTGTGAATGCTTCCGCAGCCAGTATAGGTTGCCAAAATTCAAGGTGTGAGGCCTTATTGGAGATGCAAATCGAGACCTCCGGCTGCTGAGTAAGGTCTCGATGAGTGAGAATTTGGTGTCTCTGCAAAGCTAGATCCCCTTGGTAGTTTAAGCACAATAGTAAGCACGCTTTCATCATCCATATGCCTTGTGAGCAGGGATCAGCATATCTCGCCATTATAGTGCTATGTTGAAATGCTACTTCTCACCAGAAACCTCCCTCGCAAGCCGAGTCTCAGTATCAGACTCGAAAAGCTGGTGGGCACCGTGCGCAATGCTCCCTTGCAAATAAGGAGAGGCAGGAAACAGTTCTGTAGAGCTCTGGACGCCTTTGGGCCATAATATAGCGCTCTATCAGATTATAGCTCTGCTCAGGCCAAATGACCTACTGCACTGCACTGGTGTGCCCATTCCCTCATGGCCGAGCACTCAAGTGCTCTCCCTTGGCCTCTTGGTTCCCTTTGCAGGACAGCCCATGATAGCTTGTGTGTGTGTGTGTGAGCGTGCCTGTGTGTGCCTGCCTGTGTGCCTTTGTGCCAGCCTGTGTGTGGGTGTATGTGTGCGCTCCTGCATGTGTGCGCACCTGTGGGTGTACGCGCCTGAGTGTGTTTGCATGCGCGCACCTGTGTGTTCATGCACTTGCATGCATACTCCAATGCCACATATGAGCATGTAGTCACGCAAGTGCATGCTACCGTGCGCGCTTGTGTGTGCATGCATGTGTTTGTGGCTGAGTGGCTGTGGCTCTTTGTGGCTGCATGGCTCCCTCACCCGTTCTCATGGGTATTGCCAGACTCTGCTCCTCCCTAGTGGCTTTTCTTTATGTTCATAAACCCTTGGATGTGGGAACAGCGAATTCTTTGGTTTGTGACTGAATAACTGAGGTACTGGGCATGCAAAATATTAAATTTCATTTTAGCGCGCGCTCTACTCCAAGAATATAGAGTGCGATACGCCAACGCCAACCCCTACTTGTGAGTGCAGGCATTCATCAACACCGCCAGGGAGATTTACAGGAAGATCCAAGACGGCGTATTTGACGTTTCCAATGAGGTGCGCTGGGGTTCACGCTTTTTCTCCTTTTATGAGATGTTCAATTGGTTGTGCAAGGTACTGAAAATTGATATCTCTGCTGGGGTTGACATGCACCACGGAAGTCCAGGGCATCCTTATGCTTTCCGGTTTGTCCAGATCTGTGCAGATCAAGAAGGAAAAGACAGGGAAGAGTGGTACCCCTGCATGTATAGCATGTCTGCAATTGCAGTCCTAGGGCGTCAAGGTCGACTGCAGCGCCAGCTCTGCCTACTCTCCAGGGTTTTCGGTATTACGGGAATGTTTTAACTAAACATATGATATGCTTGCGTGCCTGTGCAGTCCTACAGCATCGAAAGCTGGGCTACTGCACCAGCCCTGCCAGCCTACCAGGGTCTCGGGTGTTAATGGGAAAGTTTACAACGAAGTATGCATGTGCTTGCGTGCCTGTGCAGTCCTACGGCATCAAGATCGGCTACGGCGCCAACGCTGCCAACCAGCCAGGGACCATTAAGCCAGGAGAGACACCCCAGAAGTCAGGCGGCTGCTGCTAGTGCTGCTTGAGATGCACCAGGGCTTAACTGTGTTTTATTTTGTGAATGGTAGCCATGGCAGCAGGGTTCCATTTGACATGGGTACTGCCTGTGATGTTTGTGGAGTGGTAATAACTGTATGGTGAGGGTGTTGTCAAATGAGCGCGTCTACCGATGAGGGTTCCATCCAATGAAGGTGCCTCGACTGACTGAGTCCGCTCCCTCTGCGCACGCACGCTTGCCCAGCTCCTGTGGCCAATTAGGTCCACTCCTTCATGTAGATGTCTGTGGCTTGCCCAGCCCCTGCGGTTGGTTGGGTCTGCTCCTTCATGTATCCACGCATGTAGCTTGCACAGCCCCTGCGGTTGATTGAATCCACTCTGTCCCCCATGTAGGCGCATATGGTCTATCCAGCCCCTTTGGTTGGTTGGGTATCCCCCGTGTGAATGTGTGTGGCTTGCCCAACCCCTGTGCCTGTAAGGAATGCATGTGTGCTGTGGAGGAGCACACGCAAGGCTGGCGCTAGGACGCTGCTCCATCCCAGAACTGCCGAGGTGTGCTCCAGAGGAGACGCTGCATGCTCAGCCTCGCCCGGGAGGACTGTCGGTTTTCCTTGGCCAAGAAGGGGTGCTGATGTGTGGTCACGCCTGCTTGATGCACGGCACTGCAAAAAAGGGCTGTACCTGGGCTGACTCAGGATTCCTTCAACTGGCCGCCACAAACGCATGTGCCCCTTAAAGGTGCTGGGTCGGCTAACTGTCAATGCTCTGTGAAGAGCCGCGGAAGGAATGGGTGCATGGGTGACTCTGCATGTGTGGTGCAGGTTGCGAACAATGCTTCTGTATGTGGAAAATTGTGCTTGTATCCATGGTGAGGTATGTTCCTGTTCCGAGCCTCCAATACAAGATTTGGGCCCCTGTATGAATACCGTGCCTGTCCCGACTGCTGAGAAAGACATGCCTGCTGCAAGCAAGGCAGTGCGTCTGGGCACACGTGCATCCACGTGGCCGTTGTCTTAGGGGCAGCCTAGTTTGTGGGGGCGGTGCAG
The DNA here is from genome assembly GCA_914767535.2 of Dunaliella primolecta. NCBI lineage: Eukaryota > Viridiplantae > Chlorophyta > Chlorophyceae > Chlamydomonadales > Dunaliellaceae > Dunaliella > Dunaliella primolecta. The sequence continues at coordinate 1,269,876 of OU611753.1, forward strand.
TGTTTGATTTGGGCCGCAATGACTTATTTTATTTGGCATGTGCTTTGATTGGTATGGACAAAACCTTTGTGTATCAATCCAATTCAACTTCCTCTTCTATGCTTTGGAACCACATTCACCACTCATGATGCATTTAGGTAACAGATTCCAAAAGCAGGAAGCCCTCAGAATGGACAAAAACATCTCAACTTCCTCCCTCGAGCTTTTAGGACAACTTTTAACCATTTGTGGCGCCTGCAGAAAAATGGTTACAGTAGGGTTTGACCTTCAGCCAGGTAGTTTGGCTGCTCCGCCTGCTCAACTGTTCCAACTGCACAAAAAATACCCATGAGTTCGGAAGTGCACAGTGTCATTAGTTTGCTTCTGCAAGAAATGAAAAACATCCTCAGAGCTAGCTTGAGAATAGAAGAAAGCGCCTGATACGTCCAGGAAAATAGTATGAGAGGGGAAGTCAAAAAATAACTGTGCAAAAGTTCTTTGAGGAGAACAAACAGGATCGCAAGTACAAAGGAACATGGCGTGCTTTTCATCTTGGAGTCCTCCTTGGTCACATCTATTACATGCAGATGTGTGCTCCTGCCAAAGTGGTGTCTCAACTCTTAGGGGAAGGGAAGGGTTACAAAGCTGTACCTGCCTGCGGGGGCAGCTTAGCTGAAGCAAAACGTGCCTGCAACCAAACCAGTCCAAACTAAAAAGCAAAATGAGCTAGAAGCTCAGTCACAGCATTTCAGGCAAGCAGACACAAACTTGGCTAATCCTAGGACATCAGCCTGATTCATGAAGTCTCTAAGGCGTGATGCACTGCTTGGGGGTGCAGAGCTAAACAGATGCTGGAACTGAGCGCGCAGTTCTGTTAAATCCTGGGATGGGCAATCCAGGACAACATGCTTTTCGTTTGTTATTGTGTTCACCATGTTCTGCCAAGGCAGCATTCCACACACCTCGCAGCCTTTTTCTCAATCAACAACAAACTCCCTCATGACTTTAGGTTGCCCTGACTGAACACAATGGGTATTGCACACAATGGGTATTGCACCTGTCTAAGCCCGTGCATGCAGCCAAAAACCCTGAGGTCCATCATTTCTGTGAAAGACTGCTCAATTCGACATCTGCTCGCAGGACCTTACTGAGTGTAGTGCTGTTGCAGCGCAGTTAAACATTGTAAAACCTAACTGCTGCGCGGAACCAATGAAACTGTAGAGGTCCATGTCCACTTTCCCGCAGGACAGACCAATTAGGAGTGGTGCGCTTTACCCCAAGGAGACACTTCAATAAGCACAGGTGCACAGTTTGCAAAGGACTGTCCATTTCAGCTCTTTTTCATATATAGTGCCCCAAATTTGGCGCCTGCGGAAAAGAAAAGTCTAGGCTAGCCAAAAGGCTGCATTAAGGAAAGGCTTGTGGCGCCTGCAGGTTGCTGAAGCAAAAGAGGCTGAAAGAGAGAAGCGATACAGCCGGGAGGGGTTACAACAAGTTGTAAAAGAGAAATATGGAAGCAAGAAAAGCTCCCCACATCGATTGGTAAAGGAAAGGAACGGGTTACGTAGCTGTACCTGCCTGCGGGGGCAGCTTAACTGAAGCAAAACGTGCCTGTAACCAAACCGCTGGCAGTCCAACCTAAAAGCAATACTAGAAGCTCAGTCACTGCATTTCAGGTATGCAGACGCAAACTTGGCTAATCCTAGGACATCAGCCTGGGTCATGAAGTCTCTAAGGCAAAACACACTACTTTGGGGTGCAGAGCTAAACAGCTAGTCGGTAAGTTGAGAGAGGTCTGAGGGCTGAGGCACCTTGGGTAAGAAAAGGTTACAATGGAATTGTAATTTGTCCATATGGCCCCTGGTTTGTCCCTACATATAAAATTTGTGAGTAGAAGGGAAGTCAGAGAGCAGGTGTGCAAAAGTCTTTTTCCGAAAAGGAACTTCCCCTTGAAGGGTTACAGAGCTGTTCCTGCCTACTTGGGCAGCTTAGCTGAATAGAAAAGATTTAAAGCTTGGGCAGCTCAGCTGAAGCGAAAATGGTGCCTTTGACCAAACCAGTCCAAGCTGGAGAACAAGAACAAAACTTTAAAGTTCATCGCAGCATTTCAGGTACGCTGACACATCCTTTTTAGAGAACACATAGGAACACAGGACAAAAACAATTGGCGCTTTTCATCTTGGAGTCCTCCTTGGTCACACCTGTCACACTCAGAAGTCAGCTCCTGCAAAGTCTCAACTCTCAAGGTGTATGCATGCAAACGAAATCGCACTACGCTTCTCAAAAAAAAACAAAAAGAAAAAGCTGCGTAGACATAGAAGCTCTCTCTACATCAATTACGGAAAAGGACACACATTGGCTCAGAAGAGCCGTGAGTCCCCTCCACCACAAGTTTGAATACAGAAAAGGCTACTGAGGATCTGGAGGGTTACTACAAGCACTAGGCTCTAGAACCTGGCTGTGAGAGGTACTCTTGTGTTCAATGGGCAATAAGGCTTTGAGCAAGCTTAATGGCACGTTGGTGATCCAGTCCTAGTTGTTTGAACTCAGTGGTTTACGGTATGCTCAATATAACAAGTTTCACCAACACCCAGGAGAATGGGGTGAACAGTGACAGCTTTAGCACTAAAACGTTTGCAGAGGTCTGCATGCTGCTGCTTTGCCACGTCCAACTGGTGTTGACGCCTTGTGTCCTCAACATGTGCTAGCGTGAATCAAGATGCATTTATCTAGGGACAGAAAAGGGTGCACCATGAACAGACGAAGGTTCCAAAGGAATTGCCACCCAGTGAGTGTCTAGCTAGCTTGTTTGTGTGTTCACCGTGCTCTGCCATGGCATCAGCATTCCACACACTTCGCAGCCTTCTTCTTCAATCAACAACAAACTTAGAAAAGATAGGAAAAACTGTAGCTTTTTCTTTTTCCTCTTTCCTTCATCTCTAGGAAGGCAAAGGAAATTCTCCCTGCATCAATTAAGGAAGCGGAGACATGCTGGCTCAGAAGAGCCGGAAGCCCCCCTCCACCACAGAGCTACAAAACAGAAAGTGCTAATAGAGATCTGGAAGGTTACTGGAAGCACCCGGCTCCAAAACCTGGCTGTGAGGAGTATTCTTGTTTCCAATAGGTACGCTTAGGATACAGGAACACTCAACAAGTAGAACCCTCTGAGGGTTCTAGAGTAGGGATTTCCTACATGTATTTCCCCTCGATGCTTCTCTGACAAAGACAGGCTCACTTCTAGTCGCCCTGATGCAATCAGGGGTTCCAATGAAAAGAGTGCCCAGGACAAATTCCCGATATCTGTTGAGAAGTACAGGGGGGTGTGGGGGAAACAGGGAGCGCACTCAGCGCCAGCCACAGCCACTCCACCTACTTCCAAGGTCCGCCACCCTAGTCAGCTCCTTCCAGAACAAAGGCACGTCCATCTTGTGGAGGTCAAATACTGTGAAGACACCCGGCCCGAGAACCAGCTCGAAGCCTCCAAGCAGCAGCTCCGTGATCTGTGTCGCCATCTTTCTAGGGCCTCAGGTCGAGTTACCCTCCATACCATTCTGTTAGGTGTGGGCGGGTTCTAATAATCTACAGCCCCCAAACTTTTGAGCCTCTTTAAGATCTTGGTCTTGAAACTCATACAGCCATCAGGCTTGCTCTGAAGCTTCATGCTCATTCCGTCCAGTACGCTTATAAACTTGCTAGCACCAGACGCACTCTTGAGAAGACTTCTTTCCACTCTCATCACCAACATCAGGCACAGGCTACTGCTAGTAACCTTCCTGATCTCCATTGACTTTCTTTTGTTTTCCCTGGTGACTCACCTCGGAGGGGGATACACGGTGCCTCGGCCCTCGGTATTCTCTTTTCCTTTATTGATGTGGGGAGTGTTCTCACTGCCTGCGTAGTTTTTCATTTTTCTTATCTTGCCTGGATCTCTTAAGAGAATTTGAGAGCAGCATACTTCTGGAGATGTTTCAAGGGTAACAAGGGGTTAGTAAACAGCCTGAGACTCTGGCTGATCGGCTGCTGGTGAAACATTCTCAGCCAGTACCAAATAAAACCAAATCTGACAAAGGTAATCTGTAAAGCCGTGATTTAGGGAAGCATTGATGTCAGGATCACATATATTCTTCTTAAGGTCGCAACTCTTTCCATAAGCTAAAACCTGACGCTGGAATATCTGGGAATTCCCAACCTGAATGCGCACAATCCTCCAATACCGCATAGGCGCCCTCTACAATCAAAAACATGCAGTCTGCTTCGAAATATCCACTAGCCTTGTATGCCCCCTCCCAGAACGTCATTATTCGGATAGCGTTCTCCATATTCTCTCAGGTTGCCAATGCCCCATCATCCATAACATTGCCAGCGGAATGATTCTGAGAGTCGCTAGCAAAGGCACTTATGGGTCAAATCTCGTGCATATGGATGCAGGCAGACCGTCTGGCCCAGCATGACTTACACATCACTGAGCAAGTCTCTAACCATTTTAAACCTCCCTACCTCTTTGACCCTGGCATTCCTGAGCAAGCTAGACGCACCTCCAGCCGCCCTGATATTATCTTGGTCACTGCTTGCCCTGCTAGCCCAAATAGACCACCTACTCCCCCCTCACATTGGGTACTCCGCAGTATGAGAGGTGATGAAGAAGTAAGAAGCAGCGCAACTCCAGCCAGGGAAGTTCATGAACATCCAAAACCGCCATATCCACTTGATAGAAAACAAACACTGAGGGGATACTAGGCCGGGTGCCCAGCTAGAAGCCTCACAGCAACAACACAGTGGACTGTGCAAACAACTTGGAGGTGCCGAGACCACTCTCCACTCAATCCTGCTGGGTGTGGGTGGGACTATCTGTACTGCCCACATCCTGGATCAGTTCAAAAAACTAGGGATCGACCTGCAAAGATCTACCAAACTTGCATGAAAGCTCCATGCCCATTCTGTGCAACATGCGCACAAACTTACCTGAACCAGACGTGCCATTGAAATCAAAAACACTCAATATAACTCTGGTGCCCTGGGACCGCATGCTTCCAGGGACACTCCTGACCCACACTAGCTTCCCTCTTACCCTCTGGTGAGGAGACTCACTGCTCTTTGAGCCAATGTGTCTCCTTTTCCTTTATTGATGCAGGGAGTGTTCCTACTGCCTACGTAGTTTTTCTTCTCCTTTTTTTAGTAATTGGTTCAGCGATGCCAAAAATTTGTGTTCAAATAAATGGTCCAAAATAAATTGTGCGGGAGGCAAGCTCAATGTGACGCGTCTGAACTAGCATGGTGAAGCAAGCTGCATGCATGTGTGCTTTGAAAGGCTTGGTTCAAGCAGCACAAGACTTATGTATCAAGCCTGATCAAGAGCACATCAAAATGTCCCTGGATAAAAAAAGAACCTAGCACAAGCAACGTAGTGTGTGCGTGCATCATGCAGAACTCTCTCTCTCTCTCTCTCTCTCTCTCTCTCTCTCTCTCTCTCTCTCTCTCTCTCTCTCTCTCTCTCTCTCTCTTTCACATACACACACAGGCACACATTTCACGTTTCATGTATGCAAGCATCATGCAGAACTCTCTCTCTCTCTCTCTCTCTCTCTCTCTCTCTCTCTCTCTCTCTCTCTCTCTCTCTTTCACATACACACACAGGCACACACGTTTCATGCATGCATTTCACCCTCTAGGCGTCTTTGCATAACCTTATGCAACAATTCCTATGAAGCAAGGTGAACAGGTATAGTTGGCTACCTTACGAGCCTTAACCTCTGCTGCAAAGCTTGTCTCAAAAACTCAAGCCAACACGGCTAGCTTATCCCGCCCACTGCTACTGCTTGCCCTTGCCGGCTCTGCTGTTGCTGCTGTTGCTGCTGTTGCTGCTGCTGCTGCTGCTGCTGCGCACATTCGCATCCAGGACAATTGTGCAGCTGTTCATGCACGTAGGCATCACACTCAAAGCAAAAGGTGTGCTTGCACTGGGGGCACTGGAGGACCATGGGAGGCGGGGGCCCAGGACGGCCCTGGAGCTGCACCCTGCAAATCCAATGATCACCAAGTGTGTAGAAACCGAACGATGTGAGAAAGGGAAACACTGAGACAGGAATTTGCGGCTGGGGCTCCCTGCCAGTGTGCTCACCATTTGTCTGGTCCCAATTTTGAATGCAACAACGGATAAATGAGAGCTGGGATCTTATGACAATGCAGCATCATGGAAGAGATGGTTACCTCTCTCTCTCTCACTCTCTCTCTCTCTTTCTGGTATTACCTCTATCTACCTCTTACCTCTACCTCTCTCCTTGTATCAGATTGGTAGGGTTTGTCGTAAACCCTTGGCAAACACACCATGGTTTGGGAATGGAGATGCAACAGATGCCACGAAAAAAAGATTTGCTTGTTTACACTGCTGCAAAGGCACCTGCAATGCCCATCACAAAGGCCCACCACCACTACCAATGGACCTCTGAGTACCCTGGCTATGCCAACTGCTTTGCACATGTGGGGTAAGCAAAGACGCGCCAGCGCTTGGGCGCCAAGAAAGGATCCTAAAGCAAGGACACCCCCAACCACCCAGAGCCACAAAAGCAAAAGTGGCCCATTCCCATTGATGCTCACTTGTTCACAGCAGGGGGCGCAAGGTCCAGGAGGCATCCAAAGCAGTACAGTGCATGCGGCACTTCCCCAATGCCCTGCAGGTCTTGGAGCCCAACCCCAGCCCTGCCACCTCCATCCATGCTCACACACTGTTTCTTCGTGGGCGGCCCCTGCACCCAGGCCTCCCATTTGTGCTTCAGGTCCGGAGACTTTACTTCCTGACACTTCAAGCCATTTTCCATTCCCAGGCCTTTCTGATGCTCCTCTTGCATGTGTGCTGCAGCTGACTGGCGGCTGTCCTGCAGCTGCTGCTGCTGGCTGCCTATGAGGTCGAACACTTGCTGAGGCTGGAGCTCATCGTATCGTGGCACGGGGAACAGGTGATGGTAGGAGCGCGCCAAGTGGGGGGAGGAAATGAGGGTTAGGGCGCACACGTGGCACTCCCCCGGAAGCTCCGCCACACGTGCAGCGCACCTAAATGTGTGTGTGTGAATGCTCTTGTCATATGAGCCTCATACTGCAAGAGGTGAGGCAAACGAGGGTCAGGACACACACATCGCAATCTCCTGGGAGCTCCGCCACGCGTGCAGCGCACCTGTGTGTGTGTGTGTGTGTGTGTGTGTGTGTGTGTGTGTGTGTGTGTGCAGGTGCATGAATGCCTGGACCATTTGAGCATTTTACAAGGACATGTGCATGGAAGTGCACATGGATCGTGTTTCAGACGTTGTAAGCCAAACCCTCGACCTTGCGCCCCCTGCTGTGAACAAGTGAGCATCAATGGAATAGGCCACTTTTGCTCTTGTTGCTCAGGGTGGTTGGGGGTGTCCCTGCCAGGAGTTATGCAGGGACATGTAGCTGGATGGTGTAGCAGCTGGTATGAACTTCACACCATGAGGATGAGCATCCTGATGCATGAATGGGACCGGAGGGCATGCAAGGATGAGTCTAGATGTGTGCATGGAGTCATCTTGCTCACCAGTTTGAGTATATGCATCAAGATGCTTGCATGAAGACACGCCCCTTCACAGTTTGAGGATGTGCAAGCGCGGGATAAGGGTGGGTAAGTACTTGACACATGCATGGGATGATCTTTTGCTTACGTAATGGACTGAGGGTAGCAGTGGGGCAGGACAGGGACCCCCAAGCACTGCCTAAGGAATAATTGAGGGCAGCAATGGGGTAGGACAGGGACACCCACGCATCGTTTATGGAATAAATAACTTGAGGGCATCAATGGGGCAGGACGGGGACATCCACACATTGCCAATTGAATGTGAGGGCAGCAATGGGGCAGGACAGGGACACCCAAGCATTTCCAATTGAATGTACCTGAGGGCAGCAATGGGGCAGGACAGGAACATCCAAGCACAAATGCAAGATCAAACTGAATAAATATCCTCAAAATGCATGCAGAACTTTTGCTCCGAGAACAAAGTGGGATTCTGGACATTGTAAGCTGCAAGGACACTGATGTTGGTGGCTGCGTGCAGGTGGCCCATGCCAAGGCCTATAGCTTAAGAAGTGCTGGACCACAGTTCCATCTATAAATAAGTGCCCTTGAGTGTTTTGTTGCTCAACTGCAACCATGGAGATGTGACCTCAAGAAATTGCCTTGTGCACACTTGAACAAACATCCCCGGCATCTGAGTGTTTTCAGCATTCTGTTTAGTCTAATATTGCTGAATGATGCAGTCCAATCTCTGGAGAGGGCATTGGAGGCAAGCTGTTCCAATTTGGAAGAGAATGTACAAGTACAGAGAAGACAAGACCTCCATATTGTGAAAAGGAGGTACCCATGCCATGGGCAAACACAACTACTTGCAAAGGAAGGCACCAACCTGGGGCATACATAGCCACCCGCAGATAGCCTTGCCTCTGCGCCCACAAACACGGCAGAGGCGGGGGCATCTGGGCCTTTGTCAGGGAAGCCCATGCAGACCTGCACGCAGCCAGTTGGCAGCTCTCAAGAACAAAGGATTGCTGCGGAATCCAACCTTGCGTGCACAGGAGCATTGTAAGTGCTACAAGAGTGTGTGTTATTCAGATCTTGTGTGCAGGAAAGAGCTGCGCGTTTCAGGTGGAAACGCAGGGGCACCTGAACCCATCCTCAGAGCCACCATTCACACCCTCATACATCCTACACAGTGATTTGCTAGCCAATTTGCAGAGAGCATAGCCATTAGCCAAATACCCTAAAATCAAGAAGGGAGTGAGATTCCATTCTATTTCATATTCCAGAACCATATGTTATTTAAATGCGAGTTAGGCATCAAAGAAAAACACAACATACACCAGTCAAATAATGTTGAAACTGTGCCAAAAAAGTAAAGAAGTGAAATGGCATAAAGCATGAGTGCTGATGAACAGGGAATGTAAGGAGAAGAATCAGGTACAGGTCAAGAGGCAACACACGACAAAAATTTGTCAACAGACAACTTGATGCAATGCAGGCACACTTTTGATCAAAAAGAGCAACGGTTCTAATTCAAAATCAAATCCATCAATATTCATATGGACAGCATTCACAAACAGCAGCAAATACAGTGACTTCCCGGTGAGATGATCAAAACTGTTTGCACATACTTCTAAAAGCCTGCATGCAAATCAAAAGCTAGAGGAACACTGTGCACTCAACCTAATGAAGGCTCCCCAAAAGCCCTAACAGCCGTTTGCGCTTCTCTTAACATTTGTGCTTTCCTTCTGGTTGATTTTCAGCCATGTGCAAAGCATTTGCAAATTCCAAAACAGGTGTTCAAAGAAGCCAAGATGCACCATTGCAAGTTTGATGCATTGGCAGCTTTAATGAGTTTCCAGCAGCTAAAGCATGCTGCTTACCCCATTTACCCTCTCACACACCCTCTCCACATCCTCCCCAGAGGTTTGCATTAACTTACCAGTTCTGCCCCGGTGTTGCCAGCCAAGGCAGGAGGGGGGGGAGCATGGGCTAGGAGTAGATCTGCAGGGAAGCAAAGAGGGTATTGTGGCAGGGCGTACAACAATTAATGCACACATACACACAGGCCTCCACACAGCCGGCATTCCCTGCCATCACTGCCAACCACAAAACCATCATCAACATTCCCAGCATGATTTGAAGGGATTGACGGCAATCTCGGTTGAAGTATGAAAATTAGCAGGGAGTGTCTGGCCATTTGCAATTCACTGATCGAATCCCCTAGGGCTCTGTGAGCTGCACGGGGCATGTTGGTTGCATGTTCCATGTATCCTGGCTTGTGTAGCAGCAGTGTAATGAGTACAGAGCTTGGCGTTTTCAAGCAGCTGCAGATGTGTTGCACTTGGTGCACGTGAAGTTGCAACTCCTTAGCCTCAATCCACTAAGAAACATAAACAACATACGCAAATGCACACACAGCCTCCGAATAAGGTACCAACACATCAAACAAAGCTACAAAGCACTCTTGCACACGGAAGCCCCAAAGCGGATATCTCATGCCATTTTGTAAGTGGGCAGCAAAATCCCCCTCTCTCTTGCGTGGACAGTGGACAGCAAGCCCTCTTGCAAGGCACACGTGTTGTCTGATTTGTATCAAGCAATTTGCTTGGCTGAAAGAGCATACAAATGTACAATTGCATGTCCATGTACTTCACTTGAGTTGAGGAATTCAGTCTCTCCCATGTCATACCCTTGCTCCTGACAGTATGCATCAACAATCTTATGAGCTTGATGAGGGATATGCAGGTTTCTTGCTGACAAGCACACAAAGCATACATGCAGGCACATGGCACAAAGATATGCCTAAGCACAAATGACAATGGCTTACATTCAATGATACGCCATAACTGCTGCCCGTTCCTTGTGTCAATACACTGTGTGGTGATGGCATTCAAAATTACCTGACAAATGGGTCTCGTTCAGTGCTATGCCGTAGCTACCGCCTGTTTCCTGTGTCATGCGCCGGCACACGTGCACCTCTGCAGCGACTCCAACAAGAGATACCCTGCGAGAATTGGTTGCAGGTAGATTGCAGGTGCAAGCAAGGCTGAAGCTGAGCACTGTACCACAGTTGCCACCAGCAAGTCTGAAGTTTATAAACTTCAAGGCAGCACTACAGCTGCCGCAGTCTTCCCCTTCGTAATGCCGCTGCATGGGCTCCTACTATGGGCAACCTGCACCTATTCAGTGCACTTATGCACCAAACCAGTGAGCATTTCAGTGTTGCACCATATCCAGAAGCCTTCTTTTTTTTGCAGCTCCTGCAAGAGTTTCTACTCAGGGAACCCTGCACTTTTATGGACCCGCCTGTTTCTTGAGCCATGCACAAACCCTTGTGTGCATTGAACATCTTTTCCTTCCACAATGCTCCCGCAAGAATCTCTACTTGGGGAAACCCTGCACTTTTCTGGATCTGCCTGTGTTCCTGAGCCATGCACAAACCCTTGTGTGCATTGAACATCTTTTCCTTCCACAATGCTCCCGCAAGAACCTCTACTTGGGGAAACCCTGCACTTTTCTGGATCTGCCTGTTTTCTGAGCCATGCACAAACGCTTGTGTGCATTGAACCTTTGCGGTAACACCCCCACCTGGGACGCCTTACAGGGACCAGGAACAAGCTAGTTTGAAGCTCAATGCTACACTACGCTGCCGCCTTTCACTTGTGTCTTGCTCCCGCAGGAGCCTCTATCGGGCTAACCCCTCATTCTTCTAATGAGAGCACATATCAAATCTGCCTCGCACAGACACATGCATAAATGCAGCAAACACCGCCAGGGACAAACACCCTGCAGGGACAGGAGCAAGCAAGTTTGGAGCACAAGACTCACAGTGGTGCGAGGACAGGGCGTGCTTAGGCTGATACTTCATGGGCATGCAAGCCCAAAGCACGGCCTCTGCAACGAACAGCCGCTATATGTTCCTTTCATGGTTCTTTTTGCTGCTGCTGCTGCTGCTGCTGCTGCTGCTGCTGTGATTGTGTGTACCGAGGCTCGGTTGGTGACAGAAGAGCGTCTAATGTCAAGATTGCCATTTCATGAGGCAAAGCTCCTCCCTCAGAGGAGGTGGCAATCGACAAGGCCCTGCATGCTGCGGTGCTCCCTGGACTTGAGTCAAAAGTAAGAGCACGCAAGCACCACCACACACCCACCTAATTTTGGCAGCCTTTGCCTCTTTGATACTGTCAAAGATGTTGCCAGGGTCGCATGTTGATAGCGCTGCAAATAAGATCTGCGTATATGGAGCAAAGCAAGACCGCCTTGTGTGACATAGGATCAAGGGGTGCACTGCATTGCCAACAGGCTGTTACGGATGTGCAGTGTGTGTGGCATACGACCAAGGGGTGCACTGCATTGCCAACAGGCTGTTACGGATTTGCAGTGTGTGTGGCATACGATCAAGGGGTGCACTGCATTGCCAACAGGCTGTTACGGATTTGCAGTGTGTGTGGCATACGATCAAGGGGTGCACTGCATTGCCAACAGGCTGTTACGGATTTGCAGTGTGTGTGGCATACAATCAAGGGGTGCACTGCATTGCCAACAGGCTGTTACGGATTTGCAGTGTGTGTGGCATACGATCAAGGGGTGCACTGCATTGCCAACAGGCTGTTACGGATTTGCAGTGTGTGTGGCATACCATCAAGGGGTGCACTGCATTGCCAACAGGCTGTTACGGATTTGCAGTGTGTGTGGCATACGATCAAGGGGTGCACTGCATTGCCAACAGGCTGTTACGGATTTGCAGTGTGTGTGGCATACGATCAAGGGGTGCACTGCATTGCCAACAGGCTGTTACGGATTTGCAGTGTGTGTGGCATACGATCAAGGGGTGCACTGCATTGCCAACAGGCTGTTACGGATTTGCAGTGTGTGTGGCATACGATCAAGGGGTGCACTGCATTGCCAACAGGCTGTTACGGATTTGCAGTGTGTGTGGCATACGATCAAGGGGTGCACTGCATTGCCAACAGGCTGTTACGGATTTGCAGTGTGTGTGGCATACGACCAAGGGGTGCACTGCATTGCCAACAGGCTGTTACGGATTTGCAGTGTGTGTGGCATACAATCAAGGGGTGCACTGCATTGCCAACAGGCTGTTACGGATTTGCAGTGTGTGTGGCATACAATCAAGGGGTGCACTGCATTGCCAACAGGCTGTTACGGATTTGCAGTGTGTGTGGCATACGATCAAGGGGTGCACTGCATTGCCAATAAGTTCTTAAGGATTTGCAAGCTGCTCCAAAAAAGGGGGCACCCTGCCTTCCAGCTTTACAAACCACACTCAAGCGTCTTCTGCCGCCCACCCTGCCAGCTTACCAGCATTTCTCTATGGCCATACGGTGGGATGTTCCGGAGCAGAGCAACACCTGTGTCAAGGGCATTTTGAAGAGACACTGCCCCCGTCGCACCTGCGCATGTATGTATATGTGCGTGTGTGTATGTATATGTGTGTGCGTGCGTGTGCGTGTGTGTCATCTGAGGCCCACGCCTTTCAAGACTTCAGGTAAATTAGAGCTCAAGTGCTTCCAAAAAGTGAATCTGTGAAATGACTTAACCCAGTAAATCTGTGAAGTGGATCAAGTCAGTGAATCTGCGAAATGACTCAACTCAGGGCGGATGCACCATTGCTCATGCTTGATGTCCAAAAACCTAACCCCCCAGGCCCATGACATCCAACTGTAAAGACGGACTCTTGTCAGACCTCTCAGCAACGAAGCAACATATGGCACAGGGCAGGCGGCCTCTTTCACGTTGCTCACCTGAGAACCTTTGTACCAGCTCCTACGAAGAGACTTCTAGCACATTATCAGGATTCTACGGTGGCTCGTTAGCTGCATCCAGCTACAGCACCAGGACCTAGAGCACCCTGGGTCCACTGTACCAGAACGTAGCTCCCTGATTCCTGTATACAATTTAAGTTTTCAGTCAAGTACTTGAAGTCCCAGGTCGGCTGCATCCAGCTGTTGCAGCTGGGCCTCTGAAGACCTTCAAAGGTCTTGCGAGCAGTGCTCTCATACTTTTGTGAGCAGTCATTATCAGACATCTGGTAGAGACATCACTCACTTAAGCTGGCTGCGTCCAGCCGCCATGGTTGAGCCCTCAAAAATCCCAAAAATCCCTTGATGCCTCACAAGCAGACTCAGGAACTCTCCTTGCATCCTGTGAGAAATTTTGAGCATGCGGCTGGCGGAGGCTGCACTCACCTAGGTTGGCTGCGTCCGCAGCTGAGTCCTCAAAAACCCTGTTGAGGTCTTTCAAACAGGCTCAGCAACTCTTCTCTTATCCTTCTGTGAGCAATTTTGAGCATGCATCTGGTGGAAGCCGCACTCACTCAGGTTGGCAGCATCCAGCCGCCGCAGTTGAGCCTCTGGGGACCCGCTGAGGTCCGTCAGTCGCTCCGCGACGCCATTGCGCAACAGGATGATGCCCAGCTGGCTCAAAGGATTCTACATACGTGTGTGTGTGTGTACACGCACGTCTTTGTGTGTGTGTGTGTGTGCGCGCGTGCGTGCACGTGTGCGTGTGTGGGTGTGAGGTCATCAAGGATCTGGGTCTACTAAAATGGAGGCAACGCACTTTTCTGAACACCGTGCAGGACCATGAGTAGGGTTGTTCTGCTCGCGCCGCTCACTCCTAGGGACGATGGATGCATTGTGAGCAAAGCCCCTGGCTGCTTGAAGCAAGGATTTAAACATGCAGCTTAGACAAAGTCTGCTCCTGCACTATCTCCCAGGACGCACTGTCGTCCTGGTTTTTTCGGCTTGGAGCAAGGACCTGGAAACTTGAGGTGCTCTTCATCAAAAGCATGCAAAACAAAACAAAGCAAACGCTGCTTTGCACCTGGTCAAAGAAGTTGCGCACAAAGTCCCGAGCAGCTTGGAGCATGCAGGCCAAGCGGTTGGGCCTCAGATCAAGGGCCCCAGCTGCTCCTGACACGTCCAGCACCTGTGTGTGTTTGTGTGTGTGTCTGTTTGTGTGCGTTTTGTACTCAGAAGTGCTTTGTTTCTGCATAAGGTTGTCACAAGAGCTTCCAAAACTTCGAATGTGTGAGCAGGCGCTTGCATGTAGGTGTGGACCTGCGCACGGAAACTTGCAAGTTTCAGTGTTGAATGGGTAAGGACTCGCCTGAGCCCAACCTGATAGCAGAATGCTACATAAATTGTGGCCGCAACTCATAGCCCTGTCATCCAAGACAGGCCATCACTCTTCTTTTTGTTGTCCTCCTTTTGTTGTCCTCCTTTTGTTGTCCTCCTTTTGTTGTCCTCCTGTTAAAAGATCACATCTTGTACCACCAATTTCCCTAAAACAAGCCATGCTAGGCATTCTTGTGCTTTCAAATGTTTTTTCTGTATATCTTTGGAAGCCCAACATGCCCCTGACTGGAGATAAACAGGATGCTGCTGCACCCCTCGATGAGTGTGCCATTTTGGGCCATTTGAGACTCCATCATTTAAGAAAACATGTTGCTTGACATACACGTGAAGGAGGTGCCATTTGAGAGGCACAAGGGATAACACTGAGCATGGAGATGCTGCGACACGGCAGGGTACAGGAGCCACTGAAGAGATAAAAGTACATTGATACCCGACATGCATGTTGCTACCCATGTCACCGCTGTGGTATGACTTTGAGACTGTAAGCACACATATAATATACACTTAATCAGTCACGTAGACTTCTTCTACAATTTCAAGTGCCAATCTCATCCACCCAATGATGATATGCAATTCAATGATCGAACCACTTAATAATGCTCGCTCCTGCCTGCTCCATGGTCACCCAAGCACTTGTTTTGATGACACGATTTTCATGCCACTCCTGCTTTACGGTCACCCACTCACCTGTCTCAATGACACCCTTTGTTGACATAATTTTGACGACACAATTGCAATGACACTCCTGCTTCACTGTCACCCATGCACCTATTTCAATGACACAAATCCACTCTACGCTGCTGCCGAGTCATGAAAATCTCTCAGCATTGTCTCAAGCCCTTAGCTTGCCAAATAGGGAACTTCTCCTTAGTGCACGCGCTGCCTCTAGGCTGGCGTTGACTTTTCTTTCCGGGGTATCAAGCCCTTACCAGCAGCATGTAACGGATCATGCCTTTCCGGACGCTCGCACTTTGGGCTGAGGACAGCAGCGCGCGCTGCCTCTTGGCCCGCAGCTCTGAGGTGCGATCCTGTGTGTGTTTGTGTCAGTATGTACGCAAATATGTGATCCACTGCTAGCCTACTGCTCATAATTCTGCTTGTTGGCAGATGACGTGGGTTGCAGGACACACAACTAATGCTCATATTTCTGCTTGTTGGCAGATGACGTGGGTCGCAGGACACACAACTAATGCTCATATTTCTGCTTGTTGGCAGATGACTTGGGTCGCAGGACACACAACTAATGCTCATATTTCTGCTTGTTGGCAGATGACGTGGGTTGCAGGACACACAACTAATGCTCATATTTCTGCTTGTTGGCAGATGACGTGGGTTGCAGGACACACAATTTGTTGGCCCACGACACGGGTGCATGTGTAAGAAATCTTTTTCTTTAAGATTGGTGTGTGTCATTAAGATCTCATATGTTGGTTGCATTAACACAAATGGTGCAGATGCAAGTGTACTCACACCGAAGTCAAAGATGCAAAGGTTTGAAGTATGCAAAGGGCTACCAGAAGTGCGCCCAAAATTGGGAACATGACTGAGCACGCCAGCACATTTGATTTGGCACATGTATTGTGTGTGCTGGAGCATGCATGCATTATCTTTCTTTCTTTCTGTTTTTCTCTATTACTCTATTTCTTTCTTTCTATCTTTCTTTCTTTACTGTATATCTTTCTCTCTCTCTCTCTTTCTCCCTCTCTTTCTTTAATTCTTTCAGTTGTTCGAAGGAAGATGTGCAGGCAGCCCCACGCCAATTGAGCATTTGGTCTGGAGGCAAATGCATGGAAAGCTCTCATTGAAATTTCTATGGGCGTCTGCCCAAGAAGGCCTCTGGAATTGGACACAGTAGTTTAAAGCATTATTAAGCATGTTTACTAGGTCACACCAATGTCAAGATTTCAAAACTTCTTCCCTCTTACTTACCAAAAGGAGGTATTGGGAGCTCAAAAGGATTTTTGAAATGATCAGTTTTTGCAGCACTTACCTCATACCAGATATTGTGCCCCTAACACTGCTGAAGAACGTGGATTCGACTCACAATTCGCAGCAGGCCATGTTCGTCCTCTTGCAGGTTTTCCCATGTGTGCTCATTCTCGTACTGACGGTGGAAAGCCTCATCTTGGCGCTGGCTACAGAAAGAGAGAGAATGTGTGTATGTGTGTGTGTGTGCGCGCGCGTGTGTGTGTGTGTGTGTGTGTGTGTGTGTGTGTGTGTGTGTGTGTGTGTGTGTGTGTGTGTGTGTGTGTGTGTGTGTGTGTGTGTGTGTGTGTGTGTGTGTGTGTGTGTGTGTGTGTGTGTGTGTGTGTGTGTGTGTGTGTGTGTGTGTGCGTGCGTGTGCGTGCATGTGTGTATGTGTGTTGTGTGTGTGTGTGTGTGTGTGTGTGTGTGTGTGTGTGTGTGTGTGTGTGTGTGTGTGTGTGTGACAGTATGTAGGCAAACGCAAAGCGCAAAGAGTAATCCATGCATGTGTAGGCAGACATTGCTTACAATAAATTGCATGAATACAATTTAACAAGACCCACTCTTCCTCTATGTCATCCTCCTCCATTGCATCAGGCTCCACTGGTTGTTGCAGGTAGGCACCCTCATCCATCTCGTTGCTAGATTCAATCCGAAGCAAAAATAGAATATTAATCAATTTGGGTTTTAATGGTGATGCTCGACCGTTTGCCTGCAGTTGCGCAGCAGGCACAGCACGAAATTAATAGCTCAAGTTGAAAAACCCAAAACAAGCAGCTTGAAGGAAGCTTGTTTGAAATATTTTTAACAATGACTAGCCTCTTAGCTAACAGCCGATTATAGGAAAACTGTGCTTGCACCATCCTTGCAAATCCTCAACTACAAATTCTTCATCTGAGGCACAAAGCAATTCATTGAGCAACCAGAATGCAGCTGGGTCATCATAGAGCACTGGGTACGCACTCTACTACTCCTGCACAGCCAACACGCCCTCCACACAATGTGCCACAGCATCATCAGAAGCAGCCCAGCCGCGGGAGTGCGACTACCTGTCCAGCCTCTCGGCGAGAGCTCTTGAGCGCTGCATCTTTATGCGGAACAGCTTCACTCCTTCTGCCTCCCAACTTGCTCCTGCCCCAGAAATCACTGGCTCTTAAGGAGACCAGTCAAAGACCAGGCTTCCAGGACAGAGTCTCTGAATTCACGCTTTCAAATGGGCTCCACTTCATTGTGCTGTCCAGGCGTGAGGCGCCTACAGTCTCTTGCCATTTGTGAGTTTGCTTGTCACAAGCTCCAAGGCAAACTCTCCTGGACGATGGTAGCATGCGCCTGTAAGATCTCTCCCGGTTATGAATGAGTTTTGTGTCCAGAATATTTATGACACGTCTCATTTAAGAGCATTTTCTTCATCATCATACTTCAAACAGTACCACCACTTCCTACCCTTGGCTTACAGGTACGCTGACGTAGGTGCATTTGATGAGGAAGATGGCCGCACAGGTAAGAAAGCAACAGCTGATAGAGCTGCTAGAATGTGATAAGAGAGGATTGAGCTCTTTGTTGTGTTCTCTCTGGCATTTATAGCTTCTCTTCCATTGAAAATTTCAGCGTATTCCATACATGGTAGCATTTGATGGAAAGCCACAGCCCAACAATAATGGACACAGAAGTAAACTCAGGCCAG
This sequence comes from Dunaliella primolecta, assembly GCA_914767535.2. Taxonomy (NCBI): domain Eukaryota; kingdom Viridiplantae; phylum Chlorophyta; class Chlorophyceae; order Chlamydomonadales; family Dunaliellaceae; genus Dunaliella; species Dunaliella primolecta. Next base: position 1,288,186 of record OU611753.1, read on the forward strand.
GATGTTTGCCCATGCAGGCCTTGCCCATCTCCTTGAGCACCAGGCGTTCAAAGGCACCAGGCGCGTGGGCGGCAAGGACTGGAAGAAGGAAGGGCCACTGCTGGATGCGCAAGATGAAGGTGGGTTTGAGGTTCTACCCTTTGGTTGGCCACAAAGTTGAAGCCCAGCAAGGATCTCTTTGTTTGATCAAGCATGTTATGCCCAAGACGCAAGTGGGAAGCAAGGTTGGTGCTCAATTGCCACATATCAATTGCCCAAGACTCGTGGACTGTCTTGAGTCGATCAGGAGTGAAAATGCTGTAAGGCGCTCATCAGTAGGGTCAAGCTTGTCATGAACAGGCTGTGCTTTGAAGCCTTCAATGAAGGCAATGATTTGCCATCTATGTCCAGCACTTGGGATTAAATGCAGACGAGCTAGTGTTATTCTCATTAGCTATGTCTGGGAACAAACTCAGACAAGCTGATGTGACCGAGATCCTTATTGTTTTTCAGGAGTGACTTGGGCTCTACACTCCATGCCATTTCTTGTCTCCAACTCTGATATGAACCCCCTTTGGTGCGTCAAAAAAGTTGCATCCTTCCATGCCCTGTGCCCTTTCCAAATGCCGAAGTGCTGACCTGTGATAACCTTATTTGCTGACACATGCAAGCATGCACATACACACATTCTGAGGCAAATGAATCGCTCCAGGCTTCCCTTCGCCATCCTCTCAACTTTTCCCTGCTGCATTGCTGGTGGAGTTCAGCTCTTGCAGTTTCTTACGCCATGTGTAACACATGTGCAATGCATGTGTTGTCTTCACCTTGCGTGACGCGCATGCAGTGTCTATGCCTTGCCCGACGCTCATGTAATGCTCTGTGCCTTGCATGATCCAAAGGTGCACTTCCAACACTGATGCCAAAACGCAATACCGTGATGCGAAATGCAGTGTTCTATGCCCTGCGTGATGCAAAGGCGCGCTATCAAGCTGATGGTTCTGTGGCATCTGCTGCTCAGATCAAACGGTTGGAAGAGCAGCTCGCGCAGTTGCAGGTGGGATGTGCTACGCGAGAGGCTGATGTGGGATAGAACCATGATGGTAATGGCAGAGTTATGGGAGACTTCTCCACATATTTCTGAGGTTGTGCTCGTAGGGCAGTGGCACTGGCAATGTCATCATGGTAGATCTGTCTTGAGACTTTTGGGGGTGTGCTTGTAGGGCAGGCTCTCTACAGACATTTGATGCGGGCGGGTTTTTCCAATGCTTGGTTGTGATCTGCTGCGTTTGCAAAATTAGCAACATTTTTTGCTGAAACACGCCATTCAGCCATGCCGCGAGATTATGCAACAGCTTGGTATAAGGCACGCCTCACCTTCACACACTCCAGAAACTGCCAGAAACAATAGGTCCCCATCATCTTGCTGTAACTCACAGGCTCATGAATAAAAGTTTTGCAAATGCACTCTTGATACAGACACCACGTGCTGCGCTTTGCCTGTGATGCAGATCCAGGCTGATGAGCTCGTCATTCCCAATGCATATGGCGCCTTCTTACAGCGAGAGGTGAGCTTATGCACGAAATACGAGCTAAAAGCAGTTGCAGGCCTCTTTGTCTTCACGTAAGGAGAAGTCATCTAAAGGTAGGTTGCCCTAAGCAAAGCAGCTTTTGGGTAACCACCCTGGAGCACAAGCCCTCACGATTCCTTATAATTGCTGGCCACGTTGAAGCAAAAATTTCAACTCTGTGAAACCCTTGCTGTATGTGCACCAGGACAACTGTTGCGAACAGGTGGGCGCAGATCATAACAAGGACCAGCAGGGGAGGCAGAGCTCCCGCTTTGTATCCTCCAGCATACGCATGATGCCCATAGTAGAGTGCACTGGGGTAGTTTGCAAGCATCCTACTGGATTTCTGAAGGAGTGGCATAAAGGTGGACTTCCACCTAAATCCTGAGTATTTGTATGTACCCACTGCAGCGTGCATTGGGGGGCAATTGCAATCATGCTCGCAATAAATAATCTGGCTAGGGTATTAATGGCCATCTGCTCATACTGCATGAGAGTGGACCAACCCCAAAGCCTTAAATTACATGTGCATGGTGCGCTTTGCAGGGAGCTGTGGGGCTGAATGCAAGCACCTCCCAAGACCAAACCCGTTATTTCTGTTCCCTGCCATCCAACAAATTGGAGCTCTGGTTTGCGCTGGAATCGGAGCGCTTCAGGTGTGTCCATCAAGAGATTAGATCTTTGGTCTGCACCGGAATTGCAATGTTTCTGGTGCATCCATCAATTTCCATGAAACTGCAAAGTTTCAGGTGCGTGCATGCAAAGCCTCAGCTGCATCGCAATGCTTCAGGTGTATCCACAAAGCTCCATGAAGCTGCTGAGACTGGTCAGACTTCAGAGCAAGTGCATGAATCTGCTTTTGACTTTATTGCCCTTTGCTGCATTCCATCTGCTGCAGCTCCTCACTGCCACTCATCTGCTGCTGTTCCCAGATCCTTGACTGCCATTCACCTGCCACTATTTCTTGCTGCTTTACTTAAATCATTCGCTGCTGTTCCTCGCTCCTTACAGAGATCATCTGCTGCTGTTTAAATGCTCCTTTGCTGCCATCCATTTGCTGCTGTTCTTGGCTCCTTTACTGCAAGATGCATCAGCCACCTGGTGAATGACAAACTCGTGAGACCGCCAGTTGCTTATGCCACCCTTTTAGCAATCTTGCGAGCAGCAGCTCTGTTGCTGAAACACTCAGCCATTTGATGTCCAACCACTGGCTGTACAGGGCTCCGGTTTACCGTGGGCTGTATGCAGAAAAGAAAGTTATTGCCGAGGAGAGACGGTTGCGTGTGGATGATGCGCCCCTTGGCAAGTAGGTGGCTGGGGTGTGCAAGTACTCTTTGTGTGTACATGTGCATGTGTGCACGCAGGTGTGTGTATATGTGTGTGTTGGTTCACAATCCTAGGCCGTTTGCGTTGAAAAATGGACACACTCGTGGAGACAGAATCACCAGACCTGCACTCTCTGTCAATACGTAAAAAGGGTAAGCTGCGTCTCTGTCAAATGAGTGGAACTGCTGCAATGAGAATGTTGATGTTCACGTGATTGATTTTGACGATGTGGCAGCTGATCCTGGAACAACATTTAGACCAAAGCAATCGATTTTGTCCTTTCCGCATACTCTGTTTGCGCTAATACGTGTGCTCACAAACACACACACACACGCTCGCACACTCCTTTCAGGTTCCAGCAGGAATTTGCTCGCCGAGCCTTGTCCAACAACTACCGGAGGCCAATCATAGGCGTGCCTGAGGACTTTGATGGCCTCGGCAGAGTGGAGGTATGTGTTTTCACTAAAAACAAATGTGTCTGGGCACAAAGCGATCCACTTAAACGGGTGATCAGATCAGTTTGGATTCCTTAGCTTCTGCAGAGTGGAGATGAAGTGTGAAAAAGCTCGTTTGCTCAATGCATTCAAGGTGATTCATACTTCTAAACGGTTCAAGTGATAAGCTATTTCTTAGATATTTGTGCCTGAAGGTTTGGATAGCCTTGGCAGAGTGTAGGAGCGCTCTCAACAAAGCAGTGGGGCTGGGAGAAGTACACACCTTCACGCACTTGCTTGTCAGCAGGACCCTGTATGCGGGATGCTTGATCCTAAACAATGTTTGAGGGACTTTTAAGCGCTTTGCAGCTTCCTGAGTCTGGTAGATTGATCTCAGCATCCATCTTCTCTGTGAATTAAAACTGAGCACGCATTCATGACTGCCTAGCTATAAGTAATTGGTACAATTCAAAAAGGCTATGATGAAATGGCATTTGACCATAAGATTAAATGTTTTTGCCGAAGTGGCCAGACTTCACACGTGGCTTATGTCTGATCTTGAGGAATTGCCAAGCTATCAGCAAAGTGAAACTTTCCATGAGGGTTCACTGAAATGGCATGTCATCATTAGGCTTTCCTTTTAGGTAAAAGCCATGGTTTGACATGCAGCTTGTGTCCGATCTTCATTGTGCTAGCTTTTCAGTCAGGGAACCACTCCTTAATGCAAGCAGCCTTTTGGCTGGCACAGGCATTTCACTTCTTTTCCTTTGTATGGTGCAGGTGGCTGAATTTGCAAGTAAAAAATATGGACCCAGCAGTCTTACTGTGGGCATTGTGGGTGATGTCACTCCGGATCAAGTGAGTCTTTCAAATCATGTCTTTCTGGATGGTCGAGTGCACTACAATGAGGCTGTGCAATTTTCACCCGCATGGCCAGCATGGGTGTAGTTTGCTCTTACCATTATCAGAGAGGGTTGGAGCGAACCTCATGGGATGCAAAGCATGCACTGTGTGTGTATGTGTGCGTGTGCGCGCGCGGGCACTTTGTTTTTACCTGCCTTGGCTCTTGCGCCCAAGGAATCAGTTCAGATGGCTTCATCTGTGTCCAGAAGCAAAATAGTTTGTTAAGCTTGCATCAGCATTTTATTGTATCCCCTGAAGCTGCAATGTTCCTTGTTGAGATCCTGGATCCATCTGAGACCATCAACAAACTGAGTTTGTGCAAAGCATAAGGTGCTTTGAGGCATGTACCCAAGCAGGGCGCGCCTACATGTAGTATGCATGTGTTTGCTGTTTGGAAGAACTCGCACCAAGCATGCTATATGCTATCCATCATGCTACCAGGTCTGGAAGCTTGCTCAAAAGTATTGGGCGGGGTGGAGAGAGCCCTACGCCAAGACAGCAGCCTCCTCCCCATCCTTGCATGCTTCTCAGCTCGTGGTCTCAGCTAACTCACAGCAGCAGCAGCAGCAGCAGCAGATGTTTGGGCTGAGCACTTTGCTCGACTCTCCTTCAATACCAGCGTACCCCATGATGCCTGCAACACTGCCCACCCCAACTGTGGTACTACCTGGCAGCTTTGCCAGCAGCAGCACTGCCACCATTAGTAGTGCGACAAGCAGCACCACAAGGGGTAGTGAAGCAAGCAGTGTTGGCAGCGGCGGCAGCAGTTTGCAAAGCACAGAAGGGCTGCCCCGTCCTGCAGGTGCGGCTCTTAAGATGCCATCATGGCTTGTGGCTCGTTAGTGCCATCGTGGCTTTTGGCTACTAATTGCCACCTTAACTTTTGGCTCTGAAGCGCCACCATGGCTCGTGGCTCTTAAGCGCCATCATGGCTTGTGGCTCGTTAATGCCATCATGGCTTGCATTGCCAGAGTGGATTTGCAAGTACTCAGGCAAGGCTGCTCTTTGATTGAGCCCAGCCCTGCAATAGACCCATTGCTTCATTAGTAAACAGGTTTGACCAAAAAGACCCTTGCTTCATTTGCAAACAGGTACCGACTCTTGCTTCATTTGCAAACAGGTATTGACCAAAAGGGCGGATGGGTGGCTGCCATTGGCAAATGTAGCCAAAAAAGCTGCGATGTTTAAAATGTACATGTTTAGGCTGTAGTGGGGGCACTGTGGAAATTACAGCAAGTGACTGGTCGCCCTACTCAAAGTCTCTTGGCTTGCGAGTGCTGAGGGGCATGGCGTTCCCTCCCAAGAAAACGTAGCCTTGCCCTCGTAAATGTTTTTGCAAGGCATTACCTCCTTCATCTCATTGCTGTCTGATAGAAAGTAGGCTGGTGCGTTCTGGAAGGGATAAGATGCTTGCCCTGCTTGACCTAAACTGCCAACAGCATTGCCCTTGTGTAGTCTGGAACTTGTAGTGAAAGGGTTTCAAGGAAATGGGTTTCAAGGAAATGGGTGTCAAGGAAATGCACCGGTGTTTTGTGATCCCATTGCTCCTGGCGTCTTTTGCTTGAGCATGGTTATTGACACCATGAAGCCCACCTAGCAGAATGGGCCTGTTCAGAAAGATGCACAATTATACCATTATCCTTTTGCTACTGTCACTGGCTTCTTAACCATGGTCATCTATCTTTCTACCTCCGCAGCTGTTGCATACATGGTCTATGATCATGAAGCTGTTTGCTTATCCCTGCATGCTTATCCCTGAATTCCGTCGTCACTGCCATTGTGTAGACAAGGAGGGCCTGGGGCAAGAGGGGGTAGAAAAGGCAGCATGAGCCGCATGCTGCTGCTTTTCTGCTCCTGTGCATGTACCCATCTCATGTCAGCTCCTGTCCATGTTCACACCTTGTGTAAGCTCCTCTCCATGTCCACACCTCGTCTTCGTTCCTGTCCATGTTCACACCTCATTTTCATTCCTCTCCATGTCCACACCTCATCTTAACCCCTGTCCATGCTCACACCTCATTTTCATTCCTCTCCATGTCCACACCTCATGTTAACCCCTGTCCATGCTCACACCTCATTTTCATTCCTCTCCATGTCCACACCTCATTTTCGTTTCTGTCCATGTCCACACCTCATTTTTGCTTTTGTCCATCTTCACGCTTTTTTTGCTCACGTCCACGATCACACCTCATTTCTGCCGATGCGGCCAATGTGCAGGCTGGGAGACACTTGGGAGAGAAGGGCGCACGCTCCGCGACGCTGCAGCAGCTGGGCCTCTCACGCTCATGGGTTATTATAGGCCGCCCATGCCCAGCAGAGAGGGCACTCTGCTTCAGGCAAGTGCATCCCTTGTGTGTCCCTTAAACCTCCATTGTAGCATGTAGGCCAAGGGCATACATGCACTTGGAGCACATGAGGTACGATTGTTTGGATGCCTATGCCCAGCAGAGAGGGCACTCTGCTTCAGGCAAGTGCATCCCTATTGTGTCCCTTCAACCTCCGTTGTAGCATGTAGGCCAAGCGCATACATGCACTTGGAGCGCATGAGGTACGATTGTTTGGATGCCTATTCTAAGCAAAAAGGGGCGCTTGCTTCAGACATAATGCCGGCCCGCTCAATTGTATGGATTTTATTTCATAACTTCATAGTTCTGCTGGTCATCACCCACGGCATTCCTGACACCTGCATGCAGGTAGCTTGTGAGCTGCTGTCAGGCTCACGCACCTCCAGACTGGTCACTCAATTAGTCCTGCCCCAGCGCTTAGTTTCTGCCAGGTAATTTTCCATCTGTGGTTCCCTTCAATTTTCTTTGCATTTTGTGTGTCATTCGGTCTTTTTTCTGCATCTGCAATTTTAATTGTGCACGGCTGATACACCCTTGAAGGCGAGCATTTTTGCTGCTGGCCTTGCTCGGGTGGGCAGTCATGGTGTACTTATGCTCACGTGTCACCATGAGCTAGAAATCACTGAGGCACTGTCAGCAGGCGTGCTCGACTTTACATTAGCTCATCCGTGCTCTGCTCTGCTGTGTCCTCAGATTCCTCACTGATTGGGGAAATACATAAGAATCACAATACATACTGCGATAGCAACAGTATGTATTCAGCTCGCATGCACACACGCAGATCCCTTTCAATGATTTAATTCCTTAGCTGCATTGTTCTTGCTTTCGAAGCCTTATGACTTTTGTCGCAATGCCTGATGACTTTTGTCACAAAACCTCCTGAATTTATTGCAAAGCCTTGTGACTTTTGTCGCAAAGCCTCATGACTTGTTATAGAGCATTTCCTGAGTTTGCCCTATAGAATTATTTGGCTGGACGTTGATTCAGAGGTCTTGGCCGGAGGCCTTCTCACTCACTAAGATCTCAATTTCTGCATGCAGTCCTGGTTTTGTGTGCGTGGCCTTTGCTTGCAAGTCTCGACTGATGCTTTCAGTAATGAGCCTCTTTTCCTTGTGACCCTTGCCTCCTGCCTTTGCGTGCTTGGTTAGCAGTGTTTAGCTAGCACTTGAGACCCTTGACTGGAGGCTCTCTTTGTCATCACTGAAGGCCTCCTTTGTCAATGTGAACCTTTTCTCCTGCCTTTGCGTGCTTGGCGTGTGCAGCGCCATTGCATCCTATCCTGGAGAGAAGCATGCGGGCCTGACGCTGGTCACAGGCGTGCCCAGAGAAGGTGAGAGATTGGGCTAGTAAGCTTGATTGCGTGCTTTATTGTGTGCTTCATTGCAGACTGAGATGGGGTAGATGAGGGGGTGTGACGCTAGTCACAGGCATACCCAGAGAGGGTGAGTTCAAAGACAAATTTAAAGCCTAGGTTGCAGGCTTTTTCACTCTTAAATACAACATGCAAAGAGTTATTTTTAGAGCACCATGTTAACCAGCAAATAGCTAAAATTGGAGGACCCCAGATCACTCTCCTGGCCGCAGATTACCCCAAAACAGCCCACAGCTCCATCCTGGGACCATCACTCCCCAAATCATGTTTTTGTAACCTCCATGTACTATGCTTACATCCTGAAAGTAGGATGGGTTTGGTCAAAGATCGACCTTTTTAGCACCCTTCGTGCTGGATTTTCGTTTTATAAGGGAAACGCCTCAAAGTATGTATCTGACAGAGCACTGGGTCTCTGCACTTCAATTTTTCAATGATTTTCTTGTGATACAAGGGCCCCAGAGCATTTGAAATCACCGAAATGGGTGATTGGGTATGGTGGAATATGGTGGCAAAAACTAGGGTACGTGTTGCGGCTAATTTGGCAGGTGTGCCCCGAACTTGGCCAGTCAAGCCCTAGAGTTGTAGACAGACCTATCTTTGCAGTCAATCTTGACCCTCCAAGGTTGAGGTACACTAATGCTGGAGCATGTAAATGACACGCCCATCTTTGGGGGGGAGCTGTCCACCTCTGGCTAAATCCTTAGGTAATGTGTCCCAAGCGCACAAGTATAGTATGCCCTTGCTAGAAAGGTGCCTCCTGAAGGGTCCAGAAGGTGCAAGTCTCGGCAACCAAGGACCAGGCGCCACTTGGTGGGGGCCTGGAAGGTGCCTCTCGAAGGGCAGGGCCAGGCTTGTCAAAATCGGCAACATCTTTGCCTGCTTGCTGTTTGAAGCTGTGTCGGCTTGTGCTCTTGGCTGCACCCACCTTGTCTTCTCCTTGGGACTTCCTTCTGCACCAGATCTGATAAATATTATGGTGTGTTTTCTTATTGCCCCCTGTGCTCCTTCTTTGTGGCCTGTGCCACTGCAGTGCTCCCACTTTTTTTGCTGCTCTACTCTTCAAAGCATCGATCTCTTGTTGCTGCTGGACACACAAGTGCTCTGCCTGTGCCCTCCTATTTGGGCTTTGCTTTATCTACAACACATGATGTTAGTTCAGAACCTAAAAAATGGAGAAGCCTCATACATTCATAGAAGCACTATAATCTCCTACAAGGAGGTGATACAACAGCTCAGTCAGTGATTCCACTTTTCTCCTGCTTTCTAGGGAGCTCTCCAGAGAAATGTGAGAAGCTGCTCAAGGAGCAGCTGGAGCAGCTGGCGTCCTCCGCACCCTCGCAGGTAAGCGGTCATGGAAACACAGCTTGCCATGAACATGTCCGCGGCCCCCAAGCCTGTAATTAAGCCAGGCCTCCGCATGTCAGTAGGGCCTAAACCTGTCAGTAGGGGTACATAGGCCTACACGTGTCAGTATAAGCCTACACATGTTAGTAGGAGGTCGGTAGGGCCTGCACATGTCAAGAGGGAACATAGGCCTACACACTTCAGTAGGGGGTCGGAAGGGCCTGGACACGTCAGCAGGGCCTACACGTGTTAGTAGGGATACATAGGCCAGCATGCCTACACATGCCAATAGGGGTACAAAGGCCTACACATGGCCTACACATTCAGAGGAGCAGCTGGCATCCTCCGCACCTTCGCAGAGGAACACAGCATTGAGAGGGAAGCTTGCTGTGAACATGCCAGTGGCCCTAAATGTAATGAACAGCAAAATGGTGTCCTACACATGTCAGTGGAACAGCTGGCATCCCGTACACCCTTCCAGATAAGAGTGTCATGAAGGAAAGGCTTGCTGTGGTCATGCCAGTGGTCTTGAATTTAAGGAACAGCGAAATGGCAGTTTTGCACATGTGACCTGGAGCAGCTGGCATCCTGTGCACCCTCCCAGGAAGGACAAAATAGGAAAGCATGCGCCGGCCGAAAGGCCATGTCTATTAAGGAAAGGTTCCCTAACTAGCAAGCTAGCAAGGGTCTCATCAACCAGATAAAGTGTCACAAAAGGCAGGCTTGCTGTGAACATGTCAGTGGCCTTCAACTTTGCGAACAATGATATATTGACCCACACATCACAGCTGGAGCAGGTGGCCTTCAGTGCACCCTCTCTCCCTAGTAAATAGTAATGGTTGAAACTTGTGACACATATGGAGGCCACACTCAATTTTGTCATCTTTCCTTCAGTCCTGCACACATTGCTTTGGACCCCTGGGTTTAGAGTGAAAAGTTACAGACTTACTGTAACAACTTGTGGATCTTGAGCGGGTGAATATATTGCAAGATGCCTAGACAAACTTTCAGCCATCACTTACGTCATTGAATTGTGTGGATGAGCAGTCTCCTAAGTCTTCTTGTATTTTGCACGCATACACGAGGACACAAATTTGACCAAGAAGATGCTTTTAAATGCCATCTGAGGTGAGGTACACACTCTGATAGGGAAGTGGTTAGCGGAGTGGTCAGGTATGAGAAAGGATAGTCGGCACCATGGAATACAACAATGTGCAAGGATCTTGTACACGTGCTCGTGCACGCGCGCGCGCGCACACACACACACACACACACACACACACACACACACACACACACTCACACACACACACACACATGCTTGAGTGCAGGCAGAGCTTGCACGTGTGCAAGCAGCTCAGCGCATGTCCTTGTTAGGTTCCGTCCAAGTTAACGCAGCTATGGCATCACTGCTGACATCATACCACGTACTCACAGGTGTGTTTGGGTTAGGGGAGGGGAGGTCTAGGGGTGGATTTGTGAAGCAAGTCTACATCAGGTCTCTGTGTGTGTGTGTGCGCGTGTATGCGTGTGTGTGTGTTGGGGGTGGGAGAGGCGGTTTTGGTGTTTAGGGGGGTAATGTTTCAGGTTTCTTTTTAATGTTTTTTAACTTGTCAATTTCTGGTACATGTCCACCCATGCTGCGTTCACTTTGGCATTAGCATGCAGTAGCACCATTGTTTGATATGTATTTCTCAACCTTCTTGCAAAAGCTGAGTTGTCAATGATGACTTCTAGTAAGTGTGGTGGGTTGACAAAGGAGTCCATGCACACTGTCCCTTGGCCTCAGCCAATCCTTACCATTGTTGGAAAATGTGTCATCTTGCGCTTAGTGGGTGATACATGCTTGAACAGCAAGAAATTGATGTAGTGCACTGCAAGCCCATGTGACGGAAGATGAAGGTCAGTGCTTGCAGGTGGTGGGCTCCAAAATTGCACGTAGTAGGAGACATTTCCAAGAAGCATTATCTGTTGAAGCATTGATGTTGGAGTTGTTCCAGCTTTCTTTTCTCTGTATATAAATTTTTGGAGTCGCAAAGCTCCTTACGCTGCACTGCCTTATGCTGCACTGCCTTATGCTGCACTGCCTTATGCTGCACTGCCTTACGCTGCACTGCCTTATGCTGCTCTGTCTTATGCTGCACTGCCTCACGCTGCACTGCCTTATGCTGCACTGCCTTATGCTGCACTGCCTTATGCTGCACTGCCTTACGCTGCACTGGCTTAAGTTGTTGGGGACTGCTGTTGAGGACTGCTTGATGATCTGACTTTGATCCGAAGCCTCACCTTCTTAATTTGAATCTGAACGAATTTCTTCCTTCTGTGTGTAGGCAGCTGGCGAGGACTGCTCGACGAGCTGGAAATGGTGTCCTCTGCTTCACCAGAGGTGTGTGTTGCTTGCTCAAAGGTGTAGTATCTTGTGTCCTCTGCTTATCCAAAAGCTGCCTACTCAAAAGGTTGTAAACTCTTCCTCTACTCACCAGAGGCGTGGATTACTTACTCAGGCTTCAGTCTTCGGGTGGCTGTTGATTGCCACAGTATGCACTTTTGCTATCATCATTCTTTGACACATTAATACTCAGACTGTGTGCATGCACACCAGGGGATTAATTTAGTGTAGCAAATACATGTTTTTATTTAGTTTTACGATGCACACAACTGCTAAATGTGTTCTTTAGCATGCTAGCATCCATGGCATGCACAGCAGAGTTTTCTTACTGCAGGAGTTTCAAATTTTTGCAGTGAGCATTCCGCTTTATGTTTGTTGGTTTAAGCAATTATTCACAGAGCAGAGCATGATTTAATGTAAAACCTTCAAGCTGGAACTTATGAATAATGAGAAGGTATTTGTACATGTGATGATCTCTTAGACAGCATTCCAGTCAATGAGGCGTGCGTGGTCACACGCGCACACACACACACACACACACAACAACAACAACAACAACAACAACAACAACAACAGCAACAACAACAGCAACAGCAACAACAACAACACTCACACACATTACATCACATCACATCACAGGACGTGCGCATGGTGGCAGAGCGCACATTCCACCCAGACAACGTGTTTGTGGGCCTTGTCAGCAGGAAATAAGACAGGTGCCAGTAACAATGTCTGTCTGCAATCCTGTTCTTCAGCGGTATCTAGCTGGGTCCGATTTCTGGTTGTGGCTGCGTCCCCTCTTTGATCAGCCTTTTCCTGGAAGAAATGAAGACATGGCACGTCTTCCTGAAGGCTGTCAACCATATAGGCTCTGGTTGGGCATTGTTTTGAGGCTCCTTGCCCAGAGCGTGTCCTTAGGGGACCTTGTCCTCTTGCTTTGCCTTTGCACCATGTGTTTCAGGTAAATTCAGGACTTGCTTCGTTCTTTCCTGTCCATATTCCAACTGACATAATTGCCATCCCCTCCAGCTCATTTTGCTATCACTTCATTTGGAATGGATGCCTCGCTGCTGGCTGTCTCCTGATTCACTCAAGTCTTGCAAGTATGATCGTTTGCAACGGCTGTGTCCTCACTTTTTACAGATGTGAGGAGAGAGATCTCTCTGCCTGCAGGAGCAGGAGCAGGAACAAGTTTGATACTGTTTTGCACAAAATCCTCCTTTATAATGGCAGGCTAGCAGTAAGTTGTTTTGACTAGGGCTCTGGTTTTAAAGTCTTCCATTCCTGAATTCCTCCTCTTTCATGCCACTGGGGCAGACCAGAAATTGCCTAAGGAAGAGAAGAAAACTACACAGGCAAAGAAGGCTCTCCCTACCGTGTGATTTCAATTCGGGAAAAGGAAACACATTGGCCCAAAAGAGCTGTTAGTCCCCTCCACCGGGTTGACCACACCGCTGTCTAGCTTAGGAGCCTGCAAGCATAGAAATTTATGCTTAGGAGTCTAAGCTGGACCATCCAGCGCGCATTAAGGGAGGAAAAAATTAGCATTCTGTGCTGCAACTATCAGCGAGTCCCAGCAACTCAAGGCAAGCTAGCAGCAACCAAACTCCCTTGTTGCTCAGGTACGGTTTCATTGCTCAGGTAAGCTACTATCGCAGGCAGGTACAGCTACGGACACATCCTTTTTCTCTCCTAACAATTGATGGGGAGCCGTTACCTTTGCTGACAGCTTCTCAGCAGAGACTGATTGCAATGTGTTGTCGTGTTGCAGACGGTCTCATTCATACTCAGGATGCTTGAGCACTGCCAAGGAGGCTGATGGACATTTTCTGTTTTGAACTCGAGGTGCAGCTGGCTGAGCAAGGGGAAGGGTTACATAGCTGGCTGAGCAGCTACAGGAAGTAATAGAAGGATACAGAAACAGAAGGCCTTCAGTCAAAACGACTGACTGCTTGCCTGCCAGTGGTCGTTAAGTTACAATGATGAGAGGCGGTCCGTTCTGCATGGTATGATCGTACCAGTGGTCGTTAAAAATGAAGAACTTCATGGAGAAAAGGATTAAGTATCAGGCTGTTGCTATTTTGGTTCAATATCATACACATCAAAAGGTTGTGTTTGGTGTGTGGAAGACAGAGATGGAGCTGTGTGGATAGAGGGTTTGCATCGTGAGAGAAGACCCCTTCTTTCACTGGCGAGGGCCAGAGAACAAGGAAGGTTATTCGACCTTAAACAGCAGATTAATGTATTGAAACACCGCACGGGAACAGTTTACATCCATTAGTTCAGTCTCTTTCCCTCTCCTAGGCTAGCTGTAGCTGGTGTAGTTTTGAGGGACCTCTGGTGAGGCTCTTGCTAGCTTGCTAGTCAAGGGACCTTTCCTTAATGCACGCGGCCTGTGGCCTGCGTAGACCTTTTTTTCACGTCCAAAAACATGCCATCAGGTTCGAGATGCCTTATACCTCGGTACACTGCCCATCATGCGGCGACGTGGACAGCATAGATCACATTGCCCGGCAGGGGCCCTTAGATGTCTTAACCCAACAATGAATGGGACGCACACCAATAGGCATCATGTTGGCCTTGGCCTCTGTGTCGAAGCCCTCAGCAAGGGCAGATATGGGTCGTCCCTTATCGGTATGGATACCTGCCAAAATGAGAGACTCCAAGAGCGGGGTATAGGACTCGGAGTACCTAAGAATGTCTCCCGTACTATTCCTGACTGGGTCTTCCCCTATGGTACTGGCACCTCTGCCTGACACCAAAGGCGCCCTGATGCTGTCTTTGTGCGCTCTATCCGAGGTCGGCCTACCCACCTTGATCCCATTAAGATTCCTCCTCACAATAGGGACATTCACCTTGTTGGATTTAAACTCTGCCCTGATACCAACCCTTATTCCACCATGGGAGCTGCAACTGCCCAGCGTGCCAGCACTTTTACCAAGCTCAAAAACTGCAGCTCGAGAAACTTTAACAGGAACAACAACTTGAAGGTGACCTTACACATCATCTTCGTTGGTGTTGCACTATCTATACTGACTACACCATCAAATCTCTTATCGACTTGGGTTTAACCAGGCAAAAGGCTAAGTCATTAGCATCCAAATTGAGTTACCATGCTATCCAAAGATTAACTCCTTTATTAACACCAGACACGCACATAATTTCCAGGGGACTTTTGGGGGAGGGTTTGCTGGGCGCATGGCGGAGGAGAGCAGGAGAAGGGGAGTCTGGGCATCCAGGAGCATGGCGGCCAACCCTCCAGAACCCCATTAGATCTGTTTCTGGCTTTCTCCTACTAGGCCTAGTAGGCTGTTTTTGTCTAGTTTAGGTTTGAGGGCCTTTTGGTGAGACCCCTGCTAGCTTGTTAGTTAGGGGACCTGTCTTTAATGCACGCGGTCTTTTGGCTTGCGTAAACTTCACTTTTACCTTATCCAAAGAGAGCAAACCTAGGGGTGTGTGCACTTGAATTTTGCATGCCGCTCACCTTGCACGTTATCCAGTGCATCACATAGATCACAGACAGGAAAGATATTTTTCATCCCCAATAGCTTGTTCAACTTTGAAGGTGTGAACATGAAGACAAACCATGCTCCGCATAATATGTTTAGATAAGCCCAAATAAAGGACTTACGCCTAATCAGCCGCGAAGGGAAGCTCTTTGGACTCACCTGCAGCGCATCCGTATGCCTGCGTGCCTGTTGGCTGTCATTAAAAGCATGTATGCTAATGATGAGTATATCTTGGTGGATGGCTGCAAGCAAGCTCGTGTGCGCCCCCATTTTGGAGTCAAATAAGGCGCTTTCCCCCTTGAAAGAAAAAGAAAAGAAAAAGAAAAAAAAACTACGTAGTTGTTCTCCCTGTATATCCCTGACGTGGACTGCTTGGCAGAAAATGTGCAAGGGGCTATTACAGGCACTAGGGACGTTTGAGTCACCCACATGCTGTATGCAGACGATTTGTGCCTCACTAGTAACCTTCCTGATCAGCTCCAACTGATGTTAGATAGGCTACATGCGTATGCTCAGCGGAAAGGGTTGGTGATCAATACTGCCAAGTCTGAGATTGTGCACTTTAATTCAAAGGGTGATAATGTGCCAGTTTTCACGTTAAGTGGAGCTCGTTTGGCGTGTGCAGATTTTTTAAAGGTCTTTAGGCATTCTGTTCACAAAACAATGCAACCCGCAAGCCACTGCTGAGTACATGTGTGCCCCTTTCCTAGCTGGTTGTAGACGGATTAGGCATTTCGCATCTGAGCACCGCCTGACAGATAGGCCGCATACCACGCTCTGGCTGACTAAAGCATATGCTCTCCCTGCTAGCATGTATGCGTGCCAGATTTGGGGCACTAGATTTATGAAAGAAGGAACTGAAATGGACTGTCCTTTGCAAACTGTACATCTGTGCTTATTGAAGTGTATCCTTAGGGTAAAGCGCACCACTCCTAATTGGTCTGTACTGCGCGAGTGTGGGCATGAACCTTTACAGTTCTATTGGTTTCGTGCAGCAGTTAGGTTTTACAATGCTTTACTGCGCAGCAACAGCACTACACTCAGTAAGGTACTGCAAGCAGATGTTGAAACGAGCAGGCTTTCCCATAAATGCTGGACCTCAGAATTTTTGGCTGCCTGCACAGGCTTGGACAGGTGCAACATGTTTACTCATTGTGTTCGGTCTGGGCAGCCTATAGTCATGAGGGAGTTTGTTGTTGATCTGAGAAGAAGGCTGCGAGGTGTGTGGAATGCTGATACCTTGGCAGAACATGGTGACCACACGAACAAATTAGCCAAGTATCATCACTGGATGGCACTTCCTTTGAGACCCTTGTCTGTTCATGGTGCGCCCTTTTCTGTCCCCAGGTATTTGCATCTTGATTTGGGCAAGCGCGCGCTAAGAAGCATAGCACGTTTTCGCTTACATGCTCATACTTTAAGAGTTGAGACATCACTTTGGCAGGAGCACACATCAACTCGTGATAGATGTGAACAAGGACTCCTGATGAAATGAAGATGAAAAGCATGCGGTGTTCCTTTGTTCTTGCGCTTCTGTGTGTTCTCTTCGAAGGGCTTATGCACAGTTATTTTCTGACTTTACCTCGTCTTATAGAATTTTTCTGGACGATTCAGGCACTTTCTACTATTCTCAAGCTAGCTCAAGCTAGCTAGCTGAGGATGCTATTCATTTCTTGCAGAAGCAAACTAATGACACTTATCGTTTTATTTCCGATCTCATGGATATTTTTTGTGCAGTTGGAACAGTTGAGCAGACCGAGCAGCCAAACTACCTGGCTGAAGGTCAAACCCCATTGTAACTCATTGTAATCAGCCGCGGCATTAACGCTTTGTTTTAACCACCTAATCTCCACCCCTGGCCGATCAGCCAGATTCTCGGGCTGCAGGCCAACCCCTTGTAACCCTTGTAATCTCCACCCCTGGCAACCCATGCACCAAGTTGGGTGATTTTTTTTGTGATTTGGATACATTACCAAAATAATGTTATTGCAAAAAGAACGGAGTGAAAAGACCCAGTGGTTGGTGAGATACAGACATACAGTCAAATGACCAAATCCCTTGGAAATCCCTTGGAAAACACCCAGCACAAGGAGTGACAAAAAGGTCAGCTTTTGACCTCCTCTCTTCCTTTTTTTGAATATGCAGGATGAAAGCATAGTATAAGGAGGTCACAAAAACTAAGTCTTGGGAGTGAAAACGGTCCCAGAGTGGAGCTGTTTTTTTGGGGGGGGGTGATCCGAGGCCAGGAAATTTTCCTGAGGGAAGTGATCTGGGGTGCTCCGATCTTCATTATTTATCAGTGAATGTTTCCTTTCCTTTTATTTCCAAACCTTCCCTTAGTGCACGCAGCTGGACCTGGCTTGCGTAGTCTTTTCTTTTCTTTCTTTTTCAGCGAACGAGACATTTTTACGATAAACAATGTTCGGCGTAATTAGATTTCAAAAAGAAACGCGAGAAAGAGCAGTCCAGCGTTACATGCCAGTTGACCTCCTTTGGCAACATCCCACAACAAGGACAATGTGCTGCAAAGTGGGTAAATTGGTCCAGGAAGCCTGCAGGTTGCAAACAATGATAAGCACTCCACCATACACACTTCAAGCACTACACAACACACAGGCAGTTGAACAATAACAGCCATAGTTGTAATTATCTGTGACTGGTGCCAAACTGGGAGAAAAATTCAGGCGCAATCTTGTTGGAGTACAGCTCATTCAATGATTGGTCGCGCGCAGCCTTCTCCTCTGTCTGCCTCCTCAGGACCTGCAATTGGTCAGGCGATGCAGGTGAGTTGCACTTAAAAAAGTATTTTAATCTTCTTTTTTTAAGCAAATGGATACACGAATAAGTATGAAATGCCCTGCGCTTTTGGGAGGCTAAGCTAATCTGCGAGCTCAAAAACTTGAAGCACCTACCTCTGCTGCCTTTGCTGCTTGCTGCCGCTTGAACTCCTCAACTCGTGAAGCTTGGCTGTGCATCGCATTCCAAATGTCTCTCTGTGTGCGAGCATACTGGGACTCCTCGGCAGCCTGGGCAAAGCCATGCATGCAGTCACAGAAATGTCACAGAGAAGCCTCAAAATGATAGCCACAGAGAACAGGGACTCTCCTGCAGCCTGTGCAAAGCCATGCATAACACGGAATGCCACAGAGGAGAAGTCACGCAGCTGCAAAAAATTAGGAACTTCTCTGCAGCCCGTGCAAATGCATCATGTTGTCACAAAGATTTCAAAGGAGCCACAGCAACGCAGCTACAGAAAAGAGAGACCCTTCTGCAGCCTGCATGCAGACGAGCAGCCACATGAAACGAGCATCGATTCAGAAAAAGAGTGTTTGACACCCTGCACAATGTTTTGGGCCTGGTAGGGTTCCTCTATCACCCTTCAAGGTAGACAACACATGAGTGGCGACACAATTGACAGAAGACGCATGCGCAGGAAAGTAAACAAGCGGAAGCACACAAGGGGCACTACTGGGACTGCAATCAATGTCACTGCACTGTCGCTCAATGTTGCAATCTGCTCTGTACCGCTGCTGAGCCCCCTGCTGAGCAACTTGCCTTGACCTCATGTATTTTTACCCATCATCCTATTCCCGGGCAAAACGATTTCTCATAACACAGCATGTACTTTGCTAAAGTCGGCTCCTTACCCTGCTTTGATGACACAGCTTTCTCTCCAATTTGCAAGCACAGTACATAATGCCAAGCAACCACCCTACTGTGCTCCCCAGAATCATTGCCCAGCTTTGTTGCTACTACCACTCCTCCTTGTATTGTTCAGGCACAACACAAACTGCAAGCATCCACCCACCTGGGCTGCCTGCTTTGCCTTGCGCTCCTCCATCTGCGCCAGCTGCGTGGCCAGCACTGCCTGCCTTTCTGTCTCACTCATGCCCTTGTAGTGATCCTTCCGCACCCTGCAAGCCAATATCATGTTTACAAATGTGCCTGAGATATCAGCTGCAGGGCCAGCACTGCCTGCCTTTCCGTCTTTTGTAGTGCCCCTTGTGCATCTCAATGCCAGGCGTGTGTACGTGTGTGGTGGCATTTGTTTTTGGCAATTCTCTTTGGCATTCTTTCATTCAAATCTAGCAAAGCCCCGTATCAGTTGAAAGGTCACATTCTAATATTGCTTACCAAGGCAATCATTGACCCTTAGTCATTATGGATCCTACGTTGCTTACCGCAGTGATGACATAGCAGAGGCAGCCATGGAGGGGTCTTCAGTCATCATGGGTGAGTTCAGCGTCGCCTCAATCTCTGCGAGGTTGGCTGAGAGAATGGCAGCCTGCAAGGACCGGCAGTGGCGATGGCTGAGCAATCACTGGCTGAGCAAAAGGCTGGGCAGTGATAAGATTCAGGCAGCATTGGATGACAGCATCAGCAAGGACAGGAATGGATGGTGGCAAGGAGAAATACAGCAGGCATGCAGTGAAAGGTGGGTGGGCAGGGTTAGAGCAAGTACACAATGACAGGTTCACAAGGTGGCACCTTGGGGTCATTCATTCATAAAAAAGGCCCAGACAAAGATGGTTTCCTGCACAGTACTCTACCAATCCATTGTTCAGGCAAAGCAAGGGGGGGGGGAGAGAAATGCAGAGCAGCATGCAAGGATCATTTCATGCTTCATCTCAACCGGGCAATTTACAAGGCCAGCACAGCAAACAGGGTGCTGTTCGGATCTTTCAATTGCGTTATACAGTAAACCCACCCGTTCTTGGAGATTGCTCAGCTTTTGCTGCTCCACCATGTGCTTGTTGATGCCTGCTGTGCCAACATTTATTTGATTGGAACCACAGCACGATAAAAGCACTCCCATCCTTTCTTAGAGGTTCTTCAGCCTTTGATGCTCCGCCATGTGCTTGTTGATGTCCTCTGTGCCAATGCCAATTTCCAATCACGAAGAAAAGCACACCCACCCTTTCTTGGAGGTCGTTCAGCCTCCTCTGCTCCGCCATGTGCTTGTTGATGTCTGCGGTGCCAACATTGATTTCTCGCCGCACGGCCGCCTCCTCTGACTGGGCTTGCAATTGTAGCCAGTCCTGTGTGGGTGTGAAGAGAGCAATGGCAGCAATGTGGGTCTCTGCTCACCAACATGATTGAATTCTTCCGCTCTGCTGCCTCCTCTGACAATGCTTACATTTTCAGCCAGTCTGGTGTGTGTGTGTGTGTGTGTGTGTGTGTGTGTGTGTGTGTGTGTGTGTGTGTGTGTGTGTGTGTGTATGTGTGTGTGCGAACCGAGCAAAGGCAGCAATGCAAGATCGAGATCACAGAACACATTTCTTTCTTGCCGCATGGCCGCCCCCGGCCTCCGACTGTGCTCGCATTTTCAGCCAGTTGTGTGTGGGTGTGAACAAAGCATAGATAGCAATATGAGTTTACGGGCAAAGCACTGGTTTCTTGTAGCATGGCCGTATCCTCTGACTGGGCTTGCATTTGCAGCCATTCCTGAAAGGGCGTGAGGGATGCACAAGGGCTAAGCCGGAAACATGAGAATCATCGTCAGGATAATGTCAGAACGGTTTTTCTTGGTCTAAGATATGCTTTTTCCAGGCAGCTGCTGGTAGGGGGGCGCATTGGGAGGGCAAGCTGGAAATGCAAGCACAAGAACAAGCAAGAAGTACAAGAAGTATAAGGGCAGGCAAGGAGGCACACTGGGAGGACAGGCATGCAGTTGCTGTCGCGAGCAGTGGTCACAATGGTGATGGCGGCGTACATGATACCCTGGCATGGCTTTCAGGTGGGCTTTTCAGATAAGCTCTTTCAGATGAGTTCCTGGCATGGCTTCAATGAGCCCCTGGCACACCTTTCAGACAGACCCTTGGCATGGCTAATAGATGAGCCCCTGGCATGGCCTTCAGGTGAGACTCTGGCATGGTGTTCAGTCAAGCTTTTGCAAATGAGTTCCTGGCATGGTTTTCAGAGCAGCCCTGGCATGGCTTTCAAACCAGCTCCTGGCATGGCACTGAACCAGTCCAGCATCAGACAAATCCAAAGCTGTCTTACCTGGTATCGTGCCAGCTCTGCAAACGCTTGCTCTGCTTTATGCTGGGCAGCCTTCACAACTGCCTTGTTAGCAGCCTGGTCTCTTGCAAGAGGCATTTCTGCTTACCTGGTACCGTGTCAGCTCCGCAAACGCTTGCTCCGCTTCATGCTGGGCAGCCTTCAAAGCTGCCTTGTTGGCGGCCTGCTCCTCCCACCACGCCTTGCACTGCTCCAGCTGCATCTGTTTGCGGCTGCCGGCCTGCATCACCAACGTGTGCAGATTGCAATGCATTGTTTTGCATGCAGCGTATCTGCTTGGCTTGCTCCTCCCTCAATGCCTTGCTCTGATCTTGCTGCAGCTGCTTGCAGCTGCTAGCCTGCATCATCCGTGTACACACAAAGCAACAAATTCGCTCCTCTCACTGCACTGCTCCAGCTGCATCTGCTTGCGGCTTCCGGCCTGCATCACCATCGCGTGCAGACGCGATGTATTGTTTTGCGTGTCAGCTTGCCTTGTTCCTCCCACCACGCCTTGCTCTGCTCCAACTGCATCTGCTTGCGGCTGCTGCTTCACTCCACCCAAGTGAAGGTGTACGTATGTGTGTCACTTTGAAGTGCGATGATGATACATATGCTGGTCATATGATGGTGTGTGTGCAGCTGCAAGCCTGGACACACATTAGCTCTGGCCTTGAGTGGCCCAACAGTGAATCCTATTGTGTGTCTTGACTTGCAAATGTTGAGGCTAAACAGCACACTTTGCTATGTCTTTTTTGACTCGAAGGTCACAAATGCTGCAAGAACGGAGATATCACAGCACGTAACGTGTCACGGGGCAGTTGCAAAATGGACACACTTTCTAAGATCGCCTGCCAACCACGATAACAATCAATATGTTGCACCTGCTGTTGGCAGTGTAGCCATTAATGAGCGCTGACTCGCCTGTTTAAATACAGACCTTGAAGAGAAAAGAAGGTAAGGTTGCCGAGAGGAGACATCCACTTGTTCTTGTAGTAAATGTACCATTAAGGATACGTCTGCCAATGCTACAGGATGGTGGACCGTATGTTGCAACACTTGTTAAGTCCAAACATAGTCACTTAAACCTAGAGACTTTTTTGAGTTCTTCAGGTATCATGCAGGCTTTTGTCCTGCAGAAGGGTCACATGGTAACAGAGGCACCATTCAGCTCTTGGAACTCTAAAAAAGGTCAAATGGTGAATCGCACCGAGAGATCCTCTCCATCGAAGCGCTGCATGGATGACGGGCCTAAGCGAGGGTCATCGTCTCCAAGCCGTGCAGGCTCATCTATAACCTTGGCATCTGGCCTGTTTATGTCCCATTCACGGCGAGTGTTCTTGACCTGTGCGCATCAAGCAGGCACACCACTGTTGAAGATCAGCCCAGTACATCCAGCTGGCAATTTATTTAGACAGGTTATCAAAATGCTGTACACTTATTTGCTCATCTCCACAGCTGGAAGTCATGATCATATTTGTTATCACTTTGAAACCAGGCACTCAGACCCAAGGCAAACACTTAAAACACATCCAACTAAATGCACATTCAGAAGAACAAGCCTGAACTTTAATCTGAATAGATGGTGCTCGAATGAGTCCATATCTTTCTCACCACACCTTGCAAGTAATGAGATCATCTTCATAGCATCTCAATATTTCTTGAGCTGGTGAGTATGTACCTGGTTTGTTAAATGGAAGTCTCGGATACCCTTTGCAATGTCCCTCCTCATTGTGTCTGCAGCTTGCTGTTGAATCTGGAGCTGGTCATCCCAATAGTTGGCCAGCTGGGCAAAAGCTCTGAAAATGTGTGTGTGTGTGTGTGTGCGCACGTGTGTGTGCGCGTGTTTGTGTGTGCCTGTGTGCCTGTATCTTTCATGCCTTTCATTTACTTGATATGTACGTGTGTGTCACACAGGTGCCAACCTTCACACGTCTGACACTAAAACATGTAGAACTGACCCACATAAGTTCACTCTCACTCACTCTTCACGCTCCCGCTCTTCCCTTTCCCTCTCTTTCTTTTCTTCAACTTGACGAGTGAGAGCATCTTTATCCACCTGCAGAGAGTAGAACAATAGGTTGTGAGTGCAGTCCTTCAAGTCAAGTCAATGGAGCCTTCACAGCGGCCCGCAACAGGCAGGATTTGTAAAATGTGACCATAACATACCCCAATGGTCCTGTACTTGGCATCCAGCACACGCCTCAGCCTCTCTGGATCCTCATTGGGGACCTAAGAAGAGCAGGAAAGCCGTTACTTAGCATGGGACCGCTTCGGCATGTCTGCATACGAGTGCTCATGTCTGACAGATCTTCTTAAACAAGATGAGAGGAAGCATTACCTGGCTCACTATCTTGCCCATTTTGAGCTATTCTAAGCCTCTATCTGGACAAGTGATACCGGACCTTCGAAGGTGTATGTTAGATTGTTATTATCGCCAAAGAAAGTAATTGGGTTCTGGATTTTTCTTTGTTTAAGGCTGCTTGTTAACCTCTTGTGCTGAAAACCAGATCAAACTGATTGGCTTAATTACAATTCATTTAAATCATAAAATTATCACACGTCATGTTATAGTTTGATGAATTATGAAGCGCTTGCACATCGTCGCGCTCGTTGCTCTTTTGTTTGCTTCTTTTGAGTTTGGGTGCCTCATACAACGGCAGCGAGATAAGCTACAGGTGAAGCAGATTGGAGAATACATGGATTCCCGACTCGCATACCTGCTCTCACAGACACACACACACACACACACACACACACACACACACACACACACACACACACACACACACACACACACACGCACGCAGGCACGCACGCACGCACGCACACACACACACACACACACACACACACACACACACACACACACACACACACACACACACACACACACACACACACACACACACACACACACACGCACGCACGCACGCACGCACGCATGCACGCATGCAGGTTGGTGAAGCTCATCAACCAAGTGCAGTGCAACCCAGGAGAGTGCTCAGGGGGATCCCCAAACCTGATCCATTGGGTGGGTGCACATTCTAGCACATCCAGGATTCCAGGTGCATCCAGGATCAAGGCAGATTTGAATTTTCAAGGACCTGTCAGGGAAGCAACCCCCACTCAATTAGTTCTGTAACCAGGATTTGTCCACACACCTTCTACACTGATCTTGATAGTGAGTGAGCTCAGCACTGAAGAAAACACTCTTCAGCCCTCGCAAACCTTACCCAAAGTGCAAGGAAGCACTGGGGAGCGTTGTCAGCTGGATTCCTCTGCCAGTTTCCTGTGTCCTTGATCCACTTGAGGACATCTCTCTAGTGCTCTGGCCGCTTCACTTTGCAAAGACAAACACGTATGGCATGTGCAGAAACTGCGGAGCTGGAGAACTACTTGCTCAAGACATCTGGGCTGCTGGAGGTCAGGCCACCTCTGCAGCCAGCAGGCAAGTGGCA
Source organism: Dunaliella primolecta (assembly GCA_914767535.2). Classification (NCBI taxonomy): domain Eukaryota; kingdom Viridiplantae; phylum Chlorophyta; class Chlorophyceae; order Chlamydomonadales; family Dunaliellaceae; genus Dunaliella; species Dunaliella primolecta. Next base: position 1,312,816 of record OU611753.1, read on the forward strand.
GTGGTTGGGCTGGTGGTGGTGGTTGGGCTGTAAGTAGCAGTGGCAATGGTGGGGTGCTGGCGGTCAGGCCGCCTTTGCAGCCAGCAGAGGCAAGTGGTGGTGGTCTCGCGCACCCACGGACACACTCGCATAATACACATACATGCACACACACACATGCACACACACACATACACACACAAACACGTAACATCGCACATACAAAAATGGGGAGGGTGAGAGGGGCAGTTAAGCTGCATAAATCGGAATGCACATACGGCAACTTGATCACCTTCTACACTTGAAGAATCCAACATCAATCCCGCACACCTCTCAGCAATTGCATTTAGAGGGACTTCACAATCCTGCAGGGCCAGACAGCCCCCCTTATCCCCACAATCTATTAGCCTGTCCATGAAAATGAGCATGCATGGAAGCAAAGGGTGTGTGTCTGTCCACAACACTAAAAGCTGTCCATGAGCACACATTCATGGAAGCGAAGAGTGTGCGCAGGCGGTGCAATGAAATGGAAAGCTGTTGTGCTGGCCTTAGTGTGTCAGTTGTCTGTCTGTTAGCCTTAGGTTCACAAAGCCCATGACATCGAATCTCACATGAGCCATCTTGGCCAGAGGATTGGTAGCAAAGACAATCTCAGGTGCTGCTCAGAATCCTCAGCCGCGTTGAACCCTGCTGTACACGAATGGGGGTTCTGCTGCACTCAAGTCCGGCAATTTGGATCCTTCAAAACCTATTGCATCAAGTCATGTTGTGCACAGGGCTTGCACTTGGTGGGTGGGGTCGCTCTCAAGTGGTACACAAATCAAACACAAGCCATGCATAAGTTTTGCACGAGTTGTGCACTTGACAGTCATACGCGCAAGTCGCACACACATCATAGTTAAATGCAGATCTTACGTAAGCCCTTCTGTGCACAAGGCTGGCGCTTGGTGGGGGGTTTGCTCCAGTCACACTCACAAGCCACACACAGGTGATGCACACGCAAGTCATACACACAAGTCGTACACAAGTCATAAAAGTTTTATGCAAGTCCCACACAAACCCTGCACAGGTGCACAAGGCTTGCACGTGGTGGGGCTTTTGCACACAAGGGGTCACGGAAGTGGTACACACGAGTCATACACAAGTGATGCACACACAAGTCATACACACAAGTCATACACAAGTCATAAAAGTGTTATGCAAGTTCACATATGCCCTGCACAGGTGCACAAGGCTTGCACGTGGTGGGGCTTTTGCACACAAGGGGTCACAGAAGTGGTACACACGAGTCATACACAAGTGATGCACACACGAGTCATACACACAAGTCGTACACAAGTCATAAAAGTTTTATGCAAGTTCACATAAGCCCTGCACAGGTGCACAGGGCTGGCACACGGTGGGGCTTTTGCACACAAGGGGTCACGGAAGTGGTACACACGAGTCATACACAAGTGATGCACACACAAGTCATACACACAAGTCATACACATGTCATACAAGTTTTACGCGAGTCCTACCCAAGCCCTGCACAGGTGCACAGGGCTGGCACTTGCCGTGTACGAGGGTACAGTTCTGTCACGCAATAAATGCAGGCACAGTCATACGTTTGCCCACAAACACCAAGTGCAGACTTGTGAGAAGCATTGCTTTCATAGGGCCATTTATGTGATTGTCTGAACAAATGTGGCCCCTTTGCCTGAGTTGACTTTAGGATTGATCCATCTCCTGTATAATTCCTCTTTTTTTGATCTCCTAGCATTTTTGCTTTTGATAAGTGCTTTCCGCGCTCCTTGCAATGTTGCTCAGTATTGTCGGTTCGCATGCCTTTGTCTGTCTCCCTCTTCTCCTCAACCTTACAAGGGATCAATGCCCCCCTGCACCTCATCTTCTAAGAGTCTTCCTCACAGAGCACTCCTCTTTCTCTTTGAGTCCTCATCATGGGGCAGTCCTCATAGGCTCATCCTCAATCAGTCCTTATGGGGCCCCCCCCTGACAACTCCACTGTGCCTCTCCTCTTCCTCCTCCTCCTCCTCCTCCTCATCATCATCATGAGATTTTCACCGAACCGCACCTTCCGTTTTTTGGCAATCATCCCGTATCCCTCAAAACGCATCATTTTGCATAGGGTCAAATTGTAGTCTTTTTAGTCGCATAAGTAAGGGCATGGGCATGAAAAGTTTGTGATGTCAATGTGAGGCGCAAGCAGGATTCCCCAGACCTGTGGAATTCAAGCGCGCTTACTGTATTTTTTACATGAGACAAATTTTCATTTCCCATTAGGATCAGAGGTAAAGGTGCTTCGGTAGGCTCGACTTGAGCTCACCTTTCACAGCTTTTCCTGCATGCCCATGACTTTCTACAGAGACAGGCGATGCCTTCCTGAGGCTCATACCGTTCCAAGTGCTCAGCTGGGCCCCTAGGTGAGGATAAGAGCAGCGGTGTCATTGCCATTTCCAAGTCCTACGTGAGGAATAGAAGCATTAACATCATTTTTCTCCGTTCTGTGTTGTTGCTCATTTCCGATTCCTGAGCCATGCCACTTGCAACACACGGGAATCTGTGCTGGCAGAGCACAAGATGAAGGGCGCGTTTCCAGTGGGCGCTTAACGGAACGGAAAGGCAAAAATGTGTTTCCAGTGGGCCAAAAAATGAGCCCAAAAGGGAAAAACGGAGCGTGAAAATGGGGCCCGATTTTTCAAGGGCCCCCCACCCCCCTGAAAAGAAAAGTGGGGCTAACGGAGGAAAGTTTGTTTCCAGTAGAGCTCCGAACGGGAGAAGTAAGCTTGGTCAAACCTGTTCCAGACACACAATTTTACCACTGCGCTACTCAATTTAATTTAATCAGTCCTAAGCACTGTCTCTCCAAGCACACTATGGGTGACAGCGGAGACTTGACGCCATTACTCCAGATGCCCTCAGGGGCTTAAGATGGCTCCCAGCTCCCAGAGGCTGTAGGTGTCTCCCTGCCCCCACAGTTTCAAGATGGCTCCCAGCCCCCGGAACCTCTTGGGCCGATGCAGCACACCCAGGCAATTGCAAGTGGGCAAGCGTTGTGCGCATGCATGCAGTGGGGAGCACATGCGCTCACCCCACCCCCCACCCCCCCACCCCCGCGCGCACGCACACACACACACACACTCACACACACACACACACACACAAACACACACACACACACAGTCTGCCATTTTCAAAGAGATTTGGAAGCATGCAAGCAAGGAGGAGAAGAAGAAGTCTCATTTTTCCTTTTATTTTCTCCTTTCCAACTTTTCTGGGTGCTCACAGCCTATTTTCAGTGGAAACAACTTGCTCCGTTTTTGCCGTCTACTGGAAACACGATACATTTTTGAGCTCCGATATTCCGTTAGCGGAGTCCCGTTAAGCGCCCACTGGAAACGCGCCCGAAGGCTCAATCATGCTGATTTCTGAGTACTCCACTTTTTTGTGGTTCTCTGAGTGCTTCTCTTTGCTGTTCTTAGCACTCATTCCTCATGGGTGATGATTGATTATGACTCATTATGTATGAGGGAACTCATGTATATCCTGCTTGCAAGGTAATAACAAAAGGAAAGAGTAATTGTTTAGGCAGTGAAAAAAGTCCTGGAATCTATGAAGGGAAAGAAGACACCTAGGGCTGAGGCACCTTATGCTCCCTCCACCGAGAGAGGAATGGAAAAAAGGGGTAGTGATGAACTTCAGGCTGAGGCACCATATATTCCCTCTACCGAAGGAGGAATGGAAGGAAAGAGGTCATGCATAGAGGTAGTGATGAAGTTCAGGCTGAGGCACCATACAATCCCTCTACCGAGGGAGGAATGGAAGGTATAGAGGTAATGATGGAATCTTTGCTCATTGCCTTTCGTTCACACGTTTTGCTCTTTGCCCTTCACTCATACTTTGCAGTAAGGACCAGCATATGCGGGGTCGACTTACCAATGGTGCAGGCCAAATAAATCAGCATCTGTTGGTTTGAGATCCATGATTATTGTCTGCATTAATGCTTGCAATCCATTTGCCAGCACAAAACCCTTTAAAGACTAAAGTGAAAGGATGGGTGCTCTCAAAGTGCCACATCATGCTTTTGGTGGTGTCAGCAGGATTGTCAACTATCCGGGATTTATTGACAAGGCGCGATGTGAGGCCATCATCAATGTGAGTTGCCATGCTCGCGTCTTCAGGGCTTTAAAATGCTGAGACCTTGCAATCGCAGGGGTCTCAGAGGCAAGCTTGGAAAGCTGTTGGTCTCAGGACTAATGTGGCAAACTTTTTTTATTTTGATCTGCGGTGTTTTCCTTGCCTGTGTAGTTATCCAGTCCTTCTTTGGTAAAATGCTTGCAAAGACGGATCTCTGGCTTTGCTTATGCTTGCAGCATGTCAATCGCTTTGGCTTTGCTTTCGCTTGCAGCATGTCAATCGCTTTCTACATATGGTGCCTTTGACGCAGCAACAAGCAGAACCTGCAGTTTCAAATGGCAACAATGAAGGCAAGGAAACAAGTTTATTCAAAAAGACAAGCCATCCAAGCTGCGGGGTAGAATGCCTGCAATTCCAGTTTTGATGCAAAGATTACCTGCACAGGCGCGCAAGGATCCTGCTCATGAAATTTTGAAATCTAGCTTGAAGCATCATGTCCTGAAAGGGCACAGGAACTTGATACAGTGCTTATTTATGTACAGATGATGGTGTTGGCCGTCCCCCAGAAATCGTCATCCTGAAGGGTGCAGAATAAATGCAAAGAAGCTCAACAGCACAGCGCACAGAGCCTACAGGGTGGTCAAAACTAAAGCAAACAATGCAGTGCAAGCACTTTCACCTGGTGGCCCTTATTTTCTCCTTGCAGCTGGCCAAGCGCTCTCTGCACAGGAGCGGCCTCGCTTTGGGGCCTGGCCAGAAGCCTGTAGACCAGGACAATGTGCGGACCAGCTCAGGTGAGAAAACCCACACACCGATGAACAATTGAAGGACTTGGTTTTTACTCAATCAGGGTAGAGGCAGTTCTAACAGGCAAATGCCATTGAAATGGGGATTGGATTGATGGTTAAGATCAGCTTCAGAAGTCGTTTTGGGCAAAGGGCACATAACAACACTGGGCATATGCAGCTGGTCAAAGCAGCTACATATTGTGCACGCCTATTAAGCTGCACGCCGAGATGAAGTGCAATGTGCATGTCAGGCTAAAGAAAACAAGCAAAGCATGGCAGCCAGTGAGCTGATAGAATATCCAAGGGCTCTCGAAGCATTTTCTCAAGGTTGCTTGAATTGAGAACGCGCGTGGGTCACAATCACACGCGCACATGCAAGCCCACCCCAATTCCATGCAATGCATGTCTTCCGCAAAGAGGTGGAACACGCATGTCACCCACACCACATGTTGCCTTCCTGCAACCTGTGGACAAATCGTGCTTGTGTGCCTGCACTCATCTGACGTTCACCTGTGCCCAGGTACCTTTTTGAGTGGTCACAATGATCCTGATGGGGTGCTGGCATGGCTAGAGGAGCGCATCGCTGCAGGTATGTTTACTCGAGCTTTCTGGGAGAAAAGCCGTAGGCGAAACAGGTGTACTACAGGTGAAATGGACTTAGAAATAGCTGCAAAGGAGCAACAGAGGCAAGCTTGCCCGAAACACTGTTTTAATGAGCTGCGTTTATTGAGGGTGGAAGCAGGTAGTATGGGGCCAACAGTTAGATTGCGAGGGGGTAGTGCAATTTGAATGGAAATAAAAAGAAAATTGCAGGCCCCGTTTTTAATATCTAATTAAAACTAATACTAATACTGCACATTTGCACAGTAAAGCTTGCACCCTAAGGGTCTGCGGGATTAGCACAAGTCCTGCCCCATCAGTTGCAGCTGGCTGGAAATTCTTTGATACGTGAAGCAGGTCTTGCTAGCAAAGGCAAACTCATCTCAAAGGCCACACTTCAAAGCTTTGTTTGCAGGAGCCGCCCGTGTCAAGGGTACATACATTCATTCTGTACTTTCTTCCATTTACTTTGCTTCCCCTTAATGTTTGCACATTCTGATTTTGAAGCCCGGATAGTAGACAGTATAAATGGTAACTGAAATAGCATAGGTTTCAAAACTGTGGCTGGCCCAAGGTTCAACCTGGAGGCTGAGTTTGCCCCAACATCCGCCTACACGTGAATTCAAGACTTCATGGCAAACACGTGATTTCAAGACTTCATGGTAAACACGTGAATTCAAGACTTCATGGCACACTTGCATGACACACCTGCACAACCCAAATAGATTGCATTCTCCCAGAGCTGTGGTTGCCTTCTCACCAGCTCAAGGCCATATTGCAAGCCAAAGCTCGTCATGGCGTGTCTGTCTATCCCATGACCACGCTACAAACATTGGATTTCTAGAAGCAAGGGCTTGGCAGCCTTGTGCTGCAAGGATGAATTTTTCAAGTAAAAAATGTGTCAGCTTGCTTTAGACAAAACACCTCGTGACCACATCTGTCAGCATAGGATTGCAAACAGGCCTGCACATGCCTTTGCGCTGCAAGGCAGGTCTTGCAAGGCCAAAAGAGATGTATATTTGCTCACACACAATTGTAAGAAGGCATCTTTGAGCGTTGGGGTGCAAGCAAGCGCGTAACCACTTTGTGCTGCGAGGATGGACTTAGGCTTCATGCTTACAGCCTCTTTAGCTGGCGCAGGCTTTTCTCTTCTTGTTCCTTTTCTTTGGACTTGGGCGTGATGCACACAGCCTCCTTGGCTTAGGCTTATCGTTTCTTTCCTTTCCTTTCATTGGACTTGGGTGGCTGAAAGGGGTTGTGCATTAGCTCAAATACAAGCCCATGACTGACTCTATCATCATAGAATCTGCCTGTGCACTTGCTGTGCCCACAAAGCAAGGGCATATCCGCTCTGCCTGAACGCCACCCCTCATCCATCTGCACTCATGGTTGAGGAGCAGCTCCTTGTTCAGAAGCTCCATCTCCTTGGTTTCCTGCTCTGGCATACTGTGTGCGTGCCCCCCTGCTGCTTTGCAAGCGCGGACCCGGGTGCGACCCTTTTCAAATTTTGGAGGGTGATGGGCAGCAACGGACAGCGAGGACACATGCCATGCAACCACCTTTTACCCCAAACTGGGTTGCTCTCACTTGCAGCCACCCTCATTCCTGCAAGCCACGGAGAGCCATTCAATGTGCTCCGATACGAGCACAACCAGCACTACGATAGCCACATGGACACCTTTGACCCTAAGGTATGTAAGTAGGGAAGCACCAGCGCACTATGACAGCCACATGGACACCTTTGACCCTAAGATATGTAGGTAGGGAATCACCAGCGCACTACGACAGCCACATGGACACCTTTGATCCTAAGGTATGTAGGTAGGGAATCACCAGCGCACTACGACAGCCACATGGACACCTTTGACCCTAAGGTATGTAGGTAGGGAAGCACCAGCGCACTCAAACAGAGTTCAGGCACAAGTAGTATTAGTACAGCTGCATGGACGCATTCTTCCCCAGCAAAAGGAAATGCAATGGAGAGAAGTATGAGCTGGCACTGCGCTGTGACACCAATCACAAGTCTGCCTAGACGCAACGCACAGATGGCGTCAATGCACAGATGACTGCAATTTACGAATGGCTGTGATGCACAGATGCCTGCAATTCACAGCTAGATGCAATTGACAGATGGCTGTGATGCACGGATGACTGCAATTAACGGATGACTGCAATTCACAGATGGCTGTAATGCACGGATGACTGCAATTAATGGATGACTGCAATTCACAGGTGGCTGTGATGCACGGATGGCTGTGATTTGTAGATGAATGCAAGGCACAGATGATTAGGATGCGCAAAATACCTCCATGCACACATGACTGCGCAGAAGCAACATGCGGTCTGCTTCATGTTGATGCAGTCACACTTCTACCTGGGCGATGCATGCACTGTGTGCGATGGTTTACGTGCAAAAAATAGCAAGCCACCCTTACAAGGGTTACAAGGGGGTTGGCCTACAGCCCGAGGCTCTGGCTGATCGGCTAAGCCACCCTTCCTGCTCCAAAAGTGGCAAAACAACGTGGAGCTCAGGCAGGATTGAATGGGTTTGCTGGTTCCACTATCAGGCTGCTCTTGGGTGTCTAGTTGCTTATCTATAAGGTCTAGAAAGCTTTATGACAGTAGCGAACAGATGCCTGAGAGCTTTTCAATGGCTTCTGCTCGATTAAACCATAGAGGTTACAGCGCACCTTCAGTCTCAATGTTTTGAATTGTTCTCTATTTTGGTGTGTGTCCTTTTTGAAATGCTTGCAGCAATTTGGACCACAGAGGTCACAGCGCATAGCCACTGTTTTGATCTACCTATCTGACGTGGAGGAGGGTGGGGAGACCATCTTTAAAAGGGAGGGCCTTGGAAATGGGAACAGGGTCATCACTGACTGGAGGTCGTGTGATGATGGATTCAAGTAAGTCCAGTTCATGCTTTGGCCTGCTTTACTTGACCCTTTTTCTTAGGAACTCTTAAAGAAACTCGTGCACACTCACAAACGCTCACACACAAACGAGCGACTTCCACAGTCGATCAGTCTGCGTGCATTGCATAGAGGTGCACAGGCAGATGAAAGGCAACACTGCGTGATTGTGACACTCACACTTCCTTCTGTACTTTTGGGCTAAATGCAATGAATACAATAAAATGGACGAGGTGATCCAACGGATTGGCTGGATGAGTGCCGAGTGCTGAGTGAGAGCTGGGTGCCCAGCTCATCCATCTCGCCTGTGTTCCAAGCATTCTTTAGATGTTGCCTGTCCTTGATCCCTCACCACCTTGCTCCTTTACCCCTTTGCTTGCAGGACTCCAGGCGGTCTGTCCTTGATCCCTCACCACCTTGCTCCTTTACCCCTTTGCTTGCAGGACTCCAGGCGGCCTGTCCTTGAACCCCCTCCATGCGGCCTTTACATGGAAGCACTTTCATTTTTTTGTTTGTAGCGACCCCAGGGCTCGGTCCATGCGACCTTTCTGGCCAATGCAGCCTTCCTCTTGGTTTCCTTTTACTCTTCTTTCCTGTGCCCCCCAAGGCCTGCTGCTACCAAGGCTTTCTGGTCAATGCAGCGCCTTCCTTTTAACTTCCTTTACTTTTCTTTCCTGTGCCCCCCAAGGCCTGCTGCTACCAAGGCGGTTTCTTCCAGCGTCAAATGCTTGATGCTTGCGAGTGGAAGGCTTTGATGCGGTAGTGTTTTGGGGCATTCACTAGGACCGAACGGCAGATGCTTGTCATGCCCAGGATGTCGCAATTTCCTAAACCTCACCTAAACATCCCCACCACATTTCCAGGTACAAGCCGAGGCAAGGAGATGCAGTGCTTTTCTGGTCTACGCACCCAGGCAGTACTGAAATAGACCGCCAAGGATTGCATGGCGGCTGCCCAGTCACCAAGGGAGAGAAGTGGGTTGCTACCAAGTGGCTTCACAGCCAGAGAGCCTCTTACGACCGACTTGCAGAGCTTGCTAGGGATCATTGAGCTACGCCATTTTGAGGTGCTCAGCTGATGCACTCGACTCTGGGCGCACCTAGATGTGCTAGGCTGATGTGCTTTGCTGAAAATGTTCTGTGGTGTGCTTCGCCGATGCGCTGGGCACATTTATTTGGCTGATGCCTTTGGCTGATGCGCTTGGTTAAAGTGCTTTGCTAATGTGCTTGATTGATGTGCTGCCAGGGCTGAGAATGTGCCTGATGTGGGAAAAGTGCACCCTCTTGATAACCTGGCTCTACAGGCGCTGTGATTTGTGGGTGTGTAGATAGTGGTGGGTGTTTATGTACGTGTGAGCCTGAACATTTTGTTTTGACACTGCGATAAAATCATGGAATGTTTGTTCAATGTGGATGACATGTTCTAATGCTAACGTATTTGTAAGTGCAGGAGGAGTGCGGGCAAAGTTTGCTGCTTTGAGCCTTAAAACGACAGCTTTGCAACGATTCTTTCCTCCAGGTGACAGGTGCTTGTATGCTTCCTCATTTTTTGCAGCCTGTTTTTGATCCAAACTTTTTATGGGTTGGTGGAGGCGTTACATGGTGCCTTAGTAGCCTCTTTTGCTTCCAATTAAGGAGTGTTTTTTCATGCCTACCTGGTTTTCCTTATCTTTCTCTACAAGCTCTCTTACAGCTCATTGTAATGAGCCATCTTCATGCTTTTTACTCTTGGCCTTTTGTCGCACCTTGCATCGCAAGCTATTTGTGCCATTTTCGTACAAACACTGCAAATACATTTGTCATAAGTAAGCTGCAAGTCTCATCTCACCCACATATCCGCTGCTTACTCATTTTTTTTGCTTGGTAACAAGTGCAAGGCGCCTTATTTTACCAGATGTGGACCAATCCCTTATATTGCTGGGCGTGATCTTTCCCGGTTTTCTTTCTCAAATCTACCATGCCGACCCAATGATGGTTACAATGGGGGGTGACCTTCAGCCAGACTGTTTGGCTGATCGGCCTGTGATTGGTCCTCGCCAGCCAACATAATATCCATAAGCTCAGAACCAAACGAAAAAAGCTTGTTGTTGTGTTGCAAGAGGACATCAGAAACTCTTGAATAGGAATAGGAGTGCCCTGCTGCACCGCTTGAACAAAGGAACCACAGCACTGCAGGCCTTAAAAAGCATCTACAACTTGAGCAGTCCAGCAGGCTGGCTCACGCGAATGAATGTTCAACTCCGCTTTCAGCACTCTTCTTAACGACTCACCGTTAGACCTCAGCATGCTATTAGACATTTTGACAACAAACCTGAACCAGTAAAACTGAAGCGGCCCATGATCACGCTCCCTGAGAACAGCCCAGTTTGTTGTGGTACGCTTAACACACATCGTGCTCTTAAGATAACTCATGTGCTGCACTTGCAGATTACTTGCAAACTCCTTGCCCGTTTTAACGTGTTCAGTGCCCCAAACTTCGCCTGGCCAGCATACATCCCAGCTGGAACCACATACGTCTTCCCAAGCCACAGAGACACAAAGAGCCTATTTGCCAAAAAATTCTCACAATCAAATTGGCGAAGTCTTGCGCCACTGACAGCCAGCATGCGGTAGCTGTTAGGTTTAATGAGGGGCCCCTTTTTGTACAAGGGGGTCAGCTTGGCCTTCTTCCAACATTCAGGAATGCGAGCCTTGTCATAGAACAGCTTGAAAAGCCGGCAATGTATGGCCCCAGCACATTCACCCGCTCAGTGCCCCGGTCACTGACCTGCGAGCGCACCACAGTAGCACATTCGGTAAAAGGATCAGCCACCCAGTCAAAGCCAGGAGAAGCACGGCCAATCATCTTCCCAACTGCTCAGCCACCAGCCCTTGCATCTCCTCCTCAAAAGGCACAGCAACTGCATCCGGCTCAGGCATCCAATTATTCTGTGTACCCTGTCTCAAAAGAGCCTCAACGTCACGCCCACGACCCAAAGGAACAGCCATATCCCTGGCAGACAGAGCCATACCCCCACAAAACCAACTCAGCTGCCTCCCGAGGCTGACAGTGCGCTTGTAATTACTTATACCACACAGACTGTGCCACAGGTGTGGTCTGAGTACGCTTAGACCGCCTCAGCATTGCATGCACATCTTAACTATAAAGTCTCCCTGAGAACATCCCTCTATCTCCGCGTGTATGCACGCTTCGACCACTGAATTTGGATTATGTACTGCCTCCTCACAAAGTCACGCGCATGCAGAGGCTGACCAGTTTGAAGAGCCTCCATAAACACACAACGCTTCTCTTGACGGGCTGCATCAAACCAGGGAGGGCTGTGAGCGCCCTTCCAGCTGGCACGCGAAGGCCCACACACACTGACTAGCCCAGCCATGCCCACATCCCCAGCAGCTTGTACAATTATAAAACGCAAGCAAAAAAAGCCGTCTCACAAGCAGACACAGGGTCCTCCTTTGCAATAGCTTCAAAAATACCGGTATATACCGGTATATAAAAATAGAACTCCAGATCACTCTCCTGGCCTCAGATCACACTAAAACGGCACACAGCTCCATGTTTGGATTGTGTATTCCTAGAACTAGGTGATTGATATCTTTGTATGCAAAACTAAGATCCTACATTGTTTTAAAAGGGAAATAAGGAGGTCAACAATTGAACTTTCTGGCATCCCTTGCTGGATTTCTCCCAGGCAAAAAACTGATTGTATGTAAACAACGGCTCAGCTAGGCTAGGTCTAAATCAATTCCATTTTTTTGCAATTACATTATTTTGGTACAAGGACTCCAAATCACCAGGAATCACCAGTTTTGTGCTATGGGTGCAGGGAATGGACATTTGGAGATGAAAAGGAGGGTACATGCCGCGGCTGACTTGGCAGGGTGCCCCCAAATCAATGACTGCTAAGCTCTAAGGCTATAAAATATTAAGATTGTACTCTGCAACAAAATCATGGGCTACGGGTAAGATAAGATTACAAAGGGAGACCTTCAGCCAGACTGCATGACTGATCAGCCTGTGACTGGTCCACGCCAGCCCACAACAAATCCAAAAGCTCAGAAATGAAATAGAAAAGCTTCTTATTGCGTTGCAAGGGGAAATTAGAAACAGCCTGGACACGAAGTTGATGCTGCAAGAAAGGATGTGCAAATAGCTCGGAGTACTTTCGGCTTAGAGCACACAGCCCCTCATACCTGCACACGAAGAGGACACGGGCCTCATTTTGCATGACATTCCGAGACAAATCCAGATGCAAGTACCCCGTCAACCGCATAGGCTTGCGCACATTGTGGTCGAAACACAGGGCAAAGAGTGCTTGATACGTCGCCACTTTGTTATTTATTGCTCGTAGGTTCACTCCCTCAACAGCTCCCCATGCACCGCACAATCTGTGCCTCAAATCATAAATGAAATCCTGTGTTGGGTTACAGGGGTTACAAGGGGGTTGGCCTACAGCCTGAGACTCTGGCTGATCGGCTGCTGGTGAAATATCCTCAACTAGCATCAAAAAATGAAACAAACTCTGAAGAAAACACAAAAAACCTGTACAAGTCTTGGTTTACAAAAGCGTTGATCTCAAAATCAGTTTAAGTGCGAAACTCACCAAGGAAGTGATTAAGTCAAATGCTTGGAAGCAAGGCAAAAATATGAAAAGGCTTGAAAAGGTCAGTACAAACATCCTTGTATTTCTGCGCTGCTCACACATCTCAAAGCCAATCGCAATGGAAGAGAGCGCGTTTCTGGTCGTAGTCAGCTGCTCACACTTATCACAAATGTTTGAACCACCTAGCCATTTACAAGATTCGACCTTCAAGCTTTGTTGTTGGCTTTGTCAAAATCCTTAGAAAAAAATGACAAAACACAAAGGTAGTGCATGCCACCTGTTTTGATGGTTTTCTGCACCAACGATGGCAAGTCACTGATTTCCTGTTTGTTTCGTGGGGACTGAGGGTATAACTTCCCCTCCAAACCTTTGCTGCCTGAACCTCAAGTTCCCGAAAAAACCTGCATGACAACTTTGGAAGCACTCAGCAAATTTTGTTTCAGCATACCCACATTCCACATGCCAATAAATGCCTTAGACACATATGCAGACCAACAGGACTCAGAAAGAAAAGAAAAGAAAAATTACTTAGAAAACTCTCTCTACATCAATAAAACTCTCTCTACATCAATAAAACTCTCTCTACATCAATAAAGGAAAAGGGTACACATTGGCTCAGAAGAGCCGTGAGTCCCCTCCACCACAAACCTACAAAAAGAAGACCCTAATGGGGATCTGGAGGGTTCGTCGGAATGTTTTGGTTTCTCTGATTCTGGATCTGATGGATCTGAAAGGGGGTCTGATTCAGATGGTGCCTCTGATTGGTATCTGATTCAGAGACTAGGGTGTCTGAATCAGAGGTGATCGCAACAGCACCACAATTGAGGGATTCTGAACTGCCTCTGATTCAGAGGGCACTTAGTCTGAATCAGATCCAGGCATCTGGGTGTCAGCTTGCCTCCTCAGGCGCCCTCTGATCTGCCTCTGATTCAGAGGGCACCTAGTCTGAATCAGATCCAGGCATCTGGGTGTCAGCTTGCCTCCTCAGGCGCCCTCTAATCTGCCTCTGATTCAGAGGGCACCTAGTCTGAATCAGATCCAGGCATCTGGGTGTCAGCTTGCCTCTTCAGGCGCCCTCTGAGCTGCCTCTGATTCAGAGAACACCGAGTCTGAATCAGATCCAGACTTCTGGGTGTCAGCTTGCCTCCTCAGGCGCGCCTCTGATCTGCCTCTGATTCAGAGGGCACTTAGTCTGAATCAGATCCAGGCATCTGGGTGTCAGCTTGCCTCCTCAGGCGCCCTCTGATCTGCCTCTGATTCAGAGGGCACCTAGTCTGACTCAGATCCAGGCATCTGGGTGTCAGCTTGCCTCTTCAGGCGCCCTCTGAGCTGCATCTGATTCAGAGGGCACCTAGTCTGAATCAGATCCAGGCATCTGGGTGTCAGTTTGCCTCCTCAGGCGCCCTCTGATCTGCCTCTGATTCAGAGGACACCTAGTCTGAATGAGATCTAGACATCTGGTTGCCAGTCTGCCTCCTTAGACGCTCTCTGAACTGCCTCTGGTTCAGAGTATTGCTGTACAACAGAAGTAGGTGGTGTTTAAAAACACCGTTTTTTATTTATAGTTGTGGGGCAATCTGATCCCCCTGCATGTGCTGAGCGAGGAAGCAAGTTGCTCTTATTCATGCATGTCCATGCTGTCACCCTCGCTGTCATCCTCCCCCGTTGCTTGCTCTAGCTCTTCACCTTGGCGCCTGTCTGGAACTCCTCCCTCGGCCACAAAAGGGCTGACATAGAAGGCTGTGCCTGTAGCCTTGGAGAAGTCAGGTGCAACATACACCCTTCGGATGATGTTTGCGAGTGGAATCACCTGGTACTCTGATGCTGACCCAGCTCCCTCCCATTGAAGACGCGTGCACCCGTACCTAGTCAACACGTCTGGTTGGCCACAGGATTTGAACCACCTCACCAGAGCAAACTGGGCGTTTGACTTCCTGACACCAGGCAGGTGGACAGGACAGCTGAAGAGCAAGCGCAACTGTGCGAAGAGATTGGGTGTGCCTGGTCCTGCATTCACCTCGACGCAGTCAAAACGAGGCCTCCTGTAAAGGCATGGAGCTGCATGAACCACCTGCAACCATGAACAGAGTATGTCCATGAGGCAGCATGCAAGATTTTCACCATGTGCATCAAATGGTGCAGCACGTGGTCAGCTGTCAAATCTTGAACCCTCACCTGCAGAATGCTGAAATCACTCCAAGGAGCGATGGATGCAAGCACAGCAGACTTGACAACGTAAATGGATGAACCAAAGGACTGAAAGCCCTCCAGCTCAAGAGCCTGGTTCAGGAGGCTGTGCATGTACTGTGTCTCTGGCTGCTGCTCCAGGAGCTGCAGTGTACCCTGCGAGAGCAATTGCAATCAATCGCAACAACTAGGAAATCATTGCTAGCATCTTTTCAAAAAGCTTGAGCACTTTCAAGAGCTTGAGCACCAGCAAACTGTCAGCAAGCAGATTGTGGCCTTCAAGCTTATTAGGCTCCTTAGTGTGCGCCCCTAGATAGAGATGAGCAGGAGAATAAAGACCACAGAGCACTCACATGATGAGATGTGTGGGAAGCACCAGACCTCTTGAGTTGATGCCACCTTATCGGAACGCCAGTCAGGTACAGCTGATGGGAGCCGCGTTCACTAGCAAGCTTGAAGGCCAGCCTAGCACCCAAAAAAAAGCACAGAAACTGGCAGTCTGCAGTCATTTGTGCTGTTGTAAGGTGAATGCAGTGCTTGTGCATGTGCGTATGACTTGTTAGGAAGCTGGAAACAGTGCTCAGCCCACCTGTACTCCTTCCGCTCTACTCCCAAGTCGACGGTGTTGTACACTTGAGCAAGCTCTCTCACTTGCACTTGGTGAACGAGCTGAAAGCTGGTGGCATGGCCAGTGGTCTGCATGTTAGTGGCTAAGATAGATAGATCAGTTATTGGAAGCGCCCAGCTCCATAACCTGGCTGCAAGAAGAAATAAAAGAAAAACCACGTAGGCAGAGAAACTCTCCCTACATCAATTAAGAAAAAGGAGACACATTGGCTCCAGAGAGCCGTGAGTCCCCTCCACCACAAAAATATAAAACAAAAAGGGTTAATGGGGGTCAGGAGGGTTACTGGAAACACTTGTCTCCAGAACCTGGCTGTGAGAATTGCTTTTGTTCTCAATTACACGCCTAGTGGTAACCAGTTTATGAGCATATTTAACAGAATGGGCATGCAGGCTGCGAGCAAGTTTCAAGGCACGTTGTTGGTCAAGTCCCAGTTGTTTCAACTGGTTCAGGGTGTGCTCCCTATAGCAGGTCCCACCAACACCCAGAAGGATGGTGTGCAGGGTAACAGCTTTAGCAGAAATAAGTCTGCAGAGGTCTGCGTGCTGCCGCAGTGCCGCCTCCAACTGTTGTCCAGGCCTTGTATCTTCACAGTACTTGATTTCAATTAAGTGTACATGGCGCTGGTTGACATTTAATTTGTGGGGTTGTCGCACGCGGTTAGAGCCATTGATCCTCTGTGTTGGGTGTCTGCTGCGTAACGCATAGTGTGAACAGGAGGAAGAAGGAGAAGAAGAAGTGGGTTTGGCTTGGTAAGGAGTAATCAGTATAGCATCTGGACGGCTAGATTTGAGTCTAGATCTCTTGGGAAAATTACGTGGAAAGAGGTAAGGGGGGATAATTCTATTGGATGCATGTGCAGGAATTTGGAGGTTGTGCTGCGCCAACCTATCATCTTTTCCTATGTCCGTTTTAACCAAGCCTGCCCCCCAAGGGCTTTTGCTAAGAGCTTTGGTTTCATCCTTCCTGCAATATTGTGGCGTTCAGTTTTCATGCAGGAGATGATATGATTTTGGCAGCCAGAGAGCATGTGGAGTGCACTGTCTAATTGGTGACAGCCTGGGAGGGGGCATGAAGGGTCAGTGGACCTTTTGAAAAGTACCGCGTGTTTCTGATTATAGAGAGTGCCTGTGCGGTATTGAAGGATGGTGCGCTTCACAGGAAAGGATATTCCAGACATGTTCCTGAAGGCATTGCTAATATTCTTGTCAACGTGAGGTAATAGGCTCTGATAGTAAGAGTAGTAACCTGTGTTGGAGTTAGCATATCCAAGTCTGTGTTTTGTGTGCATGTGAGACTTGAGAGCATTTTGAAGATTGGGGAGGTAGGTGAGCTTGGGAGTAGGTGGGGGGTCTGTGGATGTGCCCTCAGCATGTTCTCTTTTTTCCTCCTTGGCTAACCAAAATAAATGAGAAAACGGGTTCCCGCCGGGATCTGCGCTGGGGATCCCAGTATCAGCCATGCTATTATTGGCTTGTTTAGCCTGATAATTTGCTATAGCATCTGCACATTCATTACCGGCAATACCAGCATGAGATTTTACTTTGTATACACAAATATTGGTTTGTGAGTTGCTAATGAGGGTAGATATGGTTTTTAGGACATCCCCTTGAATGTGTTGTTTGTGTTTCTCAGGATAAATAATTTGCTTACGTATTTGATGAAGAGAGGTGAGACTGTCTGAAGCAATGTGTGAGTAAGAGTGTGTGATGGCAGCAGCAATTGCTGCCAGTTCAGCTCGGCAGATGGTGTTAGTAATTCCAGCACCGTTGGGCTCAACAAATTTTATATTGTTTGTGAGAGGGCAGTAAACACCTGCTCCAATTTCTTGTTTGCCATTTCTGGTATGACAGCTGCCATCAGTGTACGCCCATGTCCTCCAGTCTGGGACTTTGAGAGCAAGGGTAGGATTGGATTGGCTAGGCACAGAGACTACCTCATAATTGTTTATGAGCGGGCTGTTTGGAATTCTGGAAACTTGCTGTTTGTCAGAAGGGAGGCGCTTACAATTCTCGAATCCAGGCATGACAGCGTGCATGGAATTGAGGATGGCATGGCTGCTGACACTGAGCAGTTTTCAATTGGTTTTTGTATATTTATCTATATCACTAGCCAGGCTCCGTAGCCAAGCTGAGTTATGGTTGTTTAGATGGACCCTTGCAGCAGTGTTCCAAACCGCAATAATTTGTATGTCCCAGGTGTGCTGAGGAAGAGGTATTTCTTGGTTGGGGCATGATTGGGGAGCCTCGTAAGTAAGGTTGGTGCGCGGGATGGTACCAAGTTCATAGCAGAGGTGGGGGAATGCAGAAATGAGTTTGGAGTAGGGGTTAGTTATCATTTGTATTCTCCAGACAGGGAGGAACATGAAAGTAGCAGTGGCCTCTGTGTTGAGAATGGCTGAGTAGATAGCATGACGCAAGGCCTGAGTCATGGCATCCTCGGCGTAAATGGGATGGCAGACAGAGAAGCCTGAAAATCTGGAGGAGAAGGAGTTATGATGGGCACCAAAAAGAGTGTCTCGGGGGTCAGCGCTCCAGTAATTCTGGTATTGTGGGTCATGGTCTAGCGGGGAGGCCGTTTTGTCTTGAGTTACCAGGGCCCAACGCTGGAGGGCAGTATGGATGTGGGTTGGCAGGGCCCGAGAAAAGGAGTCTTTAATCTTTTTGCTAGTGTACTTGTTTTCTAGCAAAGTCTTGCGAGCAAGGAGCCCTTGCAGCTCAGATGCAAAGCTAATGGGAGCAGGTGTTATGGCTTCGTGCAAGCCCGCAAGCTTGGCCCTATAGAAAGCCTTGTAAAGGATTTGAAATCGGCTAGGGGTTATCATCCCAACACATTTAACAAGAAGTCACTTCTACGGTATTCTTGTTTCCAATAGCACGCCTAGTGGTAACAATCTTGTTGGCATACATGACAGAATGGGAACTCATCCCTGTCAGCAAGATGTAAGTCTGCTTTCAGCGCTTGATCTTAAATCTCACTGTTTGAATCAGGCAACAAAAAATAAGCGCTCCAGGTTTGAGGCAACCAATGCAATGAGCATGTAGAAAAAACTTTTTTCCTGGAGGGGTCCACCTCTTTTTTTTTGCATGCTTAAGTGTGTGTTGCCTTGTGTCTTCTTTGATGACAGTAATACTATGGGGTGTCTGACATGCAAAGAAAAGAACATGTAAGGGGGGTTCCTAAAGCAAGAGGAATACTGCGTAGGCAATAAAACTTTCCCACGACAACTATGGGAAAGAGACCACCTTTTTTCAAAAACAATGTGATCACATGGCGATCCCATCATGATGACCCATCACCACCACCACCACCACCACCACCAGGTTCTGTAGCCAGATGTTCCTAGAAACCCTGCAGATCCCCTTCAGCAAAGGAAAGGGAAAGTCACGCCGGCGGTGAGAACACTTGTTACAAATCAATCAAGGAAAGGGAAACATATTGGCTCATAAAGCCGCAAGTCTCCCTAAACTGAAAGGGTTTACAAGGGAAACCTTTTGTGACATGCATCTTTGACAGTGGTTGCTGAGAACTGAAGCACAAAGCGTGACTTGAACACAATTGTCATGGCCTCTTAAACCTTTTTAAAGAGTGATGCTGTTCCCAAGCATTCTGCGTTTCTTGTGGAAACACGAAAGTGTGTTTTCCTGACACTACAACCTTTTGGAGTTTCTGTGCACGATTTTGCATGCTTGTTTCATGTAGAGTGACAGTGTGTGTGATTCTTACAGTTGACACTTCTGAACTCAGCACATGGCTTTCAGTTGGCATTTACACAAGTTTGGTTTGGTTACAGGCACCTTTTACTTCAGCTAAGCTGCCCTTGTAGGCAGGTACAGCTATGTAACCCTATCCTATCCTATCCTGTATTTGTGCGGCTGCAGAGAAATTATTACAGGCCCTGAGAGAGTGCTGCTGCCATGAAGAGGTTGCATTTTACAAAGCAGATAACGGGACATCAAAAAACAAAGCTTGCGAGTTAGAAGACAGGCATTGGAAAACACCAGCCCTTTCAAAGCATGTTGGCCAGCTGCAGCTGTTTGTCCTCCCTTCTTCCTCCCTCTTGCAAGTCATGTGCTCTCATACCACACGTGCACAAGTGTACCCTGCCTGATGACAGTGGGAGTGGGATAGCCAAACTACCTGGCTGAAGGTCAAACCCCATTGTAACTCATTGTAACTCATTGTACCCTGCCTGATGACAGTGGGATAGCCAAACTACCTGGCTGAAGGTCAAACCCCATTGTAACTCATTGTACCCTGCCTGATGACAGTGGGATCTGCCGGCCAGTGTAACTTGTCCACGAGTGAGTCCTGCTAGTGTGGTGCCAGTATAACATGCTAATTTGATGCCAGGGTGACAAGCCTGCCAGCCAGACCCGTGTCCAAGTGTGACTCGCCAGCAACTGCAGGGCAGCCTGAGAGATTGAGGCAACCAAACAGGACACAACTCCAGCAGGGGCTGTCTGGTTTATCCTCATGTTAATTGCTGCTGGGCGGCTTTAAAGACCACTGCATCCAAACAGTATGGTGCCGGCAGTCTTAGTTCCCTAACTCACAAAGACTGCTGGGCAGCCTAGGGGGGGCACTTGCATTCAAAAGGGATGCAGTTGTAACAAGCAGAGGGTACTCAAGCTGCTTTTAATTAACTGCGTGCAGATGGTATCTGCCAACATTTTCCATGCTCTGTTTAATACAATCCGCTCACAGATGGCTCTCTTTCTCTACCTCTTCAATCTCCTGGCAAACTAATGTACCTCCAAGGAACATGATGGTCGGAGCCTCTTTTTTAAAACCTCGTCAACCTGGGTCTTCCAGCTGCATCAGACCTGTTTGCTTCCTCAAAGAAACCAGGAAGCACAAGCGGGAAGCCTTCTTCAAAGGGCACTCTGGCAGCTGCTTTGCAACAGAGCAAAAGCACACAACCTCTGCATGCTGGACACGTACAAGGACCAGCACCGATTGTACTGTTCGCAACCCTGCTTGAGTCAAAGCCTAAGCCTAGTCTCAGGGGCGGTTTCTGCAGGTCAACCTCACATCCTGAAAAACGTCGAGGCAGGCCCGCTTCTCTTGCTTGTGCGCCTGTGTACTGCCACCTGAAAGCAAACATTTTTTTAGACTCCTTACTTCAGCTGCTCGGCCAGATTGTCTACACATTGTCTGTCCCTTGGAGCAGGCGTTTTCTGCAGAAGGCGATTTTGATTGCACTTCAGAGTCTTCCAACAAATGCTCCTGTTCACAGTAAGTGTGGGGTGTGATGAAAGAAATCAAAGCTTCTATTGAGTGCGAACGCATGAATCAGTCGGAAAAAACACTTAATAGTTGTCATATGTTACGCCTCGCACCATCAAAAGAGTGGCTTGTAAAGTCAGAATGCGTCAGAACTGACAGCAAATAATATGGAGCACATTCCCCATTTGTGGAGCGTAGGTGCGGTGTGCTCACCTGCAATGCACACAGCACTTCTGCCAAAAGTTTTGGCTATCTTTAAAGCTCACTGCCAACCCCATACGCACTAGAATTGGAAGCATTGAGCAGCAGGGCATGCTGCCTCCACTGCCCTAGTCAGGACAAGACCACATGCCACACATCTCCAACCTCGTTCCTTCGAGCGCCCCTAAATCACAACCTCTGCCTCTGCTTGCTCGAACCATGAAGCTATGACCAACCCACGTCTGACCATGTGTCCACAAAACCGAGCAGCCACAAGGCCACAAACACCGACCAACATCAAAGCCCCTGAATGCTTTGACCGTTAAGCCATGACCACTGACATCTCCCCACTCCCAAGCAGATCAGCAGCCGCACGCCTCTCCATCATTGTTTCTAAGCTGCTGCTGCTGCTGCTGCTGCTGCTCAGTGTGTCAAGATGTGTCTGCACACATCATCACCTCCCACCCTGCAGCCTTTTCTTATCAGCTGTGTCAACCCATCACCCACTCACGCAGCCACCTGTGGCTGCAGCAGCTGCTGCTGCATGCGCATCATCACCTCCCACCCTGCAGCTGCATGCGCATCATCACCTCCCACCCTGCAGCTGCTTCATCAGCTGCATCAACTGGTCACCCACAGGAGCAGCCACCTGCGGTTGCTGCTGCTGCTGCTGCGGCTGCTGCTGTGGCGCAGGGGGCGCAGAGAACAGGCTTTGAATGCTTGCAGGGAGCCCAAGGGACTGCGGAGGTGGCGGAGGCTGAACTGCGGGCATCCCCGCGCCCATGCCTCCCATCCCCAACAGGGACTGCTGCTGGGGCACCGGCTGAGGCAGCGGCTGCTGCTGCGGCTGTTGCTTCTTGGCGCCCAGCAGGTTGCCCTGCAGGTTCTCCAGAAGAGATGCGAGCGCCGCGTTGTCGGGCACGACAGGGGGGGGCTGCGACTGGGGCTTGGGCTGCTCTGGGGGCGGCGTGGTCGTGGGCTGCTGCTGCTGCTGCGGCTGCGTGGGGAAGTGCAAGGCTGGCAAGTGCGGCAAGGACGGTGGAGGGGGGGTGATTGTTGGAGCCGCTGCAGCAGGAGCTGCGTGTGTGCACATGTAGGAGCAACTACGACTTTGTTTGGTGTTTGGTGGAATGGAAGAAGTCAGGGCACCGACGAGTTCACATGGCAAGTGTCTGTGGACAAGCAGCGAAAGGGGTTGGCTGTGGGAGCGGCTGTAGCGGAAAACTGTGCATGTGGGAGCAAGCAGGAGCGAGTTGGTGAGGTGGAATAAGTCACAGCGTTGGTAAGCTCAGATGGAAAGCGTTCGTGCACAAGCAACAAAACGGGGGTGACGGTGGGAGCGGCTGCATCGGATCAAGCACGACTTTGCTTGGCGAACTTTGGGTGTGTGTGAGCAGATGGGGAGTTCATTTACAAAAAAAATGTGTTGGCTCACTCCCAGTGTGGCTGGACATGAGCTGTGTATGCATGCGTAGAAGAAAGTCATGGCACATGCATTTAAGTGTCTGAGGACTTCAACGCGTCAGCAAAAGCTGTCACTGCGGCAAAGCAAAGGCCTCCCTTCACATTACCTCCCTTGCTGGCACAGGCAGCCTACCAACAAATGGAGGGGACAGCAACTCTAGGCTAGCAAAGATTTCCTCACACACATGAAATGGATACTTCAGCAGGGGGCCAAGCGGTGGATTTTCACAGTAATCCCCACCCTCAGCGCACCCAGGGCAGCTTACCTCCCAATGGAAAAGGCAACATCTGTCCCAGCAGAGCGTGCTCTTTCCACACTTGAGGTGTACAAAGGCAGCAAAAGACCAGATGGATACAGCAGCAGGGGAGCAATGTAATAATAATAATAATAAATAATAATGTAATAGCAGGAGAGCCCCCCCCCCCTTTGCGCACCTAGGACACTACACAGGGAAGGACAAATCTACTCAACCTACAACATGAATGGATTGACAGCTCATCCGCACAGCAAAAACGAAAGTCACCCAAAGCACAAGTGATTCACCCGAAGCACAAATGAAAGCCACCCACGGCACAAGTGATTCAGCCACATCACAGATGCAGGACACCCACAGCGCAAGTGCTTCACCCACAGCACAAATGAAGGACACCCTACGAGATGGTGGCCCTCCAAACCTCTCTGAGATCATTGTCACATAGCAGGCAGCAATCCCACAGTCAGGAGAGACACCACACTCACCTGAGGACACTGCACAGAAGGGGCTTAGCAGTCCTGCTGTACCGACCAACACGACATCCATGCGAGCAGCCTTTTATAACTGAGGACAAGAAAGTGGACCGACCCAAACACGGACCATCCCTCCACCAATCTAATATCATCACAGGGGCAGCATACCTACAAAACAAGCTATGCTCAGCATACCTACAACACATGCTAAGAGCACACCCACCTACAGACGCAGCAAGAGGGGCTGGCGAGGGAGTGGGCTGGGCGGGGGCTGTGGCTGCTCCTGTTGCAATGGGTGCCAAGGGCCCACCAGGGGAGAGAAGCCCCAGAAGATTGGGCTGAGGCGTTGGCGCGGGGGCTGCCGCTGGTGCTGGTGCTGCCGCTGGTGCAGGGGCGGCTGCTGCAGCTTGCCGAGGGTCTTGGGGGGCCTGTGGTGAGCGAGATATATAATATCAAAAATGCATGCATGCATGTGCGTGCGTGTGTGTATGTGTGTGTTGACCGTGTCATGTATGCACCCATTCCCTGGTGAGTGGGGGTCACAGGAATTGCAACGCAGCGCACAGAAATGGGCACAGCTGAGTGCACCATGCACTGCATCAGGCGCACTGTCATCCTTGCCGAAGCCCAGCCTAGCGTCAACAGTCGAGCGAATTTGACTGGTGGCTGTGTTCTCCTGTCAAACTCAGAAAGCGCTCTGTACTCTCATCCCGGGCGCACATGGGCCGTGAGCAACAGTGAGCAACAGGGGGGTCCTGCGCGTGTGCAGGCTTTGCAACCTGGCACAGGGTCACGGGTGGCTGACACAACCAAAGACCCCCTGAGTGCTCAATCGCACATGCACTCACATCCCTGGCGCACCAAAGCCATGGGGGAATATTCAGCGCAGGCATTGCAACCCGGCAAATGGTGCAAACGGTGACAGGCAGCTGAGCATTACAACAGCGCACCTTGCGCTGAATCGCACGTGCCCTCATCCTTGGCGCACCTGTGCTGCAGGCAGCTGCACCTTTGCAGTGCAGTGCAGGCGCTGGTGCCACGATAGCCACGCACACTCTCATCCCTGGACACCATCCCTCCCGTACCTGGGCTGTGGGCAGCTGCACTGGTGCAGGCGCTGGTGCCACGATAGCCGCACACAAACACTCATCCCTGACGTACCTTGGCCATGGGCAGCTGCACTGGTGCAGGTGCTGGTGCCACAATAGCAGCAGTGGGAGCAGCAGCAGGAGCGGGAGCTGGAGCAGGTTGGCGCAAGGGGGCAGGTCCTGCGCCATATGCAACAGTGGCAGCGCCCTGCACCCAGGATGGAAAACCACACGAGCTATTCACATGGTGCTAAGGCACGACGTAAACCTTGAGGAATAGAAAAAGAAAGGGGGCCAAGGGGCACTTGTGGTTATGCATTTGCAAACACATCAAACGCACGTGCGCACACACACACACACAGACACACACACACACACTCACGCACACACACACACACACACACACACGCACACACAGACACACACACATGCACACACACACATACACACAAACACACACCTGCGCTGGCCGCGGCACGCGAGGAGGTGGAGGCGGTGGGGGCGCACCCAATGGAGGTATACCTCCCACTCCAAAGGGGCCGGGTGGTGCGTGGGAGGATCTGGGAGGTCTCAGGTGCAGTGGGGGCATGGGACCCCTGGCGCCGCCCTGCAAGCAGTACAACATTCATACATCATACAACATTCATGCAACATTCACATTTCATACAACAATCAAACGTCAAGTGTCAATGTATCTGTACCATGGGAGGCTTCAGGTGCAGCAGGGGCATGGGACCCCTGGTGCCGCCCTGCAAGCAGTACAGCATCCATATGTCAAGTGTCAATGCATCTGTACCGTGGGAGGCTTCAGGTGCAGCGGGGGCATGGGACCCCTGGTGCCGCCCTGCAAGCAGTACAACATCCATATGTCAAGTGTCAATGCATCTGTACCGTGGGAGGCTTCAGGTGCAGCGGGGGCATGGGACCCCTGGTGCCGCCCTACAAGCAGTGCAACATCCATACACTTGTTCCGTGGGAGGCCTTAGATGCAACAGTGGGGGCATGCGACCTCTAGTGCCGCCCTGCGAGCGGTACAATATTCATATTTTTGTACCGTGTATCGGGACCATAAGCTGATACATGCAGCACTTTCATACAGGATGGGCCAATCCTATGCATTAGCAATGGTGGTGGCAGGCCCTCCTGCTCCAATTGCAGCAGGTTGTGCATGATGCAGTTGCAGCAGTGTATGTATGGTGCATGGTGCATGACACAGTTGCAGCAGGCTGTGCATGTTGCATATTGCATGACGCAGTTGCAGCAGTGTACGCATGGTGCATGGTGCAGCAAGCAGCGCATGGTACATGGTGCATGGTGCAATTGCTGCAGGCAGTGCATGGTACATGTTGCATGGCGCAATTGCTGCAGGCAGTGCATGGAACATGGTGTATGGTGCAATTGCAGCAGGTAGTGCATGGTGAATGGCACAATTGCTGCAGACAGCGCATGGAAGGATTACAGGAGTATGCAAAGTGGGGGCCAAAGGTTACGCCAGAGTACCGAGCAAGCCAAACTGTTTACAATGCTCGGGTGACTGGGCTGGGGGCACGGGCCCTCTACCGCCCAGCACGTTTCATTCCTCCTGCCAGAAATGATGTGATTCCCATGCCAGGCGACCAAAACAGTTATTTTTTTTTTTTTTCGTGGGAAGTTTGCTGTCTGGGACACTTACCATGGGTGCTGGGTAATGCGGCCCTGCAGCTGCAGGATGGCCTACAGGCAGGATGGTGAAAGGATCCAATGGACCTTGGGCCCGCGGGTCAAATGGTGGGCCTGCATCAAAGTGTTGTGCAGGGGAAGGTGATACGCACGCATGCGTACGTGCTGCCTTGTACAAGGTGTATGTGTGTGATGCCTATAATTATCACTAAGGTTTATGGCAGCCATTGTGCACGAGGGAGAGGTTGCAGGCCCGCAGTCTCTGCACCCACGGGCATTGACCAAGAATGCTGACACAGCAAGGATGTCTTGCTTCCATACAAATGTCACACAGTCTTTTTATGAATTGGCATAAAAGTAGCTTTACTTAACCTGTGCCTGTTGATCGATGGGTCGGCATACTTGCTAATTTAGAATCCAGAAATAGTAATCCCACAAATATTTCATCCCCTGGAAATACTTTTAAGGGGGGGGGATACAAGGTGGGTACACAAGCCACCCCAAAGTGCCATTCTTCTGTTAATCAGCACTGCCTGTTTCTCTCCACCAACAACAGAGATATTGCATTTTCCTGTGACCAGGAACCTTCTGTCTGTATCTACACACTTAAGCCGATAACATTTTTCATACTCGCAGTGCGCTGTACATGCTTAACATCATATAAATCATCCTTACGAGTGATGCTGTGTATACATGACACTGCTGCGCATATATGACACCGCTGTGGGTATACAACGCTGCGTGATGCTGTGCATATATGACACTGCTGTGTATACATGACACTGCTGTGCGTATGACACTGGGTGATGCAGTTTTATACATGACACTGCTGCGCATACATGACACTGCGTGATGCTGTGCATATATGACATTGCTGTGCACATCTTACACTGGGTGATGCTGTGTATGTTTGACACTGCTGTGCATATACAACACTGGGTGATGCTGTGCATATATGACACTGCTGTGCATTTATGACATTGGGTGATGTTGTGCATGTTTGGTACTGCTGGTGGCCACACAAGCGTGAAGTGTTTCTGCACGCAAGCACAATGGCTCACGTTGCTGCGCACAGGTGCTGCTGCAGACTCTCATGTTGTGCGAAAGTGCTACTGCTGTTCACAACTTACAGTTGGCTGTGCACAAGTGCTGCTGCGGACTCTCATGCTGTTGCGCACGAGCGCTACTGCACAAAAGCTCGCGCGTTATACTGCACAAGTGTTCCTGGACACCTCATACGTTGCTGTGCATCAATGCTACTGCACAAAGACAAACTCACGCGGTATAATGCACAAGTGCTTCTGACTAACTCAGGGTTTAGGGTTTAGGGTTAGCTAAACCCTAAAAACCTAAACCCTAACTCATGCGGTGCTGTGCATCAGTGCTTCTGCACCCATCAACTCCCATCCAGCACATGTACCTCCTTGATGTGGCAAATGCTCCATTGCCAATGTTAATTTTCTTTCTTCCTCAAAACAGTGATCCTTCACACACGCGCACCAACACCCACACCCACACTCACACATACATCTACTGTGCAAAACCCCACCTTGTGCTTCTCTAAGGCTGGGGTGGGGTAGGCGTCCTCCACGCTGCAGAGACTCACGCTCCCAAGGATCCCGACCATACCTACACACATGGCAGCAACAGGGGTATCATGCCATCATCATCATCATCTGCTGCTGCTGCTGCTGCTGCTGCTGCTGCAGCAGCAGCAGCAATAAAGTTTGTCAGAAAACAACCAACTTTCCATCCTTGCTGTTGAACAACCTTGATCAAAATGGATATCTTATCTCCTAACTTCATGCATTTAAAGGCTTGCAGCCATGCCTACACAGACACTCAACAGCAGCAGTGGCAAAAGCAGCAGGGGACAACCATGAGCATGTTCTTGCTATTCGACACGGGCACCTCCTGCATGTTGGATCTGATCCTATCGATCAAACATGCGCACCTGCCCCTGCCTGTGGGATCTGATCCCATTCGGTGCGGGCCCCAGTCCCCAACAACACCTCCTGTCGGAGGGCCCCCTGTGCAAACATGAACAAAATAGGGGAATGCCTGCAGTCAGCATCGCGCTTTTGAGGGCCACAGTTTTCCACAGCCCTTGACCAGCTTCTGCCCTTCAAAGCCAGCATGCATGCTGATGAATTTGTGGACGTAATACACATAGAAGGTGAATTTATTGCAAGATTGTTCCCCGTTGGGAAAGTGCTAACACAATTTAAGCCACAGTTTGAGGATGAGGAAAACCTGAGGCAATCAATGTAAGTCAAGGATTTAAGCTGCAACATAGAAAGTAAATACCTAGATGATATGTAGCCGTGAAGCTGCAAGCTGCAATATAGAGAAAGGCAAGCCAGCACATGCCAAAAGTAGATATAAGAGGTAATGCAGCGAGGGAGGGAAAACAAATAGGGAAAACAGATAGAAAAAAGGTGATGGAGTAAGGGGCGGAAGACAGGTGGAAAAGAGATATTGCAGTAAGGGAGGGAAATAGACAGAAAAGAGGAAATGCAGTCAGGGAGACAGAGCCATTACCTGGCAGGGAAGTTTTAGATGAAGGGGGCTTGTCGTCCGCACGCACGATGAACACACTCACAGGCGAGAACTTGTTAAGGCCCATTTCTGGGAACAGGTTGTACGCAGTGCGCAGGAGGCTCCTACGCATGCGCACAAGCGTGTGTGTGAGTGAGTGTGTGTGTGTGTGTGTGTGTGCTCATGAAAACTGTGCAAGTGTACCTTCCTCAGCTATGCCAAAAATAAAAGTGTACACACAGCCCAACTGATAAATGACCACCAGCACCAGTCCCCAGATGATGGTGATGGTGGTGGTTATGACGACAATGCTTGTTTTTTGATCGAGACAATTGTGCACATGCTTCTTAATGGCATGCCATGAGGGATGCCTTCTCTGCTCCCCATTGACCACCACGTCCAGTACTGGTGTGTGCAGCCTTTCAGACCACGTGCTCCCCGTTAACCATCCCGTCCTGTACCGGTGTGTGCAGCCTTTCAGACAACCTGCTCCCCGTTAACCACCCCGTCCTGTGCTGGTGTGTGCAGCCTTTCAGACAACCTGCTCCTCATAATCACCATGTCCAGCACCGGTGTGTGCAGCCTTTCAGATGGCTGGCTGTAATTAAGCTAGGACTTGCTGTTACCTTGTAGCAGTACCATGTTTCTGCACTTCAACAGAGGGAGCCAGTGGACAGCAAGCTAGCGCTGCCTGGGCTTCTCTGTTAGCACATGTACAGATCCCCCCTAGCTGTGTGTCACACAGTTCGCACAGTGGGAGCGGGGCTTGAGTAGAGGTCAGAGGTTGGGGTGAGGGTGTATAAGGAGGGCATGGCGCCTACGCTTCTAGCACCACCCATACCCCTC
Source organism: Dunaliella primolecta (assembly GCA_914767535.2). Lineage (NCBI taxonomy): Eukaryota > Viridiplantae > Chlorophyta > Chlorophyceae > Chlamydomonadales > Dunaliellaceae > Dunaliella > Dunaliella primolecta. The sequence goes on from OU611753.1 coordinate 1,342,399, forward strand.
CTTTCCCACGAGCATTGCCAATGTGTCCACCGCCCTGAAGAGGGGCAACAGTGGCAACAGCTGGTTGACACCAGCGCTGCCCGAACCTCCCTTCCTTCTCGTCCACGACCACAAAACCATGATAAGGGAGGGGTTCACTGCCCTGTCCAAGGGCTTGTTGTTGATGCCATATTGTCAAACAGTGCTGCCTCATCCATGTGCCTCTCACACTTGCTATCCAACACGCCTTTCATCCGTTCATGTGCAGGATCTGCGTGTGGTCCAACCCAAAGGCACTTTGCCTGACCTTCATGCTTGTTGAGCCAATCTGCCCTTTTCCATGCCCACCCCAGCAAAGTATTTTGCAGTTGAAAATGTATTCATGCTCCTGGCTAGCTTTCTGCACAGAAGCTTCACTGCTCTGAAACCTGCCATCATAAGCAAGCTTGTCAGCGTCCAGCAAAGACGCGTACTTGTTACAGTTTTTGCCGCTTGCATTGGCCCCTTGCCTCAAACATCACCGCACCTTTGTGCCTCTTGTGCCTGCTCGTCTGTGTCCAGCAAAGATGCGTACTTATTGCTCCTTTTGCCGCTCACACTGGCCCCTTGCCTCAGATCTCACCACACCTTTGTGCCTCTTGTGCCTGCTTGTCTGTGTCCAGCAAAGACGCGTAATTATTGCTCCTTTTGCCGCTCACACTGGCCCCTTGCCTCAAACCTCACCACACCTTTGTGCCTCTTGTGCCTGCTTGTCTGTGTCCAGCAAAGACGCGTAATTATTGCTCCTTTTGCTGCTCACACTGGCCCCTTGCCTCAAACCTCACCACACCTTTGTGCCTCTTGTGCCTGCTTGTCTGTGTCCAGCAAAGACGCGTACTCCTTACTCTTGCATTTGTGCTGCTCGCACCAACTCCTTGCCTCAAGCCTCATCACACCTTTGTGCCTCTTGAGCCTGTCTGTCTGTATCCATGTCCACAGTGATAATGGACTTGACGGTGTTGAAGCCCACGCCACTGGGGCTCAGGTTGGGGGAGAAGCGCTTGAGGACAACACTCACGCGGGAAGCTGTGGGCATGCGCACGCTCTGCATAGACGAGGAACAGGAAAACAATGGGCATATTGAGTGGCCGCGTGGCAGTAGCAGGAAGCGCTTGAGATGAACACAAAGCGCGTGAGGGCCAGACTCAAACTTAGCTCCTGTCAGTGCAGGTCCCCACGAAACTCACGGGAGGGAACTGCAGCAGCAGGCGCCGCATGTTAGAAGTGGAGGCGGAACCAGGGGTGGAGGACACACCGCCAGGGCTGCCGCTTGCCACACCGCCAATCACAGGCTTGGACCGTGGTGCAGGAGCATGTACCCCTGCTGCTCCGCTACCGCCTCCCCCTCCATCCAGATCATCAAAGTCGTCCAAGCCATACTTGCTGGTACCCTTTGTGGCCACCCCGCCGGTAGTGGAGGTAGAAGGGCGCGAGGACGGCATGAGCTTGCGGCCGCCGTTTGATCCTGCGATGCTGCCGCTGCCGGTGCTGGGCTCCAGGCGTGCGCGCTTCAAGGGGGGCTGTTGTAGGGCAGACGCAGGACGGGCGCCATTGACGCGGGTGCTGGGGTTGTCCACAACGCCGCGAGGCTGCGCATGTGTGTGTGTGTATGTGTGTGTGTGTGTGCGCGCGCGTTGCACATGTGTGTTGTGTGTGTTGTATGTTGTGTATGTGTGTGCGCGCAGTTGCCCACTTTGGTTTTCAAGCACGTGCTGGAGGCTGGCCAGCTTGCATGGAGGGGTGGCCCTGCGTAAAGAAGGAGCTGGCAGTCAGCACTGGTACTGGCAGCGAGCCTCACCCCCATGGCAAAGAACAAGGAGCTGTGCACGTATTCATGTGCAGAGCAAATGCTTGTGCGCAGCTGGGTATGCCCACACTGCTATGCAGCAGCATACCGATTGGGAGCATTGATGAGTAGGGATCGGCAAATAGCGCCATACGCTACATTTTCCAGCGCTTTATAACGTTATATAGCATCATATCATAATAGCGCTATTGACCAATGCCGCTCCCTGTAGATCGGCATACAGCATTATATGAGGGTCTTCTATAACCCTAAATAGCGTTACATAGCGAGGTACGCTATATAGCGCTAAATGCCAACGCCGATCCGTGTTGGTGAGCGGTGTGGGCACAGAGGTTTCAAAAAGCAGCTAGGGTTGCCTACGTCATCTTAGGAGGGCCCTAACACCTGACCAACACATGTCGAATTTACATCTAGCGAATACTGATACGATACCAACCTACGTTCCATCAGCACCAACGAAGCCCTGCAAGAGCGCCATTGTGCACAGTTCAAGCAACCAATAGCTGTGGGACTTTTAATTATAGGTACAACCTTGTTGCACAGCCTTACGCCTGCCGCTGCACTTTGCTCCTATTCAGCGATCGAGCCCTACACCTAGCTGACCAAATTCCTACCGATATTTCCCTCATCCATGTCTCAGCCATGTCCTCATCATACTCAAGGCGTTTAATGATTGGGCTAATCTTGCGTTTTTCTTGCAAGAGACACTGCTGCTCTCGTGTACTCCTTGGCTCTTCATGCGCATTTCCTTCCACCTCTGCATTCAACTGTCACCTGTTGCTACAAGCAACATATGTCATCTCCAGGCATTTCCTTGACCTTCTCTGCACGTCACTTTCTCCCTCTTCTCAGTTTTGGCTCTTTGATTTGTGCGGTTTGTCTAAGCAGCAGGCTCCTTCATCAGCCCCTCTCTTTGCCCCCCTGCTTGTATCATTTGTCTGTTGCTGTGAGGGAAGCTACAAACAAGCATGCTTGAGCACATGCTCTGCCCACCTTCCTGCTCACATCCTCCTCCTCTCCCTCCTCCTCCTCTGAGCTGTCATCCGCCTCTGGCTCTGGCGCTGCCTCATACACCAGCTTGCCGGCTGGCGTGCGCTTGTCCACCACCTGCCGAAAAAAACAAGACAAAAACAATGAAAGGTTAGGAATGGCAACTGCTTCAAACTCTAGCTCTGGAGCCGCCTCACATGCGAGCTCACCAGCAGGCCTCCACTTGTGCACAACTTTTTCACGACAACAACAACAACAACAACAACAACAACAACAACAACAACAACAACAGGTCAGGAGTCTCTTGCTTTCCCGCCCAGAGCTTTCACCAAGGCAATGGGGTGTATGGGACAGGCGCCCAGCTTGTGCAGAGACTGCCTTGATTGGGCGCTCAAATGAGAAAAGGCACTGCAGGAGTTCAGATACAAGAAGTTACTTGTTCCACTAGGGTGGTGATATGCCGCCAATATACTCGACACCCGTGCTGGGGTTCACACCTATACAAGCCACACCCAGCTGTCCTCTTGTCCATCAAGCTTTGCAGCCTGGGAGTTTTTGGCGAGTGGCGGTAAGCAGTGGATAGGGATAAATGTAGGTTTCTCAATCTTGTCATGAGGGAGTTGCTTCCCGAGTGCCACGCTAAGTCGACCTTGGTTAAGGAAACAATTAGAGTAATGGCCTCTCAATCCTGTCATGAGGGAATTGCATCCCGGGTGCCACACTAAGTCGACCTTGGTTAAGGAAACAACAAGAGGTGGCAGCGTGGAGGATGATAAGGGTGGCAGTGAGCAGCCAACATGCTGTCACTCTAGCTCTGCTGATCAGGACCTACTAACAACTGAGACCAAGCACTAAAAGCATTAAAGAACACGACGCCTGGAACCTGAATACGAAAAATGCAGCGCAGCCACATGTGAGACTTATGCTAATTTGCTCGTCAGTGAGTCAGATCTTGAAGAGATGGTCCATTTGGCTGGCTTCGTCTTTTCTTTTCTCCAATTGCTTCAGGAGAAGGATTGCTGCACAGCGTCAAACAAGGAATCGAGGGCGGCTGTGTGCAGCACGCCTCGCCAACAAAGGCCAACCATCAAGGGCAACTGTGTGCATCATGCATGGTGGCAAAAGACCCACATCAGTCAAAGACCACTCGCACTTCTCGTCCCTTGCAGCACTCACAGACCACAGAAAACTCACCCATGCCACCCCCACAGACTACCGAGAGGGTGCCACAGACCATTGAGAGGGTGCCACAGGCCACCCACTTTGGCACATGCCACCCCTACAGACCATCAAGAGGGTGCCACAGACCACTGAGAGGGTGCCACAGGCCACCCACTTTGGCCCATGTCACCCACACACACCACTAAGAGGGTGCCACAGGCCACCCACTTTGGTACATGCCACCCCTACAGACCACCAAGAGGGTGCCACAGACCACTGAGAGGGTGCCACAGGCCACCCACTTTAGCCCATGTCACCCCCACAGACTACCGAGACGGTGCCACAGACCACTGAGAGGGTGGCTGCCACAGGGGCTAAGCCTCACCTTCTTGACAATGGGTGTTTTGTGCGACACGTAGCTCTCGAACGGCTGCAGCAGCTGCTTGTATGCGCTCTGCATCACCTGCATGCAAAGATGAATGAGGGCCATGCAGGAGGCATCGTATTTGTGATCGTGTGTGCATGTGAGCGTTTGTGTGTGCATGTGTGTGTGCACGTGTGTGTGTGTGTGAGTGTGTGCATCTGCGCATGCATATGCACAAAAAGCATGAGCTTACGAGAGAGCTGTCTCAAATGGAAAGTGGCTGAAGCCACCTCTTGCCTGTTGTAAACACTGAAGTGCAAGCACAAGCAAAAAGGACACCGCAACCCCACCACCACCACCACCACAACACACACATGCAACATGCATACACGCACCTCATGCAGCTTGTAAGCGCGGCACTCTGCAAGCTTCGGGCTCCACGCCCCCGCCACTTCCCTCCACAGCCCAGCGGCTGTCACAGCATCAGCACCCCCCCTCTCTGCAACAGCGACAAAGATGGGGTAGGGCTCCCAGCGCACCCCCTCGATCTGGAGGCAAAAGGCGTAATCGCAAAAAACAGTGGTTGTGGCAATGTTACAACCCATGGCGTGTTATAGCAACAAAGGTGGAACATGGATCCCAACGCACGCCCTCAACCTGGAGGCAATAGGCATGACAGCCAAGAACAGCAATCGTGGCAACCATACAAGCTATCGCGTGTTACAGCAACAAAGGTGGGGCAGGGATCCTTATGCGTGAAGGCCCTTGAAAATCCGCGCTCATGTCAAAAGCAAGCACACGCGCAACACACACACACACACACACACGCGCACGCGCACACACACACACACAGACATACACACACACAGACACACACACACACACAACACACAAGAATGAAATGCTGTTGCACACCACCAAAGCCTGGCAGCAGAGTTTCCTTCTGCTTTGCCTTGCCACTCTCGGAAGACACTACACAGCTAGCAGTCAACTGCTTTGACTGAAGGCCGTCCTTTTTTTTTCCTGTAACCTGTAGACACTACAAAGGAACGCATGATTTTGGCCAAAGTTTGGGAATGTACCACTAAAAAGTACTCATGGCATGCACCACTGCACTGGCTCCAAAGGAACACATGGCATGCACCACTGCACTGGCTCAAAAGGAACACATGGCATGCACCACTGCACTGGCTCCAAAGGAACCCATGGCATGCACCACTGCACTGGCTCGATAAAAAACCCATGGCAGGCACCACTGCACTGGCTCGATAAAAAAAACCATGGCAGGCACCACTGCACTGGCTCGATAAAAAACCCATGGCATGCACCACTGCACTGGCTCGGAAAAAAAAAACATGGCATGCACCACTGCACTGGCTCGATAAAAAACCCATGGCATGCACCACTGCACTGGCTCGATAAAAAACCCATGGCAGGCACCACTGCACTGGCTCGATAAAAAAAACCATGGCAGGCACCACTGCACTGGCTCGATAAAAAACCCATGGCATGCACCACTGCACTGGCTCGATAAAAAACTCATGGCAGGCACCGCTGCTTTGCCTAACAAGTTAGCACTCATGGCATACACCGCTGCTCCTCACCAGCGGCCTTGCAGACAGATCCTTCTCTCGCTCGCCCTGCCATTTTTGGAAGGCGGCGGCAAAGGCGCTCTCGCTGGCAGGCACCCTGCAGTCACAGTCAGCGTAGTTTATTTTGCATACACACACATGCGCTCATGCTGGCAGGAGCCCAGCAATCACAGGCACCACAAAACAAACTGTAGATACATGCAAGCACGCCTGTGCCCTGGTTGGCAGGCACCCAGCAATCACAGGCGCCACGAACCAAATTGTAGATACGCGCAAGCATGTGCGCGCGCGCACGCACACACACACACACACACACACACACACACACACACACACAAGCACGCATGCACACGCGCAAATACACACTCACTTGTCCCTGTACTCCTTCCATTGCACTTCCACTTGCGCAGGCTTGAGCACAGGTCCTGCACGATGTCGCCGCCCAGCCTCTCCACGTGCACCCATCTTTTTGCGTTGCCTGCTGCTGGCGCCTGCACCAGCATCGCGTGATGCCTTCTTGGACACCTTGTTTTTGCTGCCGGGCTTTCGGCCGCGCTTCAAGCCACCCACCGCACCCACGCCCTCAACCTCGTCATCTTCATCGGTGTCATCATCACTGCTCTCGCCACTGCACACAACGAAAGCGTGTGTGCGTGTGTGCGTGTGTGTGTGTGTGTGTGTGTGTGTGTGAAGAAAGCTATATGCATCTTCTCATGGGCATTTTAGGCTGAGCCTGGCCAAGCCTGCCAATGACGTTGAACGAATGGCAAGGTCTTGAAGGGCTTGAAGAAAGACTTGCATCCACAACAAATAGCAGTTGGATGCAGGTGAAGGGTTGAATTAAGACAGAGCTGTGCAACAGAGGCTTTTTTCGCACACCCTGCGGGCGCAGTGCAAGAGGGCAGCCACCACCACGACTATGTCATTCAAACATCAGACCTTTCAAATGTAGTGCACTGCAATCAGCCTTGTGCCCAGCAGCATGGAGCCCTGTGTCCAGCTGTCGAGAAAACGAATCCCCTCAACTGGAAATTAGGACATGAGCGCTTGCTTTGACTCCGAACTGCACACACACACACACACACACACACGCACACACACACACGCGCGCACACACACACACACACACACACACACACATACACGCGCGCGCGCATGCGCGTGCGAACGCCTGGATACACCCTACCCTGCTTACTTCAACCACCCACCTGCTCTCAGTCTCTTCCAGAGCTGAAAAGCGTGCACCCTTTAAAGCCTTGCCTGCACGCAAGCTGGTCAGGGCGTCCAGCGCACGTGCCTTCCCCTTCTCTTGTGCCTTGGGCGTGCGCTTGGGGCGAGGGCCCGCCTCCACTGCAGGCTCACCTGAGTACGTGCATGCGTGCGTGCATGAACATGTGTGTGCATGTGAATGTGTGTGTGTGTGTGTGTGTGTGTGTGTGTGTGTGTGTGCGCGCGCGCGTGCGCACAGACAAACATGCACAAAACACACAATTTGCAACAGCAGCCATCATCCCATGGGGCAATAAAGAATAATTCAATTTCACCAGCATCTGTTTACGCACATACAAACACACAGACACATACCATACACACACACGCTCCATACAAGCGCGCACACACATACACACACACTGCAGCGGCCATCCCATGGGGAACTCCAAGAAAGGAACATCTCAGAGCACAGTCTCACCTGCACCATCAGCAGCAGCAGCTGTCCCATGGGGCAGCAGCACCCTGGGAGCATTAGGGGGTGGTGGTAGAGGCCACTGCGCGGGTGGCGGGATGGCCCCTGCTTCTTCCAGGGCTTGCCTGGTCAGGACACCAATCTCACCAAATCTGCAAACCATGGTTACAGAGAGAGTGTGTGTGTGCCAAGCGCAAGCATATTAGAGTGATCTTTGCTGCAAATTGGCATGATAACATTTGTTATTTAAGGCGGACAAAACAACTTCATGGTTTTGTCACAAGATAACCAAGTGCCGGTGGGCATGCTTTCGTTTGTGCATGCTTTTGTATGTGCTGATGTTGTGTGTGCCTGAGAGCCCCCCAGACCTTTCCCTTTCGTTTATCTGTGCTTGTGTTTGTGCATGCAATTGTTTTGGTTTTGTTCGCGCCTGAGAGCCCACCAGAACTTTCCCTCCTATCTTGGACAAACACTACACTAAATGTCCCGCAACACTAAATGTCCCACTGCACTCAATGTCCCACTGCACTTTATGTCAGGGGATGCTGGAATCGAGAAGGATCGGAGCAAGTTGCTGCATGCGTGCTCAGTCTCCTCTGAGCTCAAGAATGCAACTGCCTGAAATCCAAACAGCAACTTCCCCCTGAGAAATCAACCATCATCATGTAAACACCATCTCACGCGTCCCAGTTGGACACCATTTCGTGCCATTGCCGAAAGTGTGCCCTGTCCGGTTGAACCTGAGCAGTGCTGCAGCGTGGGGCCTTCAACGGCCTTACACCACCTTCTCATCACCACTACATCGTTCTCAATTCCCAGGAGAACGGAGTGAAGAGCCCATTGGTGTGCACTTAGTTTGCTGTGCACATGCTTTGCCTCAGCACTTTCAGCTGCGCTGTGTTTGTGGGAAGTCAAACAACTTATGGTTAGGGCAGGCCTCTACCTTCACCCCATCCTGCAATCACCACTGTGGTGACTTTTATGCAGCTGTGAATTTCACTACCTAATGTCACAGGAGGCTGCAAGCATGCTCTGCCTCCTTAAATGCAACTGTGCCGCTGCTGCAGGGCCCCTCAGGAGCAGAACTTTCCCTATTAAAAGTTAACCCATCAAAACACAAACACTAGCACACAGGCACCTTCACACATGGTGGAGCTTACCACGCACCGGTGCAGGTTGCTGCGCGCATGCTCTGCCTCTTTGAACCGCAGCAGCGCTGCTGCTTCAGGATCCACGCTGCCCCCCCCCCCTAAGGTGCAGCAATTTCCCTACCAAAAATTCCCTTGTAAGCAAGTAATATCACATAAGCACCTTCACACGTGGTGGAGTTTACCACGCACCGGTGCAGGTTGCTGCGCGCATGCTCTGCCTCTTTAAACCGCAGCAGCGCCGCTGCTTCAGGGCCCAGGCCTCCCCCATCCCTCAGCTGACGCCTCCGCTGCCGAGAGAGTGGGTCTTTTGCAAGATCAATCAGCCAATGCAGCAAGGTGGACAAGTCGACCTGCATGCGAGTGTAAAAGCATGTGGGCGTGTGGGAGGGCGGTCATTTGCAAGGTCGATCAGCCAATGCAGCAAGGTGGACAGGCTGACCTGCATGCGAGTGTAAGCATGTGGGCGTGTGGGAGGGTGGTCATTTGCAAGATCAATCAGCCAATGCAGCAAGGTGGACAAGTCGACCTGGATGCGAGTGTAAGCATGTGGGCGTGTGGGAGGGTGGTCATTTGCAAGATCAATCAGCCAATGCAGCAAGGTGGACAGGCTGACCTGCATGCGAGTGTAAGCATGTGGGCGTGTGGGAGGGTGGTCATTTGCAAGGTCGATCTACCTGTGCAGCAGGTTGGTCAGGTCCACCCATTCTTGTCCACGCATGTACAACTTCATGATTTGCGGGTGGGTCTTTTGCAAGGTCGATCAGCCAGTGCCACAAGGTTTGCTCTGGTTGACCCATTATCAAGCATGCATGCGCCACGGTATGGATCATTGCACACATACATACACACACGCTTGCACACACACCTCCAGTTTGCCTCCATGCAGTAGCAGGTGACGCTGCTCCTCATCTGCCTCTGCCGCTGCTGCCTGCATGGCTCCGACAGGCCCCCAGTACCTCGTCTGCAGTTACAATGGCAGATGCATGTATGAAAACTCCAAGCCAATGAGGTGGTCCCTCTTTGTTTGTCCCTACTCCTTCGTCCCCAGTGCCTTGTCTGTGGACACACTTACGCCCACACCCACACAACCCACCCTAGACACACACACACACACACACACACACGTGCATGCACGGACATGACCACGAGATACTAGCATCATCTACTCGCCCAGATCACAAAGCTTCTCACCCGCTGCAGCCGCTCCTCGTCTACCTCCGCCTCTGCTTGCTTGTCCTCTGCGCCCCCCTCGTCCTCCATGTACCCGGTATCCACCACTGGCAATATCTTGGCCAGCCGCTTCCCCCTCGCGGCCTCCTGCCTCTTGTGCGCCCTGCAGAGGTTGGGCAAAAGCATGCCGGACATTCGGGCACCGCCCACAAGGAAACAACCACATCCTGCCAAAATGGGGTGAGTCTGCCCCCCGCCTGTTGAGCGCCATCATGGCACATGGGTAGGTCTGGAAAAAGACCATGCCTTGGCAAGCTGCATCGTCACTCCCACTGCATTCCCTATAACCGCCTTGCCTTGCCACAAACATACTACAAAAGTATGCTATGAGCTATGTCCCAAGCGTGCCAGAGTCAGTTCCAAGCGCCCTGGTGAGGTGTAATGGGAAACTTAAGGACTCAACCCCCAAAGCCGATGTGCGAGATTCACCCTGATGACAAGCTTGTCGGTTGTCCGTCATTCACAGAGCAAGACCACCTGGAAAAGGGAAGGCCAAAACATGTTCACTCCATCCAGCACTGCTCGTAGCTCTTCCACCTTGAATGTGTGCTCTTCCACCTTGAATGTGTGGAAGGAGGTCCAAAAGACATGCATCCTATGCTTCAAAGTGTATGCCTTTGTCAGGTGCCACTGCGAGGTGCCACAGGGCAGCGCCTAGTTTTGGTGGGGGGAGTGCAATGGTGCCTCAGGGCACAGCAGCAACCTTGGCTGCACCAGTGCCTGACACAGGCGTTGTTACAGCACCTCATGCGCTGCCAACTGGCCGCAGCCTTTAGCTGCGCGCCCTGCAGTTGAGTTTCTTTAACTTCAGCAGTACTGGAGCATTCAGCCCTTTTCGTCTTTGACCAGTCGCATGCTGCATGTCTTGCTTGGTCTCATTCAGATGTAACACGTACGCGCACACACAACACACACAAACATGCACGCCCACACACGCGCACATACGCACACGCACACGCACGCACTCACACGCACATGCACACACGCGCACACACACAGGCACGCCCACGCCCACACGCACGTGAATGCACGCACACACCTGTGCATGGCAAGCCCGCCACCCTCCTCATCCTGCTCCTCCTCCTCCTCCTTGTCCCCTGCTTCCTCACTGTCATCCTCACTGTCATCCTCAGCCTCTTCCTTCACGCCTCCCCTCCTCGCCACCATCTCCACCCTCTCCTCCTTCTTCTGCTTTTTGGCCTCCTTCTTAGCCTTTTCACCCTCCTCACCACCCACTTCCTGCCGCGGAGACCACACACCGGCCTTCTTCACACCTGCCTCTCCCTCCACACTCTTTGTCGGAGCCTTGCGCACGACACCCCCCTTCTCCTCCCTTTCCTGCCCCTCACTCTTCTTCACTTTTTTTGGCATGCCTTTTGCCTCTTTCTCCACGCCCTCTGCATCCTCCCCATGTGTGCTACCCTCCCCAGCCTCACTGGCCCGTCCTTTGGCCTGCTGGCTCGCCCGCGCCTGCTTTTTGGCCGTCTTTGCCGCCAGCTTCTCAGCAGCTGCCGCCTTCTCAGCCGCTGCTGCTGCCTGTGAGGCGCAAGCACACCCAATGCAAAGAGAACAAGGTCGGCAGCAAGGTTGGCAGGGCGTAAACCTGGAACAAGGCCAGCGGGAAAAGAAAAGGAGGATGGAAGGATCTCAGGTGACTCACAGAATGTGGGTTTCCATGAAAACCCCTGCAGGGCCAACCCACGTTTTCCTTACAGAATGTGGGCATCCTTAAAAACAGATTTGCAAGGGCCAACCGATACCCACCTGCCCACTATTCAACGTGGGCCAGATGCCCCTGACGACCTTTACGGTTCTTGCACGTTTCTCAGGAGATTTGCATCCCCTATGTCCCCTTGCGTGATGATGAGGGTTGGCCCTTCCCACGCATACATGTTGTGCGTCTCAGCTATTTTGCGGGGAAAACAAGACATGCGTGCACACTTTTAGGGAATTAATTAACCCTAGTGATGATGGCGACAAGTGTCGACATCCTCAACAAATCTTAACCTATAATCTCAGCCCCAAGGCTGAAGCCTGCAAGAACCCAAACCTGCCATTCAGATCCTGTCCCAATCAAGACACACAAAATACTGTAGACTACTCACCTGTGCTGCAGCTGCTGCACGGCTTGCAGGAGTGCTCTCAGCGATCTCCCGCTCCGCGCGAGCAGAGAGCAGTGTGCGAGACCCCCATGTGGTGTCCCATATAAGGCTTGCAGCAGGCCCTGCAATTTCAGTCTGCAAAGGAATGGAAGCAGGCACCAGCGATTTGAAGAGTAAAATCATTGCAAAAAATGGGATGCTAGGTTGCAATTGTGCAGGCTTGCAGCAGGTAATGCAAGGTCAGCCTGCAAGGGAGGTGCAGCAAAGTAGTAGCCCTGTACAGAGTGGGAGCAGGTAGCAGAGCAGCTGTCCAGAATCTAGATGATGCAGAAGAAGGAATGTTGCAGGATTGCAAGCTCCTGCAGTACTTGGCAGTGATGGAAGAAGGCAGATCTGCTGTGTTTGTTTTCCTGCAGGTCCTTGCGCTCAAAAAAGACCGTGGCATGCAATGCTTGGCGTTCATGTGAACTACTGTGTAAGCTGAGTATGCTTTCTCTGCATATCCCAGTGCTCAAGACAGACTGCGGCAAGCAATGCTTGGCGGCAAGGAGGGGCCACAAGCGGCAGGGTCGTGCTTTACTTGCAGACATAGCATCACCTTTTTTCAGAGGATTGCAAGCAAGCAAGCGAGCATTGTTGTTTTCAGGATTAGCTTGGTCCGCATGTCAAGTCTTCTGCTCAGTTCCATGCGGTCTGTCTGCGTGCCTGCCTTATGAGTTGTGCGCAGTTGTCAGACCCTGCTTTCTGTCAGCGTTCCTGTCTGTCTGCCTGCTGCATACGTCTTACTTCAGTGTGTCAGTCTGTCTGCTGCATACGTCTTACTTCAGTGTGCCGGTCTGCCTGCTGCACAAGTCTTTCTTCAGTGCGTCAGCCTGCCTGCTGCATACGTCTTTTACTTCAGTGCTGCTGGATGAGGCTGCTTCATACGTCTTACTTCAGTGCTGTTGGATGAGGCTACTTCATCTGCCCATCAGTGAGCTTCCTACCCTAGGGAGCCCCCCCGGGATCCCCAGATCCTGCCTGCAGCAGAGCTTCTCAAGATCATTCACTCTGCTCACACCATCAGCATGCAGACCCTGAACGACTTGACACACACGCACGCACGCACGCACGCGCACACACACACACACATACACACACCTCTTCCGCATGCGGCTCCCCTGCTGCGACGCTGCGCAGCCACTCCAGCGCTTGGGATGCGCTACACTGCTGCATGGCTTCAGGGGTAGGGGCCTCTGGGAGCTTGATGGCGCCGAAGTTGGGGGGCCAGGTGCCGGGGTCCAGCAGATCCAGGGGCCTGGAAATGAGGTTTAATGCTCAAATGCGTTTGGAAGCAGCAAGCAAAAACACAAGCAAGAACAGGTACATGCATGCGCCAAAGTTGGGGGCCAAAGATAGTAGCAGGAGCAGGTGTGCGCATGCACCCAAATTGGGACCTCGGCCATGGAGCCAGGTGTTGGAGACCAGCAGATCCAAGGGCAGCAGATCCATGCATAAAGATATGAGTGTGTTTGAATAAACCTAGCATCTGTGTATGAAACATGAAGACATGCATTATGCACTGAAGGGTAAGGGCTGAGGGACTCTTGCAAAGCCAGGGGCCTGTGAGGAGCATGTTTCACGCGCACCCACACCGGCACCCACACCCTCCCACCCACACAACGAACCTACATACTCCCCTCCCCCCCCCCCCACACACACACACACGCCCCACACCCCCTAGAGTAAAGATGATGAACACAGGAGCTGTCGACAGAAGAAGCCGTGAGCAAAGCACCCCCTGGCAGCTTGCAGCTTGAATAACACGGCATGTGGCAGAGCTACAAGCTTTAAATGTACTGGGTGATAACCAAGTGTTGGCCGATCCTGGACTGGTCCAACTCAGGCACTCACCGGTAGTTGGTCAGGGGGGTCCTGCCTGCCCGGCGGTCACACACTTCTTTTGCCTCTTCAATGGCCTGCTTGTACATCTGCGTGCAGGATCGCAAACATCATGTGGTCGTTTTCTCCTGCACAACACTTTTTGCACTGAAAGTAAGTGCACCAAAAAAGTTAGCACCTGAGTTGTGTTCGGTGTCCTCTTGCAACACAGCACCGAGCTTTTCTTTCTCATGTCTGGGCTCTTGGGTTTGCTGTGGGCCAGCATGGGCCAGTCACAGGCCAATGAGCTGAAGAGTCTGGCTGAGGGTTTTAGAAAAGTAATGTGGGCCTGGTGGATTCCCAGTATGGCATGCGGCCTCCTTCTTGACCTAATAGTCTGGCTGTAGGTTTTAAAAGAATAACGTGGGCCTGGTGGGTTCCCAGTAGCATGCGGCCTCCTTTGTAACCTAATAGTCTGGCTGAGGGTTTTAAAGAAGTAACGTGGGCCTGGTGGGTTCCAAGTAGCATGCAGCCTCCTTTGTAACCTAATAGTCTGGCTGAGGGTTTTAAAAAAGTAACGCGGGCCTGGTGGGTTCCCAGTAGCATGCGGCCTCCCTTGTAACCTCACCAACGGCTTGTTTATACATCAATTTTAACATACGTCTCGAAGGATGTCTATACATCAGCAGACAGATTTCCCAAGTTTGTTTACTAAAACGTGCATGAATGACCAAAAGTACGCAGACTTGCTTCCTTCTCCAGTAGACATGTGCTCACAAGTTTGGTTTAGCTACAGGCACCTTTTTGCTTCAGCTAAGCTGCCTGTGTAGGCAGGTACAGCTATGTAACCCTATCCTGTCCTATCCTATCCAAGAGTACGCAGTGCATGAGGCCACAGGCTTTTAAAGATTGCTCCTCCGTTTCCCTAGCTGCTGTACAATGTTGTCCTTGCATGGAAGGCCAGAGGTATGATGAGGTATGCAATATGCAAGGAAGGCTTACTGACACCTCTCAACTTGGCTCTCACTTGCTAAGAACTGCAGCATGACAAGTAACGCGCGTAGTCACAGCTTTGTGGTATTGTCTTTTCCTCCTCTATAGGCATGCTTATGAGACTTACTTTGCACTTTTACTCATGTGCAATGCACAAGAATGTGAAAGGTTGCAGGTGCAGTTGGTATCGAAACCAAAAACTGTGACTCATGCACTCGCTTCAACAGTATCTATCAGGCCCACTCCTTTTTATCCCCTATGTCTCGAGTCTATCTTGTGTTCCCTGTTTATTTTCCTTGACACCTGACCCAGTCAGCCTCATTTTTTTGTGACCCCATCCTTACTGCTTTCTTCTCTTTTTATGTCCTGTGTTCTTTTTTCCAAAATCCTTGTCTCCTTGCATCGTTCTTTTCATTTTTGTACTCTCATCCCTCTCCTCGCTTTCCCTTGTCCCCTCTTGCCATCGTTTATTTTTTCTTGTGCTGGAGCCAATCGTCTGTCCTTGTCTTTGTTCTTCCCAAATGCCCCTCTCTTCTGTGCCATTGTCATCTGGTCTTGTCCGCACAAGTAGCTTTCACCTGCATCTGCTTCTGGACAAAAAAGCTCCAGTTTCATGTACGGAACCATCTCGACCTTCCAATGATCATCTGTATTTGCTCTACTCACTGCCTCTAAAAAGTAAAGACTCCACTCCCAATGGACAGAACCATTTCCAGCGTTACATCTGATGCCTTTAGAAATCCACAATGCAGGATGGACACTTCCGCCTCCATTTATTGAAATCATACCCCTTGAGGGCTAACAGGTACGTCAGGACGCCCTGAGTGCTAGAAGTGCCCGCATGAGCGCTGCCATACATTAGAATCCACCCTTTTAAGGCCTAAGCTTTGAAGTCCAAATGTTACCTGGGTGTTGCAGCTGCCTGCATTGAGCGCTGCTCACCAACCTGTTGCAAACTAAGGAACACAGATGAAATGTATGGGCAAGACCAAAATGTTGCAATTGCACCTGTGCTCTACCCTGCAAGTGGTCTTTCTGGTGTCCCATTGGATGCACCTATGCTCTACCCTGCAAGTGGTCTTTCGGGTGTCCCATTGGGTGCACCTGTGCTCTACCCTGCAAGTGGTCTTTCTGGAGTCCCATTGGGTGCACCTATGCTCTACTCTGCAAGTGGTCTTTTATGTATACATCCCTACAAGCCCAGAAAAGTTCCCAGGGAGTCAGAACGCATCATGCAATGCTCAAACACTGCGTTGGTGCCTCACCTTGTTACTGGCTTTGCGGGTGCCTTCATAGAAGCCCCGGTATTCTTCGAATGCCTCCTCGAACAGCTGACACTGGCCTGCCTTGTACCAACTGCAGGGCAGATGCGATCGAAGATGCCAGCTATGATCAACAGCAATAATAGGGCACCAGTGTGCGCAATAATCCTCTAACAGCTGCGGCACTGGCTTGCCTTGCAGGACAACAACGCAAAGCGCACTGTTGTGCTTTGTTACGTTTTGCTCAGGAGCTGGCCCTAGCATTGTGCCCCTCTGATCTGCACTAGCTGCTGACACCACTTTTCTACGCGGATGCATACACTTGCATACCGCCCTGTACCGTAATTCCTACACCAGCTGCACGGAGCACACATGACGCAGCGCTGCCCCTAGAGAGTGGGAGCTGCTGTTGCAATGAATCAAGGCAACATGTGCAGCAGTGCAACAAAATTGCTTGAGCACATACACACATAGCACATGCATACACACTCAGACACACAGACACTGGTGACCAAATAGGCCTGTATGTATATTCATGTCTCCCAAAAACTCGGTAGGCAGGTCCCTTGGCTTTCCCGCTGTGCACACAGATCAGCACACGGAAGAGCGGCCATGACGGACAAAGCTGGCAGCTTGTTTTGGCAGTGCAATGTGGCACAGTATTCACGCACCCCCAGGAGCTATCTCCAAAGAAATGGAACAGCAGGGTGTCTGGAGACGCCTGCTTCTTCTTGCCGAGCTGCTTTTTGACGTGCTGGGGTGCCTGCAGCAAGGGGTACACCCAACTCCTGAGACAGTTCAAATGGTGGCCAGACACTCCCAGTGTAATGAAGACGAGTGATGATAGGACAGCACCAAGCATGTTTGCACCAGCATGGCATGTTGGCATTAGCATGGCATGTTGGCACGACCATCTTGGCGACTTTGTTGACAGCATCCAGCATGTTGGCATTAGCATGGCATGTTGGCACCAGCATGTTGACAGCATCCAGCAGGTTGGCATGAGCATGGTATGTTGGCAAAGCTGCCATCTTGTTGGCACCAGCATGGCATTTTGGCAAAGCTGCCATCATGCTGTTGGCGCCAGCATGGCATGTTTAGACCAGCATGGCATGTTGGCACCATCATGATGGCACGGCTGCCAGCATGCTGGCAATAACTAGCATGTTGGCACCATCATACTGGCACGGCTGCCGGCATGCTGGCAATAACTAGCATGTTGGCACCATCATACTGGCACGGCTGCCGGCATGCTGGCAATAACCAGCATGTGGGCACTGGCACGTCTCCAGGGAGCAGAGCTGCGTGAGCGTCTGCACATGCTGCAGCTTTAACGGAATTGTTATGCAAGCAAAGCATTGATGGAAAGCACGTCAGCACTGTTGACCATTGCGAGGAGCTGAACATCATGGACACAGTGCAGAGGGGCATCAGGAGGGTGTGGGTTTGAGAGGCGAGTGTACACCTCATGCCCTTCCTCCCCCATTCTCCATATGTGCATCCACCCCCCAGCACGATGGCACACTCTCTTGTTTTGTCAAATGCACTGAATGGAATTGGACGAAGTCTGCACAAACCATGTCTCTGGCCACATACGCTTCAACAGAGTGCGCGCACGCATGAAGTCACTTCTGCCACTGCCTGTCCTCACCAGCTGGGGGCGTAGGGCCTCATGCATGCATTCCTGCCACTCTTCTTTCTCACCGCGCGCATGCATGCATTTCTGCCACTGTCTGTTCTCACCAGCTGGGGGCGCAGGACCTGTCCAGGCCATGTGGGGTGGCCCATGATCCTGACCCACACAATGTCCCCATCCTTCAGGCGCAGGGGCTCCTGCTTGCTGCGGTCAGGGTCGTCCTGTGGGCTGGGCTCAGGGGTGGCGGCAGACATCCTCACTCCCTGTGAAAGTGTCAAGAGCATCCGGGGTCAACAACAGGCGCATCAAGTCACAGACTCTTCCTACGCAGTGCAGCAGTGCACACTCTTCTACGCAGTGCAGCAGTGCAAAGGCTGTCGCATTGAGTGCATGCTCCGGGTCGCCCTGTGGGCTGGGATCAGGAATGGCAGAGCTGCTACTCCCTGTCAAAAGCATCCAGCGTCAGCAATAAGCGTGTAGGGGCACACATGGCAGCATGCAGCAGTGCAAAGGGTGGGCAGCGGATGCTGATGTGGGTAGTTTATGCACACTCCCAGAAATAGGCTTGCCTCTCATTTTGCACATGCATGAGTGAAGCTTGTTTCTTCCTATGCACATGTGTGAGTGAAGCATCTGGGCACAGGCTGGAAGAGTAAGATAATGCAGGTACGAGCTGTGAGGGCCATGCTGATACCAGCAGGGAGGTAGAGTGCACTGAAATGGGGCATGCACTTGCACAACGCGCAAAAAGGTTTGTGAGTACGCTTGCTGGTGATCTGTGCATACACACGCTGTGTGTTTGTGTGTGTAATGTGTGTGTGCATGTATGTGCGTGTATTTGTGTGTGTGCATGTATGTGCGTGTGTGTGCCCATGTGTGTTAAAGAATGTGTCTGCATGCATGTGTATGCGTGCGTGCATGTGCATACATGCACGTGTATGTGCGTGTGTGTGCCCACATGTGAATGTGTGTGCCCACATGCGCATGCATGTGTGTATGTTGTGTCAGTGCATGCACATGTAGGAACACGTACCCTCACACAGGTACACCTTCACGCTTACAGCAAATCTCCTTCAGTATTGATTGAAGTTGGAAAATGCACGTTTACCTACACCAATCAATACTGAAGGGAATTTGCTGTAAGCGTGAAGGTGTACCTGTGAGAGGAGTGACCAAAGGCTTGCATGTAGGCGCCTACTCACACAGGGGTTTTTGTGACACTTCCTCTAGTCTGGTTAAACCCGTGTGTGCACGTAGGCTTTGGCTCAACATGAGGGAGCATGCACGGGCACCATATGCCACTCAAGCATTCCCCTGAACCAAAAAGAGTTTCCCACGAGTGTCACCCCTCTGCCCCCTCTAATGCATCATGATAAACTGTTCTGCAGCCCATCCACCCTGTTGCCACAATTGTGCATGTGCACATGATGCCCAAGCAACAAATGAGAATGCAGCCCCCACCTTGCCTTGGCCACGCCTGGGGTCCACTGGGTGTCCACCTCAGGTGTCTCCAGCTCGACCTGGATGTTCCAGCTCACCACCCGCTCTTCTTCTTTCCAGCGCTAGCCGTAAATCTTCAAATATATGTTTATATTTCGCGTGCTCCTGTTTTCCTGCACCACCCTGAGATCTCGGATATTATGTTCCAAACTTATGTTCCGCAAATTCTCCAAGGGCTGCAGTTGAATTGAATTCCCAAGTGAACTCTTTCACTTCCGCGCGCACACAGTACGCCGCAATCATGTTGGCAAGCAAGAGTGTCATGCTGCCCCAGACCCGCCTGCCCGTGGCCAGCGCTGCCCCCCGCCTGCCCCAGCAGAGGCTGACGAGCGTGAGGCCCGCTGTGTGCGTGGCCAAGGCTGCCGGCAGGGGTGACAACGTGGAGGAGCAGCCAAGGCAGTCGAAGCTTGCAATGCCATTCGCAGCAGTGCTCTCTGCTGCGCTCATCACCAGCGCAATTGTGCCCGACGAGGCCATGGCAGCCAAGTCCCAGGGCCGCGTGGGTGGCTCCAGCGGCTTCAGGTCCAGCAAGGCAGCTCAGCGGGCAGCCCCACAGCAGTGAGTGGGAGGGTTGGGGTGTGTGCGAGGTCTGGGCTTCTTCTCGATGCGTCCCCTCGAACGGTGGTTCCGGCGGTGTTGTAGGAGGAGCGTGTTGTAGGGATTCCATACATCTGTACGGGCACGAGTGACCTCTCTCGCAGGCCGCATGTCATGCAGGGAGGGAGTGCAGGGTGGGGGGGAAAGATTTTTCATGACTCGTGGATTACTGCTGAACACACACACACACACACACTCCATTCCAGCAAGTTAATCTCTGCTTGAACAATGGGGTTCCATCCTCAATGAGGAAGGCATCTGTATGGTAATACACATGGGCCGCTTCTTGTACTGCTTGGCCACTAGGAGTTATGAAGTTTACTTACGTAGTTTGCAGAGGATCAGGCAAGCTAAGTTGTTCATCCTTCTAGACACAAGATTGAGCTGTGTTTGCTCGATGTGCCTCCGCACTGCACATGCTCTGTGCCTCTTCCCTCTTCTTAATCATATACGAGTCAAAATGGTTGGCATTGCAGTTGAGCTTCTGGCAGTGCAGGATCTGGGGTGCACCAGACTGGCAATGTAGGCTTTACTGGTTTCAATACTGATTTCAATGAAAATTTCCTCCTCTGGTCAAATTGTTCTCAGGACCACTACCACGGTGAACAACACCGTAATTGCCGCCCCTGCGATGGCCCCACCTGTGTATGCCCCCAGCCCCTTCGGATTTGGAGGCTTTGGCTTCGGCGGCTTCAGCATCATGCCCACCTTCGTGATGCCCTTCCCCTTCTTTGGAGGCATCCTGCAATTCTTCCTGCTGATGTTCGTCGTGTCCGTTGTGTGAGTGATCAGTGTGGTGGACAGCATACGTCCTGCTGCAGAAGAACCCCTGTGACATGTGCTTTTATGGAGCTGCTGATTGGGGCTGGGAATTAAGGCTGAGGACAGGGGCCTAGTCCCTCATCCTGCAAGGATGCCAAAAAAATATAAGCTGCTGCATATATTAGTTATCCCATGCTCTGTGCCCTCACCTCTGCAGACAGCTCACAAAAGTGTGCAATTTATCAACTTGGCCTACAAGTATGGCAATAAGGAGGGCTTGCTGCTGATTCATCTGCTTTGACCTGTACACATTTATCACTCCTCAAGGCTGCAATTTTGCAATGTCAGAGGTTAGACCCAGCAAGCTATCCGTGATGTATGCTGACATTATGACGCAAGTAATGTGAGTCCTTGTAAACTTCTGTCAAGTAACTCTTTTGATTGTATGCATGCGGGGCATCTGGCTTCGCTAAACAACTTTGCTAAGATTAACCTCGTCCTTGCTTCCTGTGTATGCAGGTTCAATGTCGTGAGGGCAATTGCCAGCAACGCCAGCAACAACAACAACAGCAGTGGAGGCAAGAAGGATGATGGATGGGGTGACCTGTAAATCTGCAGAGCCTCATAATATGAGGGGTTCATCAGATGGCAGTGGCGTCTGGTGTGCTGCTCTCACTCTCTGGTCTCAGCTTCATGCATGCTGCGAGTGCTCTTGAGGGATCCTAACTGTGCACCGAGTATTAAATGTGCACTCTGTATTGTTATTGAGGTGCTGCTTGGACCTTGCGACCTGCTAATGCCAGCTTATTGTGACACCTGCTGCCTGCCCTGCTCTGGATACTGGACCTTGCTTGTGTACACTTTTCAGGCTGAGCATCTACAGCAGCCACCTAATTTTTTGGTGTACACTGTTATTTCCTATGTAATATGTTGTTTTTGAGGAAGTTCTCGAGTGGAGTTGTTGAGAGCAGTTTTGTTGGCCTAATTTTGGAGCGACAGAAACGAGTGATGAGGGTACGAGCTAACGTCCAACTGCTCGGTGCATTTGATTGCATGACAAATTTTTTTTTGGCGCACTGTATGGCTGGGAATTTCTTGTACATCACTCCTGTAAAAATAGGTGTGAAACTGCAATAAAGTCCACAAGAAGGGAAGGATTACTTAGCTGCACCTGCCTGCGGGGGCAGCTTAGCTGAAGCAAAACGTGCCTGTAACCAAACCAAATATCCAATCTAATGAGTTACAATGGGATTTGACCTTCAGCCAGGTAGTTTGGCTGCTCGGTCTGCTTAACTGTTCCAACAGCACAAAAAATATCCATAAGATCAGAAATAATTCGATAAGTCTCGCTAGTTTGCTTCTGCAAGAAATGAATAGCATCCTCAGAGCTAGCTTGAGAATAGTAGAAAGTGCCTGACTCGTCCAGAAAAATTCTTTAAGACGTGGGGAAGTCAGAAAATAACTGTGCATAAGCCCAATCTAAAACAAAATTATCTAGAAGCTCAGTCACAGCATTTCGGGCAAGCAGGCACAAACTTGGCTAGTCCTAGGACATCAGCCTGGTTCATGAAGCTCTAAGGCGTGATGCACTGCTTGGGGGTGCAGAGCTAAACAGATGCTGGAACTGAGCACGCAGGTTTGTTAAATCCTGAGATGGGCAACCCAGGATGACATGCTCTTCGTCTTGCACAGTGTGCCAATCGCATTTGTTGCAAATTCTAAGCTCGTATGGGCACCTATTTCTACGATGCCGTTGGGTTTCCACTCGAAGGTTGTGACCGGAAAGGCGTAAGCATGAAATACTGCGTTATAATTTATGAGGAATATCTTGTCGTAGGTAGAAAGGTAGCAATGGCTTTTTATTTCTCTTCCTTTCATCCCACCCTGGTATAGAGCCCAATGGAATGCCACCGCGTGTGTGGACCGTCCACATGATTCTACTGGAAGCATGGGCCTCTTGTGGAGTCAGACTGTCCAGACTTCTCCAATCATGGATAATATGCTCACGAAGAACACCCTCCAAGTCGGCCTGTAACCAGACCAGTCCAATCTAACAGCAATGCTAGAAGCTCTTCCACAGCATTGTAGGCATGCACACACGAAATTGGCTAATCCCAAGACATCAGCCTGGTTCATAATTTAGATTTACATTGGGGGACCTTCAGCCAGGCTGATCGGCATGCGACTGGTCCTCGCCAGTCAACATAGTGTCCATGAGCCCAGAAACAAATGAGAAAAGCATGTTGTGTTGCACGAGGAAATCGGAAACATCCTGGACACTGGCTTGTTTTAAAAAGGTTGCTCCAATGAGAAATCACCAGAGAAACAGTTGAACAGGTAAGGAAGGAAAGGGTTACATAGCTGTACCTGCCTATGAGAGCAGCTTAGCTGAAGCATAAAGAGATGCCTGCATCAAAACCAGACCTAAGCTTGAAACTAAAAGAAAAGCTTGAAGCCTACAACTGTTTTTGCGCTATTAAAAAACAGAGATATATAGGAAGCGTAGAAGTTGCTCAAACTGTCTTCTCAAAAGACGACTCTCAAATAACCATGCCACATTCATGTACAGGTAAGCATACTTTCTCTTCAGACCACAAGGATTACGAGGGGTTGGCCTACAGCCCGAGATTCTGGCTGATCGGCTGCTGGTGAAACAGAATCATCCAGCATCAAAAATTGAAACCACTTCTGACAAAAAAAATCTGAAAATCTATACGAGTCTTGGTTTAGAAAAGCATTGACCACGAAATCAGTCAAAATGTGAAAGCTCGCCAAGAAAGGAATAAATCAGTGTTTGGAAGCTGGGCAAAAGTATGTAATTGTTTGAAAAGATACTACAAAAAATTGGAGCAGGCGTCTACTGCCCTCTCACTGACAGCAGAAGTTTTGTCGAGCCCAACGGTGCTGGAATTACCAACACCATATGTCGAGCTGAATTAGCAGCAATTGCCAAGTGCTGCTGCCATCACGCACTCTTATTCACACATTGCTTCAGACAGTCTCACCTCTCTTCATCAAATACGTAAACAACTTATTTACCCAGAGAAGCACAAACAACATATTCAAGGGGACGTCCTAAAAACCAAAATCACCCTCATTAGCAACTCACAAAGCAATATTTGTTTCTACAAAGTAAAATTTCATGCTGGCATTGCTGGTAACGAATATGCAGATGCTATTGCTAAATGCCAAGCAAGCCAAGCCAAAAATAACGTGGCTGATACCGGGATCCCTAGCGCAGGCCCCGGCGGAAATCCTTTTTCTCATTCATTTTGGTTAGCCAAGGATGAAAAAAAGGACACAATGCTGGCACATCCACAGCTCCTGCACCCAATCCTAAAATCACCTACCTCCCCAATCTTCAAAATGCTCTCAAGTCTCATATGCATACAAAACACAGACTTGGATATGCCAACCCCAAAACAGGCTACTACTCATATTATCAGAGTTTGCTACCACATGTAGATAAGAAAATCAGCAATGCCTTTAGGAACATGTCCTGTATATTTACACCCATGAAGCGCACCATCTTACAATATCGCATTGGCACCCTCTAACCAAAAACATGCGGTTCATTTCAAAAGGCCTACTGACCCACTATGCCCTCTCCCAGGCTGTCATCAATTAGACAGCGCACTCCACATGCTTTCAGGCTGCCAAAATCATATAATCTCCAGCATGAAGAATGAACGCCATAATGTTGCTGGAAGAATGATAATCAAAGCTCTTAGCAAAAGCCCTTGGGGAGCAGGTTTGGTTAACATGGACATTGGGAGTGGTGATAGGTTGGCCCAGCACAACCTTCAGATCCCTGCACATGCATCAAACAGAATTTTCCCCCCTTACTTCTTTCCAAGAAAATTTTCTAAGAGATTTAGATTCAACTCCAGCCGTCCTGATGCTATACTGATTACTCCCCATAAAGCCGAACCCACTCCTTCTTCTCCTTCTACCTCCTGCTCACACCATCATGCGTTACGCAGCAGACACAACCCAACACAGAGGACCACAACAGCCAACCGCGTGAGGCAACCCCACCACCTGAATGTGAACCAGCGGCATGTGCACTTGATTGAAATTAAGTACTGTGAAGACACGAGGCCTGGACAGCAGTTGGAGGCGGCACAGCGGCAGCATGCAGAACTCTGCAAACTCATTAATGCGAAAGTTGTGAATCTCCACACCATCCTTTTGGGTGTTGGTGGGACCTGCTACACTGAGCACACCCTTAACCAGTCGAAACAACTGGGACTTGACCACCAACGCACCAATCAACTTGCTCGCAAACTTCATGCCCATTCTGTCATGTATGCCAACAAGCTTGTTACCGCTAGGCGTGCTACTGAAAACAAGATACTTCTCGCAGCCAGGTTATGGAGCTGGGTGCTTCCAATAACCCTCCAGATCCCCATTAGGGTCTTCTTTTTGTAGCTCTGTGGTGGAGGGGACTCACGGCTCTTCTGAGCCAATATGTCCCCTTTTCCTTAATTGATGTAGGGAGAGTTTCCTTTGCCTACGTAGTTTTTCTTTTCTTTTCTTTTCTAAACAACTGGGACTTGACCACCGATGTGCCATGAAACTTGCTCATGGACTTCATGCCCGTTCTGTTACGCATGCCAACGAGCTAGTTACCACGAGGTGTGGCATTGAAAACGACAATACTCCTCACAGCCAGATCCTGGAGCCGGGTGCTTCCAGTAACCCTCCAGATGCCCATTAGCATCTTCTGTTCTGTAGCTTTGTGGTGGAGGGGACTCACGGCTCTTCTAAGCCAATACGTCACCTTCCCTCAATTGATATAGGGAGAGTTTCCTCTGCCTACTTAGTTGTTCCTTTCTTTTCAGCTTCTGTACAAGGGAATTGCACAGGAAGGCAGAATATGGTATCAAATTGAGATTCATCATGATAACCGTTTGACTTGTGTCACCAGCAGTAGCGTTGGCTTTTCTCCCATGGGCCAATTACACTGCAGCAATAAAGCAGTTTAACTCAAAGGTTCACAATGTCATAAACGCCTTTCACTGACTGAGTCAAACAATTAAACCTGTCCGTGCCTGCATTTTATACACTGTGGGAGCGCACTAAGATAGCACATTTTGACATGGGTTTGCAGGTCTACTGAGTCTGCCTTACCATGCCAGCTGCAGCTCAGTCCTCTACCCTTTTCTGTCTGCCTTATGCTCTATCTTGTGTTCTTGTTTTCAGAGCTGAATGCGAGCGCGCACATGCTTGCATGTGTGTGTCTCTGCGTGTGTGTGCGTCTGTGTGCATCTGTGTGCATCTGTGTGCGTCTGTGTGTGTGTGT
This sequence comes from Dunaliella primolecta, assembly GCA_914767535.2. Classification (NCBI taxonomy): domain Eukaryota; kingdom Viridiplantae; phylum Chlorophyta; class Chlorophyceae; order Chlamydomonadales; family Dunaliellaceae; genus Dunaliella; species Dunaliella primolecta. Next base: position 1,368,413 of record OU611753.1, read on the forward strand.
ATGTGTGTGTGTGCGTGTGTGTGTGTGTGTGTGTGTGTGCGCGCGCGTGTGTGTGTGTGTGTGTGTGTGTGTGTGTATGTGTGTGTGTGTGCGTGTGTGTGTGTGCGTGTGTGTGTGTGTGCATGTGTGCGTGTGCGTGTGTGTGCGTGTGTGTGCGTGTGCGTGTGCGTGTGTGTGTGTTGTGTTGTGTTGTGCGTGCGTGCGTGCATGTGTGTTTGTGTTGTGTGTGTATGTGTGTATGTGTGTATGCGCGCATGTACGCGTGTGTGTTGATAGGCTCATGTCAGTAGAACTTAAAAGCGTTCTCGATGGGTTTCTGTTTTAGCTTTCTGTTGGAGTTTTTCCCCTCTACTGCCTAGCTCGGTGCTTCAAACAAATTACGGTCTAAGTGCTTCGAACCAAAACAGTTGTATAATGGAGAGTCACGATCAACTCGTGGCCCTATACGACCTTGATATCATACTTGTGCCAGGCCCTGCGCCGGAGCTTGCGAAGCTCGGTGGAGAAGCGGACTTGAGGGAAGCAGGTGGCCAGGTGTGTGCGTGCGTGCATGCGAGTACTCGTGTGCGTGCACGCGTGTTCGGTGCTTCTACACATTCACATCTTGCAATTCAAACATTTGCAGGCTGCTGCACTTCCGAATCCTGTACCAGTGCATTCGTCAGTGATTGGTGGTAAGTGAACTCCCCTTCCTTCGTTCGCCGAGCATGATTCGCTTGCACCATGTCACTGATGGCTTCACTCATGTTGGCACTTGTTGCAGGCTCACAAGCTAGCAAAAGAGCAGCAACGCACTGCTCAACACCAAGAAGCAGTGTCCAGGTGTGTGTGGGTGCGCGTGCGTGCGTGATGCTCTCCCAAGATGTTTCCATCCACACCTGCCATGCTTACAAGCATACCACCATCTTAATGTATTTCACCAATTTAATTGCAAACACCATGCTGCCTCTTTGCATTGAAGTACTTGGCAAGCACAACTCAACATGAACCATTACCTTTTACGCATTGCATGCGGATGTGCTCCATCAAGCAAGCATGCAAGCACCCCCGAATGTTAAAGCTTTGAAAGTTCAAGCATCCAAGTCATATCGAGTCCCCAACTAGCAAGTCCACCGAGTCCATTGAGTCCACCGAGCACATTGCATAGGTTACAAGGTTGCACGCTACTGCTACGTTACGGCTACGCTACGCTACGGCTACGGAAGGTCAACAGTACCAGTAGCAGTAGCCAGAAAACTGGCTAAATGAAAAGCTGCTGTATGGCACACAAAGCACAAGTTACACGTATTTGCACCGCTGAGCACTTCAGCATGACATATTTAGGCGCTTTGCAGGTGGTTGCACACCTTGAAGATGCATGCAGCGCCTGTACAAGTGCTAGCTGGCTGTGCATGTGGTCACCGCATGGGCTGGGCACCGCTTTCCTCCCATCTACTTGATGTCCCTGTTCTACGCTTGATGTCCCTGTAGTCCTTTCTACAGTCCCTTCCTTGTTCCTCTGCATCCCCTCTCTGCTTCTAAATTACAAAATTATATATTATATTTTGTTTCAAGACTCATGATAAGAGTGGCCATCAACTTCTGACGGGCATTTTAGGCGCTGCTTGTCGATTTGACCCAGGCACTTTTTCGTAGCAGTAGTCGTAACCACTGCTACGCAACGGCTACGCTACTCTACGGATTCGTGTCCGTAGCACCGTAGCGTGCAACCCTGATAGATTATGAACGTCCGTTTGTAGGTCGTCCCCATGAAGCTTCCCTTAAGGGGTGCCCTTAAGGGCAACCAGTGCCACTAAGCTCTTCATGCCTGCAGCAAGTGCCCTTGCATTTCTTGAGCATTTCAAACATGGTTTTATGTCTCACTCGTAGCGTAGTGCAGAAAAGATGGCATGTGGAGGTGTTCTGTGTGGCTCTGGGGATGTCTTTTGCACCCATTTTTTTGTTAAAAAGGGCGAAGGTTCAAACTTGCACCATATGACAAGCGCTTTTGGAAATAAGCTGCCCTTAGCTTGTTGATTTGCGGGGACGCACTGGGGAAGCGTGCTGGTGGAGGGACTTATTGGGACGGATGTGGGCGCAGGAGGAAGGGACCTCCGCCAGCTTGCCCCTGCTGCAAGCTGTCCTCCCAACTCGACACAGAGTTGCGGGCAAATACAACGCTTTTATTTAAAGGTTAATTGGATTCGCATTTTTCCATTGAGCAACTCAGCAAACGTTTCAGCATGCCAATTTTCAGCCAGGCCATCGCTAAAGCCAATTGGAATTTAAATAGAAGCATTGTGTTTGCCTGCAACTCTGTGCCAAAATGGGGGGGACGGCTTGCAGGAGGGGTAAGCTGGCGGAGGTCCTTCCTTCTGCGCCCTCATCTGCCAGAATGGGTGAAACGGCCCAACCCCGCTCCTGCAGGCTCACCCCACCTCTTTACACCTCCCCGCAGAGCAAAAGATCAGCTATCCGATGTTCTTTTCAGGTCCAGGGATTGCCCTGGAATTAGGGGGTCTAAGATACGGGGTCGTTCATGGGGGCGACCTGAAGCCCGTATCGTCCACGCTCCTTTTTTACATCTAGCCACCTGCCACTTGCATCAAGGTAGGGGAAGGGCATCAAATCATACTCCATGCTCTTGGAGCCTTGAGCACACACATTGGTGTGCTTCTCCTCCATAGAGCTGCGCTAAAGGCTCTCTAGGTACTTCAGAGCAGAAGCGTGCGCTCATTTTCTACTGAATCAGGCACCATTGGAAGGACCAGTCCAGCCAGCTTCATCCACTCAGGGCATCTAAAGCATCCCCCCTTGCTCTCTAGCATACACCTGAAGCCAGCAAGCCTGAAACCTGTTGCTCACACCATACTTGGAGGACCTGTATTCACCAGCAAAACCTGTGACCTTTCTTCATTCTAACCATTGCACTTTTTGACGTTCATTTTCTGCCCGAATCCAGGTCCCTTCGGTGGCTTTTGGGGTCCATCACCCCATTTTGTTACGATTCCTTATGTTTAACAACGACAGCAATGGTATTTCGAAAAAAAGGGCCTGAATGCACAGCAAGAATAATTGAAGATTGTAGAGCTGATCAGAACCTGGAGGGCAATGTATTGCTTGCATTTTGCAGGGTGGAGCCAGAAAGAGATCCAGGACAGAAGCCAGAGCAGACCAGCAAATCAGTGGTAAGTTAATTACAATTAATGTATGGTCATCCCCTTGAACAGACCCCCCACGTCAGGTCAGCCATGTAGGTTTGGGTTTTTGCCCCACTTAAAGCAAGTTGGGTATGCAGGACCTTTATATCTGAGCAACTCTGCATGCTTGGTTTGTGCTGGGGGACCCCAAGGTGTGGTGGGGCCTGGAAGCTGGCCAAACCCCTGCCAGGACAAAACCCTCATAAAAAATATCCTCCCGACTTTCATAACTAGCAGCAATGGTTGGACACTACATCTGGAGTTTGGGGGTGCCAAACCAGTAGGTTGGGCACTACACCTGGAGTGTAGTTTGAGGGTGCCTGGGGCCTCAAGGGGGGGGGGGGAGGTCCAGAAATGCGAATCATTTTGGGAGGGGCATGGTGAGAAACTAAGGCTCAACACTGGATTAACGGATTGGGGAGCCAAACATTCAACCATTTCTAGGTGAGCGCGTCTCTGGGCCAAGATCCTTTGAAGACGGCTTTTACATTTTACGTGTATTAACCTGGCCCCAGGCATGCGTTGCATCCGAATGTGGGCCTTTAACTTTGCATGTCACACCCAGAAATTATGCTGTGCTCAGGTCGTGGCCAATCAAGCGCTTGCCTGGTTTCCAGTCTCGCGCCAATTTGCCTGGCAGATGCGCTCATGCTTTTAATGCTTTAAAATTATATTTTAAACCCATTTTTTATTCCAAAGGATCAAATTTGACCCAAAACCTAGACCTTGGAGCCGATGATATGGGTCAGGTTTGGGTCAAAGCTTGTTTTGGCGTCCATTGTACCAGGAATGGCCAAAAAAACCTCAAAATCAGCCCCTGGCCTTCCCTAAAATTTTGAACCTCAATTCTAAAAGCATAAGTGCCAAGAAGGTCATATGTTGTTACGCTGCATACTCACTTTCTCTAAAGTCAAGACTATGCAAGAACTCAATTTCCGGCATATGCCGGCTGATCTTGAACTCACCCAATGTTTCTAGCCATATCGCAGCACCTCCTGCACCATTCCAGGACCTTAAAGAGCGTTGGATAGCTGATTGTTTTCTGTTAAAGAACATGAGTTGAGGAACAAATCAAAGGAAAGTTAGCAGGCCAAAATAGAATACCTTACCCAATCTCACAAATCATTTTTATGTCGGCCGCAACTGTAGTGCAGAGCTGGGCCAGATTTCAGCCCCAGACCAGAAAAATGCTGCAAGATAATATGTCAAATTCCAGCCAAGCCACTTCCGTAGCAACGCTGGAGGTTTTGTGAGGGTCCCTCGCAACATGGAGTGTCTTAAAAAGCTACTTCTTTCAAGCCTCGCAAATAATATTGGTTTAAAATTACCAAGCTACAAAGTCCCAAAATGCAGCCCCGTGCTAAAAAGGGGCAGAAACCCTATTTGACATGGGCTGCACAAAGCTTCAGCTCAAGGCAAGGGAGGCAGGGCCAGGGGCAAGGCAGAGGGCGAGCAAGGGCGAGTAAGCTGATGGAGTTGTCTGAAGACACCACAGAGTCCACAGATGAAAAGAAGGAGGAAGGGGATGAGTAGAAACAGGGAGCCAGTGCAAGAGGCGCAAAAATGCACAAGTTCGTGTATTTTGATATTTCTTGGCGGACCTTGGAAACCCTTGATGTTTATACATTAAAGAATGGATTTATTTTGGGACCTTGTGATAAATCAGCGTCTTAAAACATTAGATTTGCTAAGGTAAACAGCAAGTTGTGACTTCAGTGGAAGCATCGTACTCAGCTGCAACTTTGTGCAGAATTGGGGAAGCAAGCTTGCAGCGTGGGCAAGCTGGCAGAGCTCTTACCTTCCATGCCCACACCCATAATGGGCGCCTCCCACCAGCACGCACTTCCTGTCCCCCCCTGCAAAATCTGACATCACAGTATGAGTATATGACATCAGAGCAGTTCCCGGGAGAACTACATGACACTATATGACAATATGACATTATATGACACTGTATGACATCTGAGCAGTTTTCGGGAGCACTATTTGCTGTTCATTTGGTGCGAGTTTGGAGGTCCAGCATTTCCTGCCAAAATGGGTACAAAACAACCCCAGAGTTACGCAGAACACCACCTGTCAACTTTTCAGTAAGATAATGCATGAGACAGAAACCATGTTTGGCATGCTCGGTGAATGCAATAGCGCTTGTTGGAGGCATGGATAGCTAAATGAGACTGGTGGGAAGGGGCCATTTGTGGGGAGGGCCGTATTTCGTCGCCTTCCTTCGCAGCTTTTTTGTTTAAGAAATACCAATTTTGGTCCAAAAGCACCCAGGGGTTGTTAAGGTACATCCTGCCGGGAGCTTCTTGCTCCGTCGTGCTGTTTGCACTGTAACAAAGCAACGGAGCTTTTTGAGGCCAGCATCTTTCCATGTGCCTAATGAAAATATATTATTTAAAATGTTTCGCTTATATGAAAGTCAGGGCTCGGGCAGCAAGGATGAGTACCCCAGCTACCAGGCCATGCATGAATCCAGGGACATGCCCTTCTCCTACCCTACACCAGAGGGTAGACCTCGTGCAAGCATTTATGTGCAAGCATCACCTGGGTGGCAGTGGCCAGGCAGCAATTAAAGGAAACAGGTTCAGCAGTTAACAGTAGAGATAAGGAGACCTGGATCGACTAGACTTATTAATTAATATATCATCATTCTTTACAATTTGCTGCTATTTAGCGCTGAAAACGTATATGTTCATAACTTAACAAATTGCTCGGGGGCCTCACAATTTGGTGATAATCACTACTGAGGCTGTGTCCCAAAAGCAGGAAGCTGCATAGACCACGCACATATGCAGTGTTCCAAGACGGGAAGTAAGGCATGGGGGAGGGGCGGGAAGGGTACTTTTGGTCCTGTGTGCAAGCAGCAATTGGGGTTGATCTTCTTTTGGCGTTGCAGGTTCTTAGCTGCTCCCTCCCTTTACATCCGGGGCCATGTCTAGGCTGCCCTTGCATTACTTTAATTGACTTAATTAAGTCTTCCAGAGTGTTATCTATAGAGCCAAGGCCTGCCGCGGCCATGGTACCAGGTATCTAAGATACTTTGTTACCTGCCCGGCTTGAAATGATAATAGTTACTTCAATTGGCTTAATTGAGTCTTTAAAAAAATGCTTTGAAGTTTACAAGCACACAAAGTGCCAACGAGGTCAAGCGTCTCACACGCTTTGGCGCTTGCAGCAGAGGGAAGTATACATTTCATCATTTGCAGTGCCCTAAATATACAATTGTTTAGTGTGCTATCTCCTCATGCTCGTACATGCTGTAGATTTACTACTAGGTACAATCTTTACCTTTCACAAAAGATGACAAGTAGGCATCTACACATGAGTACACTGTGCAGTTTGGGTATTAGTTCTGGGCTCTGTGTGGAAGTTATCCCCTGGGCGGTAAATGACTTCTGCACCTTCCCGTGAATCCAGGCATTCCAGCATGATTCTTCTGAATGTTTTTGCTAGAGCCCACAGAAGCGGGTTTTGTGTCACAACGTCTGACTGCTAGCCTGAAGCCCAGTTTTGATTACTGCTTTCCCTTAGGTCACCTGGGGAGCTGTGAGATTTTCAAATTGGCCCATTGGATTTAAGTTGGCTGCACTTTGCACGAGCTCATCATCTAAGCAAAATGAGGTCTTTCTCAGGGGACACTAGACAGACAGAGAAGGAAATACTGACTGCACCGAGCTTCTTTTTGCATGCAGCTGCTTCTTTGCCAGGGGCGGTGGTCGTGCCAGCAAGCAAGATGTTATTGAGCCTAGAAAGTGCGCTCCTGCGCTTTGGGATCGTTGAATGCGAAGTTCAGGTAATTTCAGACAAAAATGATATTTGTGTGTGTGTGCGCACGCGCGCGTGTGTGTGAGAATATGGGGTGGGGGGTGCCTGCGTGTGGCTGCAGGTTCACATGCAGCGTAAAGGTATTTTATGGGTGTGATGTAATGTGTTTGGGTGTTTATGTGTGAATAAGTATCAAGGCAAGTGTGAATTAGTGCAAAGATAAGTGCAAAGGAGCAAGTGCTCCTTGTTAGTTTGTTTGCATGGCAGAGTTGGGTCATACGCGAGTTTGGGCTTAACAGTAAGTGTATATACGTGTAAAATACGCGTATGTCACGTATATACGTGAATTGGGAGGGCCATTTTGGGCTGGGAGGGTCTTAGGTGGGAGGGAGGGTCCCGACTACCCCCCAACCACCCCTACACACACCCAAGGCCCACAAACACTTACACATGCCAAAATAGAAGGGTCCTGGGTGGCGAAGTGCGCAGCAGCTCTCTCTAGAGGTCTCTCGCCTATACACATATAGAAGGTCTGTCGAAGGTCTTACAGGGCATGTCGAGGCAACTTACCTAGTATTTTCTGACGTTTAGCAACAAGCCATTTTTATGATACGCATTTTTCATCAATTTTTACGATACGTGAAAATATGCGTTTTCACGTATGACCCATCCCTGTTGCATGGCATGAAAAATCAGGGAGCACGAGAGAAGGACTAGTACAGAAGCCCTCGGTCACAAGACTGATGAATCAATTTGAACAACTTTGACTGGAATTGATTTAAGGGGTTGGTGATGAATTTTATTAAAAACTATTATTGCATACTAAGATAGTGAATGGTGGATGAGAGGTGGCTCTGTTCTCCCGGCTGGTCATCTGCTAGAGCACCCACACATGTTTATCAGAAATTTCTTCTGAAGTGGACAACTCCCCCCCAAAACGGGTGTTTTTAAAACACTCATTACAATAGCTTGTCTCCACAGCTGGCCCACCCTCTCTCAGGCAAAAAGCAGCCATTTGTTCCTTTTCAGCATATCCCAGCACCTCTTGCACCATATAAGGCTAAAAAAATGTGTTGGAGAGCAGGAGGCTTCAGAAAGCATAATTTTTGGATGTCAGGGGTCATTCCTTTTAAAAATTAAATATTTGGAATCCTCACATGGAGAGCAATTGCTTGGTATATATATGTGTGTGTATATATATGGGTCTTGTCAAAAGGGTCAGGGGGGAGGGGGGGTCAGACTGGACATCCCTGGAATGTAAGCATAGTTGGTATTGAAGCAGGGATGTAATGCAAGTACTCAATAACGAGGTGCAAGAGCCTGCTCGCCACGGCTTGTCAGGTAGCAACACTAGCTGGCATGGTTAATCATAAGAAAGAAATACAAAAAGGAGCTGTGCAGGGAAGTCCCCCGCCTGTGGAACATGTTTAACACGTTTTCCAACCCTTTGTAAGTTGTCCGCCTCTGGGTAATAATGAATACTGTTTAAATCCTGCATAAGCTGGCCATTGCAGATCTTAAGCATGGAATCTATATAAGGATATTTCCCTGAGGTGGATAAGTCTATTATTGCTGGGTATGCTCTTTCGCAGGTTCCTCGTTCAAATGTACCCTTGCCATATAATGTATGTGTGTATTATTAGGTTTGAAGCAGTGGGTCAAGAGCTCCCTCATATGTAATGTAAATGCAAATTGAGGTTTATTCCTTCCAGCTCCACACCCAGAGGAGAGTCAGCATTGTGTGGGACTTCCTGAGGCTATATCTAAAAAATTCTGTGGGCCTTCCCAGACCAAAAAATATGTTTATACAAAGAGGGCATTAATCTTAATACACGCTTTTACTCTTGGTCCGGGAACACCTACATGTTCCTGAGATATGGCCAGGTCAAGATCAGGTGAAACCTTTCATTTACAAACAAATCAATGTCCTGCACATTAAAATGTGCAGGAAGCTTTTAAGATAGTGCCTGTGAAGAAGGAGCAGTCCAATTTTAAAGCACAATGGCCAGTTTTGGCCGAGATGTACTTTACGTGTAAATTGCATTCATTGTGTCAGATGTGTGCAGAAATTTTGTTATAAGGCAGATCAAAATTTATTTATGCATGGAGGCACCTTCTGAACTTTTGATGAGGACTGCCCTTGAGGCACACAAAGCAACAAACCTGCATCAAAAGAGTGTGACCTACAAGCTCAAGCAGGCCCAGATAAGTTAGGCGGAGACTTCATCAATGGTGAATCCCCTCTGCTTCTCACGTCATAAGGTTACAAAAGAGGGTTGCAGGATAAGTGCGGGATACGTAAAGCAACATCTATTAGAGGTCTGATATGAACACCCTCATTTTTTGCTGCGCTTCCGTATCAGCTCCCACATCCCCAACATTCCTCATCGATTGTATTGCAACATAACAGATGATCAGGAACTGTGGGGCCTTGGTTTTCCCCAAAGAGCCTGAAATAGGAGAGACCCCTGCATGAAAAAGGACACACCATTCTGACCCAAAAGAACCTCTTAAAGCATACTCAGAAAAAATGTTATAATAATCAAGTAAGTTCCTGTGGTGGTGCAGGGGGTTTTGGTCAAATGACACCATGTGAGGCAACTTGCCTCACAGAGGGGGCAGAAGGAGCAAGAGAGTGGGATGTGAGGTCCCTTGCCAAGCCTTGATGTTCAGAGGCGATTTAAATGATGTTATGCCTCCTCGCATGTATCAGCCCCATATTGTTGCAAGCATCGCCTCAGGACACTCTTCAGACACCTTGTAAACCCTCCTGGCGAGACAAACCTGTGTGTTTTGTCTCAAATTCATGCAGACAACGTTTGCAATTTTTGGTTGTGAAGACACCGAGGCCGGAAAGCTCACAGTGGAGATGATCTTGGACCTCCCTCGCCAAGCACACTTGAGGAAGCATGGCAACCGGTGGGAAAACTTGCCTCCCTCCATTCTGATAAGGGTACGCACTAATTCATCATGATGAATGAAGTGATGAATGATGGATGATCAGTGTATGCACTTATTTCAGCCGCTTTGTAGCTGTTTCCTCCTTTAGACGGATGTTTAGTGGAGGCTCACGCATGTGCGCAGCAGGTTCACTCTCTGCTTTTGCCTCTGACAGTTGCTATTGGTCACTGGAAGTGCTGACAGGTTGCTTTTTCTAATTGGCTTGCCACTGCCCTCTTGCCATGCAGTGCATACTCTCTGCTGTCTACTTGGATGCGCCGTCCTGTATTGAGCTCTGCATCGACAGCCTGACCAAGATGGACCTGTCGCGCTTTAGCATACAGGACGTTGAGGCCTTGCTGGACCTCCCAGGGGCTGTGCAGGTCATGGAGGGCCAGCAGCGCAAGGTCGAGGACATGTGCAAAAAGAAGCTGATGCAGGAGTTCAGGAATGTGTCCCAGGTCCTTGCAGATGATGCCTTGACGCACCGCCTTTGCAGCCTGAGCAGCTCTGCTCTTGCGCTTCTCTGCCAGTGTGACCTGGGATCGAGGGGAAGCCGCCCCTGCTATCTGGCCCTTTGGTTTTCTCGTGCCCAGGGTGTCACGGTAACTGATATGAAGAAGTTGCTCAAGATGATACCTTTACTTGACGTAAACCTCCTGCTTTTCCTACCCCCTGTGTGCAGAGGGAGGGATTTGTGCATGAAATGGCTATTATTTCGCTTTGGTATAGTTCATTTAGCAATCACAAACAGGGACCTCCGACTTATGTTCTGCAGCCTCCCCTTCCCTGTTGTTAGCTTGTTCGCACGCCTCAGTATGCTTTATGTTTACAATGAGAATGATGTTGCAGTCTTGTTGTCTTACTGGTGCAGTGCTAATGCCAGTCGTGCTACCCCTCAAAAGTTTGCTGAGCTGAGTTCTTTGCTCCGCGTCGGCTGCCTGTCACCCTCCTTCCGCCATTTCACCCTTCCCAAGCTCAGCTGGTTTACAAAGTCTGCCCTTTTGCCATATTTCAATGTTGCCCGTGAGGCCGATGGTGACAAGGTGGCAAGCAAGCTTGGCCCATCTGATGCTGATTCCATCCCGCCAGCGTGGACTGCTCTGCCGCGGCGCTTTGGCCTTCCTCGCCTTTCTTCAGATCTGACAGACACTCCGTTGGAGTACAGTTTTGACAAGGTCGAGGTGGTGGCCATGGTACAATTTACATCGGCAGGCATCCAAATGGGCCTCGAATCTCCTTTCCTCTATCACCGCGGGTACTTTTGGGGGATCACAATGGAGTTGAATGTGCCAGACGGCAGCCTGCCCAGGTCAGTGCACGTTTCCCTCAGATGCGTCACTGAGGATCCAATCCCTGAGGCCACCATGGCGAGAGCTGCAGAATACCCCCTCCGCCCTCAAAAAGACAGTGCCTACCTTGGGATAGGTGGATCCGATTCCCACCAATGTTATTTTAAGGGAAGCCAAGGCGTGTTAAAGCCTGCAGAGAGCGTGGTGATCAGGTCTGTGGATGAACTGGATGAGCTCATGGTGGACGATCAGCTACATATTACTTGCCGCATGAAGGACACTGCGTGAAACCTTGCTCTTGTAATGACCATAAAATGTTTGTACTTATATTCTACTTCTATGATGCAATTGCTTCTTCTGGACAACATTTGAGTCGTTGACCTCTTGAGTCTGTGGTAAAGGTAAATGTGTAAAGGTAAATGTTTTGGGATGATAACCCCTAGCCGATTTCAAATCCTTTACAAGGCTTTCTATAGGACCAAGCTTGCGGGCTTACACGAAGCCATAACACCTGCTCCCATTAGCTTTGCATCTGAGCTGCAAGGGCTCCTTGCTCGCAAGACTTTGCTAGAAAACAAGTACACTAGCAAAAAGATTAAAGACTCCTTTTCTCGGGCCCTGCCAACCCACATCCATACTGCCCTCCAGCGTTGGGCCCTGGTAACTCAAGACAAAATGGCCTCCCCGCTAGACCATGACCCACAATACCAGAATTACTGGAGCGCTGACCCCCGAGACACTCTTTTTGGTGCCCATCATAACTCCTTCTCCTCCAGATTTTCAGGCTTCTCTGTCTGCCATCCCATTTACGCCGAGGATGCCATGACTCAGGCCTTGCGTCATGCTATCTACTCAGCCATTCTCAACACAGAGGCCACTGCTACTTTCATGTTCCTCCCTGTCTGGGGAAAACAAATGATAACCAACCCCTACTCCAAACTCATTTCTGCATTCCCCCACCTCTGCTATGAACTTGGTACCATCCCGCGCACCAACCTTAATTATGACGCCCCCCAATCATGCCCCAACCAAGAAATACCTCTTCCTCAGCACACCTGGGACATACAAATTATTGCGGTTTGGAACACTGCTGCAAGGGTCCATCTAAACAACCATAACTCAGCTTGGCTACGGAGCCTGGCTAGTGATATAGATAAATATACAAAAGCCAATTGGAAACTGCTCAGTGTCAGCAGCCATGCCATCCTCAATTCCATGCACGCTGTCATGCCTGGATTCGAGAATTGTAAGCGCCTCCCTTCTGACAAACAGCAAGTTTCCAGAATTTTAAACAGCCCGCTCATAAACAATTACGAGGTAGTCTCTGTGCCTAGCCAATCCAATCCTACCCTTGCTCTCAAAATCCCAGACTGGAGGACATGGGCGTACACTGATGGCAGCTGTCATACCAGAAATGGCACACAAGAAATTGGAGCAGGTGTTTACTGCCCTCTCACAAACAATATAAAATTTGTTGAGCCCAACGGTGCTGGAATTTCTAACACCATCTGCCGAGCTGAACTGGCAGCAATTGCTGCTGCCATCACACACTCTTACTCACACATTGCTTCAGACAGTCTCACCTCTCTTCATCAAATACGTAAGCAAATTATTTATCCTGAGAAACACAAACAACAAATTCAAGGGGATGTCCTAAAAACCATATCTACCCTCATTAGCAACTCACAAACCAATATTTGTGTATACAAAGTAAAATCTCATGCTGGTATTGCCGGTAATGAATGTGCAGATGCTATAGCAAATTATCAGGCTAAACAAGCCAATAATAGCATGGCTGATACTGGGATCCCCAGCGCAGGTCCCGGCGGGAGCCCATTTTCTCATTTATTCTGGTTAGCCAAGGAGGAAAAAAGAGAACATGCTGAGGGCACATCCACAGACCCCCCACCTACTCCCATGCTCACTTACCTCCCCAATCATCAAAATGCTCTCAAGTCTCACATGCACACAAAACACAGACTTGGATATGCTAACTCCAACACAGGTTACTACTCTTACTATCAGAGCCTATTACCTCACGTTGACAAGAATATTAGCAATGCCTTCAGGAACATGTCTGGAATATGCTTTCCTGTGAAGCGCACCATCCTTCAATACCGCACAGGCACTCTCTATAATCAGAAACACGCGGTACTTTTCAAAAGGTCCACTGACCCTTCATGCCCCCTCCCAGGCTGTCACCAATTAGACAGTGCACTCCACATGCTCTCTGGCTGCCAAAATCATATCATCTCCTGCATGAAAACTGAACGCCACAATATTGCAGGAAGGATGATAACCAAAGCTCTTAGCAAAAGCCCTTGGGGGGCAGGCTTGGTTAACACGGACATAGGAAAAGATGATAGGTTGGCGCAGCACAACCTCCAAATTCCTGCACATGCATCCAATAGAATTATCCCCCCTTACCTCTTTCCACGTAATCTTCCCAAGAGATCTAGACTCAAATCTAGCCGTCCAGATGCTATACTGATTACTCCTTACCAAGCCAAACCCACTTCCTCTTCTCCTTCTTCCTCCTGTTCACACTATGCGTTACGCAGCAGACACCCAACACAGAGGATCAATGGCTCTAACCGCGTGCGACAACCCCACAAATTAAATGTCAACCAGCGCCATGTACACTTAATTGAAATCAAGTACTGTGAAGATACAAGGCCTGGACAACAGTTGGAGGCGGCACAGCGGCAGCACGCAGACCTCTGCAGACTTATTTCTGCTAAAGCTGTTACCCTGCAGACCATCCTTCTGGGTGTTGGTGGGACCTGCTATAGGGAGCATACCCTGAACCAGTTGAAACAACTGGGACTTGACCAACAACGTGCCTTGAAACTTGCTGGCAGCCTGCATGCCCATTCTGTTAAATATGCTCATAAACTGGTTACCACTAGGCGTGCAATTGAGAACAAAAGCAATTCTCACAGCCAGGTTCTGGAGCCAAGTGCTTCCAGTAACCCTCCTGACCCCCATTAACCCTTTTTGTTTTAAAACTTTGTGGTGGAGGGGACTCACGGCTCTCTTGAGCCAATGTGTCTCCTTTTCCTTAATTGATGTAGGGAGAGTTTCTCTGCCTACGTAGTTTTTCTTTTCTTTTCTTTTCTGTGGCACCACAATTTTGTATGATGTTATAGACCTGCATATCGTTTGAATATTTTTTTACAACTGTCTGGACACCAAGTTCCGAGGATGAACATATGGTTGAGATTGCCCTGTTGTAGATCTGGTACCGAGGCCTGACTACATATTGCTGTCCATTACTTGTTTTTTGCCTAATTGCCCAACGTAAGGTTAGTGGCCATGGAGGTGAGTGTTGCTGCCACTTGTTGCATACTTGTAACACTTTGACGTTCTCCATCTCTGCCGCTACGACTGGCATGCTGTGGTTGTGCTGTACATAACCCGGACGAGGATGGTAGGTTTTGAAGTCCTCCTTGTAAGGGTTACAAGGGGGGCTGGCCTACAGCCTGAGACTCTGGCTGATCAAATACTGGTGAAACATTCTCATCCAGCATCAAAAATTGAAACCAATGTCGACAAGAATTTTGGAAATCTGTACGAGTCCTTGTTTGGAAAAGTACCAATCTCAAGCTCAGTCAACATGTGAATGTGAAGCTCGACAAAAAAATGGTTACAATGGGGGGTGACCTTCAGCCAGGTCGTTTGGCTGATCGGCTTGTGGCTGGTCTCTGCCAGCCAAAAATAAATCCATAAGCTCAGACACAAAAAAGAAAAGCTTTGCATTTCGCTGATGAAGGAACTGATGAACAAATTGAGAGCTCACTTGATGCAGTAAAAAAGGTTGCGTCTCAAGAATATCCTGGAAGTAAGGATCAAAAAGCACTTGATACTTGCGGCGCAGAGAACACACGTGTTCATCAGTACAGTTAAAAAGGACATGTGCATTGAAGCTCGACAAGAAGGGAAAAACGTTAAGAAAGGAATGTCCAAGGAGGACTTTTTCCTCCTTGGTCACTCCATCAAATTCAGACACTAAATACGCGCAAAAACTTACTCGGACGTGCCATTGAAATCAAGATGACTGATCATAACTCTGGTGCACTGGGACTGCATGTTTCCAGAAACCCACCAGACCCACACTGGTCTCCCTCTCACCCTCCGGTGAGGGAGACTCACAGCTCTTTCAGCCGATCTTTCTCCTTTCCTTAATTGATGTAGGGTGTGTTTTCACTGCCTATGTAGTTTTTTTCTTTTTCTTTCAGGGTGTGAGCATGTGAACAAAGGAAAGGAAAGGTTTACATAGCTGTACCTGCCTGCGGGGGCAGTTTAGCTGTAGCAAAACGTGCCTGTAACCAAACCAGTCCAATGTAAAAGCAATACTAGAAGCTCAGTCACAGCATTTCAGGCATGCAGACATGAACTTGGCTAATCCTAGGATGAGATAGGATAAGGTTACATAGCTGTACCTGCCTACAAGGGCAGCTTAGCTGCAGCAACAGGTGCCTGTAACCAAACCAAACCAAACTTGTGTAAATGTCACCTGAAAGCCTTGAGCTGAGTACAGAAGTGTCAACCGTAAGAATCACACACAGAATGTGCTGCTTGGGGGTGCAGAGCTAAATAAGTGCTGGAACTGAGAGCGCAGTTCTGTTAAATCCTGAGATGGCCAATCCAGGATAACGTGCTCTGGTGAGGCCCTTGCTAGCTTGCTAGTTAAGGGACCTTTCCTTAATGCACGCGGCCTGTGGCCTGTGTAGACTTTTCTTTCTTTTCTAACATGCTCTTTGTCTTGTACCCAACAGGAACGCCTGAAAGCATCTTGTACGGCTTGTACGTCTCGTACCCAACAAAAACGCCTGAAAGCCCCACACCATTTATCCCACCTACCCTCACCATCTCTGATACCAACAAATCAAGAGTGGCCTGCATCTACAATACAGATGGCAAATGCGTTGAGATGATAAACCCTCAAAAACAATTTGACGTCATTTTCGAAGCTTTCCACAGGTCCAAAGCAGAAGGTCTGCATGATAACATCTGCCCCCCACCAGCAAGCTTTGCATCTGAGATTCTGGGGCTCCTAGCCCGCAAAAACAAATTGGAAGACAAATACCAAAGCAAAAAGATCAAAGATTCATTCTCACGGACCCTCCCACCTCAGGGGGGAGTGAATATGAGGCTCATATTCACTCTGCCTTCCAAAAATGGGCACAAGTCACCCAAGAGAAAATGGCCTCTCCCCTAAACTATAACGCTCACTACCATCACTACTGGAGTCCTGATCCCTGCGACATCTTGTTTGGTGCCCACTACAATTCTTTCTCCTCCAGGTTTGCCATATCGTGTTAAGGCTTTTGCTGACGATCACAACCTCACAGATTGGCTGCATGCGTTCATCTGGCTTTTGAAAACATATGATATCCCAGCAGGAATGTATGCCAGCCAGATTTGGGCCACTCCTTACTTACGGCTGGGCACAGAAATGGATAATCCGTTGCAGAGGTGGATTCTAAACGTTTTGAGGAACCTTCTTGGGGTGAAAACCACTACACCATCTTGGAGCATTCTTCAAGAATGTGGCATTGAACCTTTTCAGTTCAACCGTTTTTGTGTGCATTTCTACATCTCGCTCACTCAATGCAACAGTCTACTCCTCAAAAAGGTTGTCCACACAGACATCAACCTTAGCTCCATGACTAACTCTTATTGGAAATCACACCTTTTGTCTGTGCTGGATGGTCTGGCACACTCGGATCTGATGAAACGTCAAATTATGGCTTGTGACCCTGAGAATCTCAGTCAATTTGTGGTGGACCTGAGACCTAGGCACCTTGGCTACTGGAATCAATTCACAGCCCCTGATCCCAGAGCAAACAACAGTAAACGGCTGACTTATCATCAACGGTGCGCACTTCCTGTCAGAAATGCACATGCCATCCACCCTCCTTATACAATGCCTAAATACATGGAATTGGATCTTCCCGATCACATTCTTCGCAACACTGCCAGATTCAGGCTGCATGTTCACACTCTTCAAGTTGAACAGGCTGTTTGGTCCGGTAGTACTTCTCCAGTCTGAGATACCTGTGATCCTGATGACATACAAGATGAAAAACATGTGCTGTTCAGATTTTTTTAAGATCCCCCACCCCGGCATAAAAACAGGGGCCTATCTGCCATCTGATCCACGTGCCAAACGCAACTACCCCTGGATGGATCGGCAGTGCGAGGACCCCTTCATCCTTGAAACCCCCATCACTAAGGCAGAAAATACTACCCACAGAAAGAGGGAATGGCTACACGACTCCATCTTGGATACCTGCTCCTTTCAAGAATGCCTTCGTTTACTTACTAATAAGGAGTCCCCAGGACCAGATGGTACAGCCAATGAACTGTTCAAACACTTGCCCCAAGAATACAATGAATCCATCCACAAACTCTTTGTTATCATGTGGGCAACAGGAATCACCCCTAATGCCTGGAAAAAGTGTGATACCATACTCATCTACAAAGATAAAGGCTCCCAAGCAGACATAGCATCCTACCAGCCAATTGGTTTAGCAAACACCATCTACAAACTTCGGACATGCCTGGTTACAACAGCCATGTACGAATACGCAGAAATTCACTCCCTGCTGAGCAATATGAAAACAGGATTACGTAAGCACATGAACACAATACACCAACTCCAAAACTTGATCATGGCCCTTGAAGATTCCAAAATTTTCAACAGGGACATCTACGCCATGATTGTGGACTTCACATCCGCTTTCAATACAACAGATCATGATAAGCTGCCTTGGATTACTAATACATAGTATGTATGACCTTGGCTTCCCCACAGATGCTGTTGATATTGTTAGGAATCTGTATCAGGAGGCGCACACAAGAGTTCGCCTCCCCTCAGGCAACTTCACAAATGACATACCTGTAGGAAGGGGCACAATCCAAGGGGACACCCTCTCCCCCTTTCTGTTCCTCATCTACATGGAACCATTACTGCGCTGGCTCCATGCTGGCGGCCGTGGTTATGACTACGGGTGCCTCAGCAAGAGCCCACAAACCCCTGAGTACAAAGCCCAAGATACAACAAGCAGCGGGGCATTTGCAGATGACCTCATTGGCATAAACAGGCACCTAAGCAAATCTTAGAATCCAAGCCAAAAAACGAACCCAATACGCAGACTGGGCCCACCTAATCATCTCTGGCAACATAACAAAGGCTACGTGCAGCCTGCCCAGCCAAGAAAGCAGGCAAGCCCGAGGAAATACGTCCATGACGGACTTTGCAGAGCATCTCCGCAAGAACAAGATCCTGGTCCAAGGCAAACCAGCTCAATTTTTTGGCCCTGAAGATTTCTCCACCTACCTTGGGGTAGATATTACCATGACCTTAAACTGGAAACCTCAACTTACCAAGATGACAGATAAGCTTTCTAAGAAATTAGACAAGCTCTCGAGCTCTTATGCTACTCCTAGACAAACGATGGACATGATCCGGACAGCCATTGTACCAAGCATTGCCTACGCGTTCCCGGTCGCACCCTGCTCTGAAAACGACCTTGCAACCTGGGATAAGATGGCCTTAAATGTAGTCAAAGAAAAATAAAAACTACATAGGCAGAGAAGACTCTCCCTACATCAATTAAGGAAAAAGAGACACATTGGCTCCAGAGAGCTGTGAGTCCCCTCCACCACGAAGTTTTAAAACAAAAAGAGTTAATGGGGGTCAGGAGGGTTACTGGAAGCACTTGGCTCCAGAACCTGGCTGTGAGAATTGTTTTTGTTCTCCATTGCACGCCTAGTGGTAACAAGTTTATGAGCATACTTAACAGAATGGGCATGCAGGCTGCCAGCAAGTTTCAAGGCACGTTGTTGGTCAAGTCCCAGTTGTTTAAGCTGGTTCAAGGTATGCTCTCTATAGCAGGTCCCACCAACACCCAGAAGGATGGTATGCAGAGTAACAGCTTTAGCAGGGATAAGTCTGCAGAGGTCTGCGTGCTGCCGCAGTGCCGCCTCCAACTGTTGTCCAGGCCTTGTATCTTCACAGCACTTGATTTCAATCAAGTGTACATGGCGCTGATTGACATTTAATTGATGGGGTTGTCGCACGCGGTTAGAACCACTGATCCTCTGTGTTGGGTGTCTTCTGCGTAACGCATAGTGTGAACTGGAGGAAGAAGGAGAAGAAGAAGTGGGTTTGGCTTGGTAAGGAGTAATCAGTATAGCATCTGGACGGCTAGATTTGAGTCTAGATCTCTTGGGAAAATTACGTGGAAAGAGGTAAGGGGGGATAATTCTATTAGATGCATGTGCAGGAATTTCATCATTTCCTATGTCTGTGTTAACTAAACCTGCTCCCCAAGGGCTTTTGCTAAGAGCTTTGGTTATCATCCTTCATGCAATATTGTGGCGTTCAGTTTTTGTGCTGGCAATGATTTGATTCTGGCAGCCTGAGAGCATGTGGAGAGCGCTGTCTAATTGGTGACAGCCAGGGAGGGGGCATGAAGGATCAGTGGACCTCTTGAAGAGTACTGCATGTTTTTGGTTATAGAGGATGCCTGTGCGATATTGAAGGATGGTGCGCTTCACAGGAAAGGAAATACTAGACATGTTCTTGAAGGCATTGCTGATATTGTTGTCAACGTGAGGTAATAGGCTCTGGTAATAGGAGTAGTAACCTGTTTTGGAGTTGGCGTACCCAAGTCTGTGTTTTGTGTGCATGTGAAACTTGAGAGCATTTTGGAGATTGGGGAGGTAGGTGAGCTTGGGAGCAGGTGGGGAGTCTGTAAATGTGCCCGTAGCATGTTCTCTTTTTTCCTCCTTGGCTAACCAAAATAAATGAGAAAACGGGTTCCCGCTGGGACCTGCGCTGGGAATCCCAGTATCAGCCATGCTAATATTGGTTTGTTTTGTCTGATAATTTGCAATAGCATCTGCAAATTCATTACCAGCAATACCAGCATGAGATTTTACTTTGTATACACAAATATTGGTCTGTGAGTTGCTAATGAGGGTAGATATGGTTTTTAGTACACCCCCTTGAATGTGCTGTTTGTGTTTCTCAGGATAAATAATTTGCTTACGTATTTGATGAAGAGAGGTGAGACTGTCTGAAGCAATGTGTGAGTAAGAGTGTGTGATGGCAGCAGCAATCGCTGCCAGTTCAGCTCGGCAGATGGTGTTAGTAATTCCAGCACCGTTGGGCTCAACAAATTTTATATTGTTTGTGAGAGGGCAGTAAACACCTGCTCCAATTTCTTGTTTGCCATTTCTGGTATGACAGCTGCCATCAGTGTACGCCCATGTCCTCCAGTCTGGGACTTTGAGAGCAAGGGTAGGATTGGATTGGCTAGGCACAGAGACTACCTCATAATTGTTTATGAGCGGGCTGTTTGGAATTCTGGAAACTTGCTGTTTGTCAGAAGGGAGGCGCTTACAATTCTCGAATCCAGGCATGACAGCGTGCATGGAATTGAGGATGGCATGGCTGCTGACACTGAGCAGTTTTCAATTGGTTTTTGTATATTTATCTATATCACTAGCCAGGCTCCGTAGCCAAGCTGAGTTATGGTTGTTTAGATGGACCCTTGCAGCAGTGTTCCAAACCGCAATAATTTGTATGTCCCAGGTGTGCTGAGGAAGAGGTATTTCTTGGTTGGGGCATGATTGGGGGGCGTCATAATTAAGGTTAGTACGCGGGATGGTACCAAGTTCACAGCAGAGATGTGGATAAGCAGTGATGAGTTTGGAGTAGGGGTTGGTTATCATTTGTTTTCCCCAGACAGGGAGGAACATAAAAGTAGCAGTGGACTCTGTGTTGAGAATGGCTGAGTAGATAGCATGACGCAGGGACTGGGTCATAGCACCCTCTTCATAAACGGGATGGCAGACAGAAAAACCTGAGAACCTAAATGAGAAGGAGTTATGGTAGGCACCAAAAATAATGTCTCGGGGGTCAGCGCTCCAGTAGTGCTGGTATTGAGGGTTATGGTCCAGCGGGGAGGCCATTTTTTCTTGAGTTACCAGGGCCCAATGCTGGAGGGCAGTATGGATGTGAATTGGCAGGGCCCGCGAGAAAGAGTTTTTAATCTTTGTGCTAGTGTACTTGTTTTCTAGCATAGTCTTGCGAGCAAGGAGCCCCTGCAGCTCAGAAGCAAAGCTAATGGGAGCAGGTGTTATGGCTTCGTGCAAGCCCGCAAGCTTGGCCTTGTAGAAAGCCTTGTAAAGAATTTGAAAACGGTTAGGGGTAATCATCCCAACACATTTACCTTGTGTGTTATAAATGCAGGCCTTGTGTGATTTGTAGATTGTTGGGAGGATAAGGGGAGGTGGAGCACTAGAGTTGGGGCTGTGTGGTTCATTGTCTAGTGATGTTTGATCAGGGATTTGTTTAACTGTGTATTTGACAAGGTCAATGTCATGCAGCCAGAATTCACTGCAACCAGTAGGTTTGATGTCTACTTGTGGGTTGGTGGGGTGTATGTCAAAGGTAATTTTATTTTGCAATATTGTGTCAAGCTTCTGTTCCCAAGTATTAATTGTATCAAGTTTTCCAAAGCCTTGCCTCTCAAGGTTGGAAAGAGCAGAGTCTGCTGTGGGTTGGGAAAGATCAGGTTCGCTCTGCCTGGTTTCAAATTCAAGCAAACGCTGCCGGAATTCAGGCCAGATCTCTTTAAATTCCTCAGGCTCCCAGGAGGGCATCCAGGTGACCTTTATGAGCTCTTCTCTAGACTGGCACGCTCTGTCAATTTTTTGCGCATTGTTTAGGCCTACACAGGCGGGACATGACCATGTGTCAGCTGCATCAATATCTTGTCTTTGCCCATCAGTGTAGCAAACAAGTTCTTTCATGCATTTCCAGTGGTACGTGCGTTGGCAGACATCACAAATATACATATCATTGTACGGAGGTTTAGAGTTAATAGATTCATAACCTTCATGGTAATTGCAAATTTGGCAGCAAGCACACTTAATATCAGTGCAAGCAACAGGTAAGGTAGTCGAAGGCTGAAAGCCGGCTTTTTGGAATAAAGGCAGGGCCCACTTCTCAATAATCATTGGGGCAAAATGGGTGTTGTATTGCACTTGGTTGTGAATGCGGGTCCTCCTTCCGTTTTTTTATGAACTGTGCAGTTTCTCCAACCATCTATATGGGTTATGTCAATATCATGGTTATATATGATATTGATGGCATGGCTGGCTGATTTTGCTTTTATAAGCTTTTTTACCGAGTTTTTCTTGTAATTCCAGACCTCAGAGGCTTGGCATGGCGAGCTGAGGGGGTTAATGGCAGGAGGGGTGAGCTCTGTCTCTATGTGAAGTAATTTTTTCTTCTTGTTTTTGTGGTTATTGATTTGTGTATCTAGTGTATTTAACAAAAGTATGAAAAGAAAAGAAAAAACTATGCAAGCCAGGTCCAGCTGTGTGCAAACAAAAGTATAAATTACCACTGAGCACAGGCACAGCCATTCTGAGGGAGGACAAAGCCAACTTTGGACTTGGCTGCCCACCTATTGCTGTAGAATATAACGCCAGATGCGCGGCAGCACTTACCTCTAGCCTCAACAATGAAGGGAAACATGGTCGGATTACCAAGGCACTCTTGGAATCTCAATTACAACAACTAAAAGATCACGTATTTACCAGCATAGACCCAACTCATCAGAACCCCCACTTCCTTACCAAGCAGTTGAACCATATGCTCAGAGTTAGGCAATACCTCTGCATCCACAACAGCAACCTTGAAGTTACCTTCCAAGGAGCACCCTACCTCTCACCCAGCATCCTGCCATTCCAAAATGCACTCTCAACACCGGTGCAACCCTCCCTGAAAACCTTAGCCTGCCACTGCCTATACCCCCTCGTGGAAATAGGCGTGACAAAACTTTTCCCACTACTCAACGACAGTCTCACCCACATCATTGATGGAAACAAACTCACTGTGCTGTTTGGCCACAATGTCAAGACTAGACACATTGTTGCCCTCAACAAGCTACACCATATCCTCAACTCCCGTAACTTAATAACAGACCTCGTCAACACTCTCATCCAGAGCCAAGACAGCTCACCAACAAGCCCTCAGAGTTACGCTACATCAATGATACAGTTTATGAGGAAATCTTTTAAGACTGAACATACCCCCCCAGGATGGGACTGGTCAAAACTATGCTCTGAGAACACACCGCTGAACATGGATGTGGACAGCCCTGAGAAACCATGCACCCCGCACAATGATACCCAAAACTTATCCCAAAAAATGGCAGTCCCCAACCATGAGAACCATCCTCATCCCCAACCATGGTTAGCACGCAGTCTAACACAAAAACAACCTGATCACGCAAGATGCATTCGCAAGGGGAAACATCTTCACGCAAAGGGGCCACAGTCAAATCCTTGCGGAACACCCGCCAACCAGGGCCTCTCAAAACCCCCCACCCAGTCCATACGTCGGAAAAGTTGTAACTGTTGATTACGGCTTGAATCAACCAGAATCAACCAGAAAAAAGTCGGTTGAAACAGCCCGGGCCTCGTGTAGAAAATGGTTGATTCAACTATGGTTGATTCCTCATTGATTCAATGGGAAAAAATGGTTGATTCAACTACAGTTGATTTCCTCTTGAAACAACTGCTGATCAACTGTGGTTGATTCTGGTTGATTCAACTGCTGATCAATTAAGATGATTGATTCAACTGTGGTTGATTTACTCTTGAATCAAGTGGTGTTCAAGACTGGTTGTTTTCTGGTTGAAACAACAAGCTTTCAATCCAGCTGGTTGATTCAATGCGATTGAATCCACCCGGGCCTCGAGTTGAAATTGGTTGATTCAACTGTGGTTGGTTTGCTCTTGAATCAAGTGGTTTTCAAGACTGGTTGTTTCCTGGTTGAAACAACTAGCTTTCAATCCAGCTGGTTGATTCAATGCTGTTGATTCCACCCGGGCCTCGAGTTGGATTTGGTTGATTCAACCGTGGTTGATTTGCTCTTGAATCAAGTGGTTTTTAAGGCTGGTTGTTTTTCCTGTTAAAACAAGTGGCTACCAAGTGCTTGCATATCAAGCATGTAATAGCCAAATAGGCGTAAAGCAATAGAAGTCAAACCATTAGAATCCAGCCTTGCAAGATGACATAGCAAGCCCTACATGTTGTCCAACAGAGTTGCATGGCATACAGGGCCACGCCATGCCAAAGTTGCATGCATGCAAGAAAGACCCAGTCTGAAGTACCATGCTTTGGGTTAGGAATCCAGGCACGTCCATGCCCATCAATCTTAAATGCAAGGATGATGTCTGACAGTCAAATGTTACAACATGCAATGTTTTAAAATACTGATCTACAAGGAGCATGCAGCACGCCAAACTCAGCCGAAGACTAGTGCGCAGCTCAATACACGGTGCAATGCCTACAGCAACCTTTCAATCACTCTCAATTCATATGAGCATCCAAGTCAAGGAATTCAGCTGTAGCATTTTCCCTTCCACTCTCACAAATTTCACTTCCTTCAAATGCAGCCACCTCAGCTTCATGCTGCTCCATCATTTCCCTCTATTAAGGCTCCGCTGTTGGCCTTACTGCTTCTCTTGAAGGGGTCGATGAGATGCAATTTAACCTGCATTCACACAGACAAGAAAGAGAGGGCAGAGCATCAAGGTTAGTTCTTTGTTACCTTCCTATGTGCACCTTAGAAATCAGCTTTTCTCCCTCACGTAATGCACAAGCAATGAACACCGTACAGCTAGGTGATCATTACGCATTATATATATATATATCTTTTTTCAAGGGCTGCGTAATGCGGAATGGGGTTTTTAGGGATTGCGAACTGGTGCGGAATGGGAAAAATAAATGGCAAAAAATTCCTGAGACCCCCCCCCCCCGAAAGGCAATGCAGCAGGTGCAGGAGGGGAGGGCAGCATGGCAGACGCGCATAAGCAGCAGCAACAGCCCCTCAGTGATGCAGCAGGTGCAGGAGGGGAGGGCAGCATGGCAGATGGGCCACAGCACCAGCAGCAGCTGCCGCCGCATTGCCCAGAAGTCATAGTGTTCAAGGATTTTCCAGCCAAGCCACCCAACCAGACAGCAGCACAGGCACAGGGCACAACACAGAAGGCAGCACACACAACAGCAGCAAGAGCATCAGCAGCGCAAGCCTGCCCGCCACCACAAGGCCCGCCAGAGGAGGGAAAAAGAGCTTTAAAGGAATTTGAGCATGCGTCGCACACAGCAAAGGCAGAGTGTGCCAGCAGGGACATGGGGAATTCAATCAATCGTGGGGACAAGTGGGATGCAAACTACATGGCCAAGCGTCTCGGAAGGACAACATGGATTGCTGAAACGGCAGCAGAAAATGTGAAATGCCTGAGGGTTGAGCTGAAAGCACTTAGCGCAGAAGAGAGGGGGGCACAGGGCCAGGATGAGGTGGAATGGGAGGACATTTGAACGCTTTAAAGATTGGCGTGTTGGGGGCAAATTGCTGAATTTGAGCAGCAAGAAGAGCAATGCAAGCGGTGCACCTTGAATGAACAGATTCTGTACTTCATCTATGTTAGCTACATAAGATGTTGTTTGCTTGGCTTTTGTGATTTCATCAACAGCAGCAACCTAGGATCAAACAGTTTCCAACCCACTAGCTGCACGGATGGCAAACAGCTCATTACCGTACAGACCCGTGATCATTACGCAATATATATATATTTTTTCAAGGGCTGCGTAGTGTGTAATGGGGTTTTTCAGGGGGGTGCGAACTGGTGCGGAATGAGGAAATTATTTCGTTGAAGCAGGGTGCGAACTGGTGCGGAATGGGAAAAATAAATAGCTGAATTAAATCCTGAGACCCCCCCCCCCCCGAAAGGCAATGGACAAGTTTGTGCGTCGTGTAGATGGACAGACAAGGGATGCGAACAGCAAGGAGGCCAAGCAGTCAAAGCATGCGTGCATGGTGAGCAAGGGCAAAGCGCTGCAGCAGAAGCGGAACAGGGAGGAAGAGCAGAAAGCAAACAAGGCTCAGCGGAAGCAGGAAGGACAGGGACCTGGACGGCCTTGCAGAGCTGTCGGTCCTGTGCAGCAGCCCACAGCCCCTCCCGTGCAGCCATACCAAAGTGAGACCAGAACAGCACAGAGGAAGATGAGCGTGAGATGGAGGAGCGAGCAGTAGCGATAGAAAGGGGGGCAGAAGGGGTGCGAGCAGTAGGATCAGGGGTAGTGCCCTCATCGCAGGATGACAGGCCGCCATTGGCAAGAGGGGCACAGGGCCAGGATGAGGTGCAATGAGAGGACATTTGAACGCTTTGAAGATTGGCTGATGGGGGCAAAATGCCGAATTTGAGGCCCCAAAACAGCAAGAAGAGCAATGCATGCAATACCTTCAATGAATAGATTCTAATTTATCCGTGTTAGCGCTAAATGGGATGAGTTTGCTTGGCTTTTGTGCTTTCATTAACAGCAGCAGCCTAGGATCAAACAGTTTCCAGACACTAGCTGCATGGATAGCAAAGAAAAGAAAAGAAAAACTACGTAGGCAGAGTAGACTCTCCCTACATCAATTAAGGAAAAGGAGACACATTGGCTCCAGAGAGCTGTGAGTCCCCTCCACCACAAACAACTCAGATTAATTTCTTCCTCAGCTGCTGTAAGGCCATAGAGCAACTGCTGAGCTTGTAAGTGCATGGTGAGGGCTATGCTTGCTGGAGGGTGCGCGTTATGGGGGGGGCGTAATGGCTGAAATTTCTCAGGCTTTCCTGGAAGGTGCGCAATGAGGCGTGCGTATTGCAAAAAAAACCTTTCAGCAGGGTGCGTACTGGTGCGTATTGGAGAAATTCAATTGCTGAAGAAAGGGGGTGCGGATTGGTCACGGGTCTGTACGGTAGTTTCTTACTCAGCTGCTGTAAAGCCGTAGAGCAACTGCTGAGCTTGGGAGTGCATGGTGAAGGCTATAACTGCAAAAAATCAGGTTGCTGGAGGGTGTGTAATGGTTGAAATTTCAGTGCAGGCTTTCCTTGAGGGTGCGTAATTCAGCATGCGTAATGGTGGTAATAATTGGGCAGGCTTTCCATGCGTAATGCCAAAAAAACCTTTGAGCAGGGTGCGTACTAAGGCGTAATGGAGAAATTCAATTGCTGAAAAAAGGGGGTGCGTACTGGTCACGGAGCTGTACGGTACTGCTGCCTTGAAAGAAGCCAAATTATACGCTGTCCCTGCAATAGCAAGTGCAAGATCTCACATACAAAACCATGAAGTTGAAGTCAAGGCAACATGTTCCTTTATTTAAGCAACCCGATGCCGCCTTTGTACGCATACCTACTCTGTGCCAAGGCCCTCTTCCCATCTTTACATCACCCATGACGCAATCCCATACACAAATAAAGTCATGGCAGTTTGCTCCACTTGAACTCACCACCAATCCGTGGAAGCCAGCGCCTTGAAAGTTAAGACTAACATGTCAATGACCTGGATTGCCTGCAAGTTGACCCGCCCGCCGAAGGTCTGTGCCACATAAAGCAGAAACGGCAGGTTGTCGAATTGATCCTTGACCCTGAGGAATGCGGCTGATAGGTAGGCCTCCCACTGCGAGCAAGGAGGCAGGTGTGGACGGGTAGGGTCAGCGGGCAGTATGAAAGGCTTTCATTCACACATGTACACAGATATGCAAGTGATAATGACGATTCTTTACCAAGTGCCATGATTGCGCAAAGAAAGCACGCCTGCCACTTAAATGTTAAGTAGCATCAGCTCTAATGATTTGTGCAACTCAATGAGTTGCTCGACCAACGCACTGAATACCTTCGTAGGCAGTAAAGAGAGGGGGCACCCGATAAGAGAGTAGGGCAGCATATAAAAGATGAGGAGGGCATTCATGTCTTGTGCCACAAATACCACCAACACAACCATGCCTCACACACACACTCTCGCATGCATGCACTAAGTATCACCTCTTTCACACCTGATACAAGGGACAAATGTGCACTGAGGAATGTAGTGGCTACTCAAAGTGAAGGAAAGCAGGCTGCACTCACTCCGGAGACCGTATAGCTGCCATAGCACCTTGTGCGTAACAAAATATGCACAACATGCAAAGTAAAACCATGGAAGCACATCTAGCTCAAGCACACAAACTTACCACAAAAGTGGACTTCTGTCCAAGTCGCTCCCCTTTCCTCAACCTCCACAGCTGCCAAGACTACCAATCACCAACCAACCAGCGTGGACGATATGGTAGACCCTGACTGTGCCTCCATCAGTTTTGAGTATGGCTAGCCCCACAATTTTCTGCAACACGCACAAAGGTGTTTTTGCTTAGCAAAGCCACATTAAAATCCATCATGTATTCAACAACATGCAAAAAGCAGTTGCCTTCCCATTCAATCATGTGTACACCTTTCAATCTCTGAATGCTTTCCATGCCTCCAATGAACACTGTGGATGGATAAATCGTAATGATGCTTCGTGGAACACTCAGCGAGGTGCAGGTAAGAATGGCCACACTGTTCCTCGGGCATTCATGCCACATGCGCGCATACTCCTGCCAGATACTTCTAACACACAAAAGCACAGCAATCTTTACTAACTCAGTCTGGGCCTGGCAATCAATCATCATGCCCTAGACATCCAACAATCCAAGAGATACATCAGAACACAAATGTCCTCCAGTGTTCACAGCGGGAGATGACTACCCATAACACATTCCCTAGCACTATGTTCCAGGCACTTACCGCTGCACATTCCCCGTACAGCACAGAGACAGGGGATTGTGCCGGTGTCAGGGTGGCACTGCCTGCCCAGTTGATGCCACCTCCCCACTGGACCTTCTGTATGATGGCATACAGCCAGCTGTGGATGTGGGTTGTTCATTGGTGGTTGTGTTGAGCCCCTGAAGGCACACAGTACAGCCAAAGACATGTTAAGACAAATCCATGGAGTTGTGATTCGGCTGGTAAAGCATGGGCTCAACATCAGGGGAGCTGGAACACCTAGACCTGCGGCACACCTGATCACTTCATGGCAAGGACAAATTTGTGTGGGATGCTGCCCGTACTCCTCATCCTCGCCTCCATTTCCTTCATGCTGCCCAGGGATGGGGCACTGCAACAGGCATCCCCCTGAGTCAATCCCCCTGCCCCAGCAAGCCTGCTCCAACCCTGTGCCATCACACCTCATGCTCTGTGATACAACCTATTACACAAGACCATACGTGCCAGGATTAAGGCAGCCCTGAGGCTGTGGGTGATGCAGAACGCCCATGCAGGCTGGTCAAACAACTCACCTTTGCGCGTTCATTCCCTCCTCGGCCGCTCCCCCAGCGAGACCTTCAAGCGATAGAAATATCTCCTGCAGGCACCCGGCTCACAGATAGGTGGAGGGATGACCAGGGCGGGGGGACAGGAGCCCTGGCATGTCGTGACGATGCCCGGGCCCAGCGCTTGATAATTGTGGCCTATTTTTGGGGTACCCATCGCTGAATAAATGTTATATGTACAACAGCGGTTGCCGTGTAACGAAACACCTGCAACAGAAATGTCTCATGACGACCTTTTTTTAGACCTGCAGGCCCAATTATACTTTGAAATGAGCAATAAATTTACAGGATCAATATGCCCAACCTATATGCGAGGGGAAAAGTCAGTTCTATGAAGTGGTCGCTAGCTAGGAGGCTGAAGGTATGGCATAATATTTTTCTGTTTAATTCAACCCAAATGTTCTCCATGAGATCCTTCATGATGCCTTTTGCCTTATGCCTTGTGCATTCCCTCTTTCCTGTTCAGGCTTTGGTCACAGATTGTCAGAAACTTGGAACAAAAACTGCCAACTTATGCTTTATTGATTGTATGCTGAGTTGAAATTACATAATGAGTGTAAGAAACCTTTATTATAACGAGTACATGAATAGATGTAGGACAGGTGTGAAAACTACTGATGATAAAACTGTGATAGAAAAGTAGATGTAGTATGTACGAGGTACACCCTGTGTGAAAGAAAAGAAAGAAAAGGAGAAACTGCGTGTGATTAGACTTTCAAAATAAGGCTCTCAAGAGTTAGTTACTTGGATGATCATTTATGGATGGCCATGATCTATGAATGAAAGGTGGGGAAGGGAAAAGATTGTATAGATACAACTGCCAGTGACACGCCTAAGTACCAGGGCAGTTGAGCTGCATTAAAGAGGTTCCATGTGTGAAGCCAAATCAACCTAAAAAAGTTTGTCAATTAAAAAGGACATTTCACAGAGCCCATCCCAGAAAAAGTGGTTCATGATGAGGCTCCACCAAAACGATAGATTCTTATTTGTAATACTTATGAAAAGGTATTGCCTGGGATGCAACAGAAGGTAATTGAAGATCTTATATGGTTGTTACACTTATAAACACTTGCACCAATTGTTTTGCTTAGCCACTGGCTTTTGGCAAAGCAATTGAAATCAGTGGCACTCTTTAAGTGCACCACTACTTGGCAACGTTGCCAAGTCAACTTGTGCCAACTTGCTCCAGACCCTCATCAACATTTTTTGTTCTACAGCTTTTTGGTGGAGGGTACTCACGGCTCTTCGGAGCCAATGTGTCTCCTTTTCCTTAATTGATGTAGGGAGAGTTTTCTCTGCCTACATAGTGTTTCTTATCTTTTTTCTTTTCTAACTTGCGAGCTTCCAATTGAACCTGCTAGTGGGATGTTGGAGAGTATGCTTAGGGCTTATAAGTAGGGGTGGGTCTCAAGCTTGTTGGACAGGGCCTGCCTGACAGTCGTGTCGTAGGTTCCATGGTGGGGGCCAACTTGCTGGAGTAGACCTCTGTGTTTGCTCTTTCTCTTGGTCTGTGTGGTGGGGCCCTGTCTTTCAGGACAGTTGACCTTTCCTTAATGCATGCGGCCAGACTTGGCAAGCGTGGTCTTTCTTTCTTTCTTTCTTTTCTTTCTTTCTACCTACTGCTTGTATTAAGATGCTGAAGTGCCTCAACTAGAACTAACTCTAATCGTACTGCTGTACCTCTGTAGTATAAGTCACGCTCAGCATAAGTCACATTCAAGCTGTTTCTCCTCTTGAAGGAGGCACGTATGCATGTCACCTGTCCTGCTTGCCATGGAACACTGTTTCCCAATACACCTCGATCAATACACATCAGAGCTGCCTAGAGTTTGGTGGCAAGCCATGACGATTGAGAAGAGTAGCTTCCTAGGGGCTCTAGAGGTAAAATCAACAAAAAACGGTTGAAGCACCTATTGATTCCTTGAAGAATCAACCAGCCTCTTGATTCAACCATTTTCTGGTTGATGCTGGTTGATTCAACCAAAATGGTTGATTCAAGCAGGAATCAACCAGACCTCATTGGCTCAATCCGGTTGAATCAACCTAGAAAAGTTTGTCAATCAGAAAGGATATTGTCACAGAGCTCATCTCATAAAAAGTGACTCACGATGAGGCTCCACCAAAATGATAGATTCTTATTGTAATACTTGTGAAAAGGCATTGCCCGGGATGCAACAGAAGGTAATTGAAGACCTTATATGGTTGTTACGCTTATAAACACTTGCACCAATTCGTTCGCTTAGCCACTGGCTTTTGGCAAAGCAATTGAAATCAGTGGCACTCTTGAAGTGGCACCACTACTTGGCAACGTTGCCAAGTTAACTTGTGCTAACTTGCAAGCTTCCAATTGGGAGTTGAACCTACTAGCAAACAGATCTTAAGATGCCGAAGAACCTCAACTAGAACTAACTCTAGTTGTACTGATGTACCTCTAGTATAAGTCACACTCAGGATAAGTCACATTCAAGTTGTTTCTCCTCTTGAAGGACTCCTTGGAGGCATGTCTAAATGTCACCTGTCCTGCTTGCCATATGGCATGCATGGAACACTGTTTCCCAATACTCCTCGAGCAATACACATGAGAGCTGCCTAGAGATTGGTGGCAAGCCATTACGCTCGAGTAGAAAAGCTTCCTAGGGGCTCTAAGGCAAAATCAACAAAAATGGTTGAAACACCCATTGATTCATTGAGGAATCAACCAGCCTCTTGATTCAACCATTTCCTGGTTGATACTGGTTGATTCAACCAAAATGGTTGATTCAAGCAGGAATCAACCAGACCCCATTGATTCAATCCGGTTGAATCAACAGTTACAACTTTTCCGACGTAGAAAAGAAAAAGAAAAAGTACGCAGGCAGTGAAGACACTCCCCGCATCAATTTTTGAAAAGAGGATACCTAGGGCCGAGACACCGTGTATCCCCTTCATCGAGAGAAACAAGAAAGAAGTCAATGGGGTTCAGGAGGGTTACTAGCAGTAGCCCGTGCCTGATTTTGGCGATGAGAGTCAAGAGAAGTCTTCTCAAGAGCGCGTCTGGTGCTAACAAGTTTATAAGCGTACTGGACAGAATGAGCACGAAGCTTTAGAGCAAGCCCAGTCCATACTAAGCCAGAACAAAAGGAACAGGCAAAGGCAAAATTCAACACAAATCCTAAACTACCATTCAGCACCCATAATAACTCCACCTCTCTTACCATCCACCACACCGAACACCGATACTGCCACTTGGCTATGGAACTACAAGCAAAATAAAGCCAATGAGATGGGTGCAATGCGTGCAAGTAATACAATCATCTGCTATGACCACGTGATCCAGAGCATTCTGGATTGGCAGCACCTGCGAAAGCACAAGCGATTCCCAAACTATATCCAACAAAGCCAGTACAAAGTCCAATGGCACCCTGTCACAATTGAGAAGTTGGCCCTACCCATCTTCCTCAATGAAGGGCTGAAAGTGGCCAACATTACGCACGTACCCAGGAGGCTGGCAGAGGACCCATGCTGCCAACTTTGCTGGAGCCCAGTGAGCAAAGAAAACACATACGAATCCCAATGCTACAATGACATGCCCACCTGTGATACATGCCATCGTACATCATGTACGATATGATATCACTGGGGATGCCTCATAAAAGTCAAAGCTTGCTCCCAACAAGACCGGATGCTGTGCAAATCCCATCAGCACTGAGACTGCCCTGCATGTACTCTATTGTCTCGAACTGAAAAACAGGCAAGAAACAGATTCTATGAGGAACAAGAACTGATCCGTGTCACATGGCATCCCAGACGTGAAGCATGCGCAGCTGAAATGTTGAACAAGCACCCTGACCTCTGAACCCACGTAAAAGCCTTTGAGAAGGAGGAACAAGAACAACCAGCAGATCCCCAAGCCAACAATGTTAATGTCAATAACCTCGCCAACCAAGGCTTTGACGGCAACTCCAGAACTATCTCCAAACCTCATGGCTATCAACTAATGGCCGTGCAAGCTGCAAAAACGCTAAATTTGACTTCCTGCCCACCAACCCTCAAACAGACATCCTGCCAGCATGGCTCCCAATAAGACCGGATGCTGTGCAAATCCCATCAGCACTGAGACTGCCCTGCATGTACTCTATTGTCTTGAACTGAAAAACAGGCAAGAAACAGATTCTATGAGGAACAAGAACTGATCCGTGTCACATGGCATCCCAGACGTGAAGCAGCTGAAATGTTGAACAAGCACCCTGACCTCTGAACCCACGTAAAAGCCTTTGAGAAGGAGGAACAAGGACAACCAGCAGATCCCCAAGCCAACAATGTTAATGTCAATAACCTCGCCAACCAAGGCTTTGACGGCAACTCCAGAACTATCTCCAAACCTCATGGCTATCAACTAATGGCCGTGCAAGCTGCAAAAACGCTAAATTTGACTTCCTGCCCACCAACCCTCAGACAGACATCCTGCCAGCATGGCAATGTGAGATAATTGTCAGGCCCGTTGACCTCATGAAAAAAATCCAAAAATCTGACCCTAGCAGGGAGGCCAGCATATCCGTGGAAATGCCCTCGTTTCCCACCTATGAAGTTGCCTGTATTTACAACACTTTTCGGCAAATGTGTGGGCATGCTCACTACAGAAAGATTCTCGACCCTCACTGAAGCATACAAAGCAGCCAAACAAGCAGGCCTACACAACACACTCCAACCACCAGTTCAGGACATGGCGACTGAAATCATGGGCCTACTCCAGCGACTAAAAGCCAAGCACAAGCACCTACTTGCCAAGAGCAAAAAGGTTTACAACTCTAATATGCTGATCACACCTTCCCACATACGTTCAGCCCTACAGAAGTGTTGCATGGTTTCACGGAAAGGTACTCTAACCCTCTTGACTTTGACCCCTCCTACAAGGACAACTTCAGCGCCAACCCTCGTGACCGAGTCTTCGGAGCTTGCACTGATGCCCTCTCAGTGCGCTACTCTGGGTACTCCTTTTGTCATCCCCCATGACGATGAAATCATGCTTCAACTTCTGCGTCACACGCTCCATTCATCCATTCAAACCGATCACCGGTTGCCACCTTCATACTATTACCCCACTGGAGGGGCTCCGGCGGCAACGCCTACATGAACTGGATTAACAACTACCCAGGATACGTCAGAGTGCTTGCCCAATTCCATGCAAGATGCATTAAGTTTGAACTCCCCAAATACTGGTTCAACGCCATACCCAACCCCACTCATCCTACCTACCCCACACAGCTCATTGTTGTCTGGAACCAACAAGCAAGGGAGGCCTTACAAAATGCCAACAAGCACTGGTTTGAACACCTTTAGCACAGCATCCCTGAAGCCCAATGGCTACCTCTTTCTCGCCCTGCCCTCCCTAGGAATCCGAGCTCCAACCAACGCCTAACATCAAACAAATGGAGAAAGAAGTTCCTGTCCCTTCCCCTTGAGGTACCCCTAGAATGTTCACACGAGCGCGCACAGGCCGTAGCAGATCACCACCACACACAAAATACCACCTTCACACCCAAAATTCCGTGCTGGAGAGACATCACTTACACAGATGGTAGTGTCATGAAAGCCAAAAATGATTCCCCCCCCCCCCCTAGTTGGCTCAGGCGTCTACAAACCAAGCAAAAAGGGCGATCACCCTCACCACAACTACAACTGTGCATCAAACCCAATGGCCGTGGCCCAACTAACACAATCAACAGAGCAGAACTGGCTGGCATCCTTGTTGCACTCCAACAGGGCCACACAAACATAGCCACTGACAGTGCATCCTGTTTGTCCCAAATCCATAGGCAGGGTCTCAATCCAATGCACATGCGGACCCACCTACATGCAGAACTCATTAAAGCTATTTCAACCATCATAGAGCACTCACCACATCAGCTAAACTTCTACAAAGTCAAAGCCCACTCAGGTGTAATTGGCAATGAGGGAGCTGATGCTTGCGCCCAAACTGCGGCTATAATTGATGACAAAGATATCTCATTGCCTGATGCCAAGGACCCTTTCCACAACTCTTTTTGGCTATCGGTCAAACCTCCCTGAGGGCAATCCCATAATCCCACACCCCTTTACCTCACTAACTTGAAAGACAAGCTCAAAGCCCATATGCATAACAAACACAAGCTTGGCTCTGCCGATGTATCCAGTTGCAACTACACAGGCTGGCAGCAACTCATGCAACCACCATCTCATATCGGCAATACCAACACAGGCTTACCTAAGCTATCCTCTAAACTTGCTAACCAAAAAATTAGCAACTCCTTCTTGAGTAACCCTAAAATTACCCTTAAGCAACAAATAAATCTTCTCAAGTACCGCACTGGCACTATTTACACCCAGAAGCACGCTGTCAGGTTTGACCACACCTCCGGCTCTGCCAACTGCCAATTATGCAGCAATATGGATAGCATTAATCACATTGTCCTTGGATGTTCACACCCAATATGCCAAGGGATGTTCATAAACAGACACAACACTGCCCTCAGTCTTTGTTGCAAAGCCCTGAGCAAAGGTGCACATAGCTCATTCCTTGTTGCCATGGACGCTTGCTGTAGAGAAAAACTTGAAGAACAGGGCATTGAAGTCCCTGAAAACGTCTCCAGGGACATTCCTGACTGGGCTTTTCCTAATGGTTCTGGCCCCTCTGCCCGACGCCAAAGCCGTCCTGATGCTGTCTTTGTGCGCCCTTTCCCAGGGAGAGCAACCCATCTTAACCCTAGGATGATACCTACCCGGGGTACCCGGGGCCAGTACAGAGATATTCGCCTTGTGTAACTTGAATTCTGCCCTGACGCTAATCCCTTACCCGGCCTACGAACAGCTGCTGACCAGCATGCTGGTACCATTTCCAGACTTCACACCCGTAGTCTCAGAAACCCAAACAGAAATAACAAGGTGACCTTGCATATCATTTCACTTGGTGTAGCAGGTATTATCTATAATGACTACACCATCACTCCCCTGGTTGAGCTGGGTCTTACCAGACATAACGCAGCAAAATTAGCCTCTCAAATAAGTTGCCATGCACTCCAATCCTTAACAAAAATAATAAACACCAGGCACTCGATATACTTGCAGGTTTCTTTTGGCAGGGGTATCACTGGGGGCGAGGCAGTTCAGAGCAGGAGGAGGAGAGTCTAGGCCCGCAGGCGCATGGTTGACAGCAACCCGCCTGACCCTAATTAGTCATTCCCCATTGGTTCATAGCTTAGTTTAGGCTGGGCCTGTGGACCTCCTCGGTGAGGCCCTAGCTAGCTTGCTTGTTAGGGGAGCTTTCCTTAATGAAAGCAGCTGGACCTGGCTTGCGTAGTCTTTTCTTTCTTAAATCCCCAGTTCTGCTCTCTCTGTCAGAAGTATGCCTCAATTTTTGAGCACAACTTCTCTTCTCTACATCTTCACGTCTCCCACAAGGTGCCCTGTCTAAGTACCATGCACCATGTGAACTCCCAGGAGATTGATATTTTTCTAAACCAGGATAACAACACACCTCCTTTTTTCCTCCATGACCTCATGTGTATTTACAAACAGGCTAGTAGTCAAACGTCTTGACTGAGGCCTTCTTCCCCTTGTAACCCTTGTCTAGAATCCAGGTGTCTTGACTGAAGGCCTCACTTTTGAAGCCGAAAACGATCTAGCAGTCGGCTGCGTCAACTGGAGGCATGTAGCTTCTGTAACCTTTAGCCAATAGTGCAGTGCATTTGGTGAGATTTCATTCCACTTACTTGTTAGGAAATTCCTTGATGTGCATGGTCTTTCCTGAACTGTCTTTTCTTTACTAATTCAGGCCAGGCGTATGCAGTTACAAAAGCTAGTTAGGAACAACATAGGAAGCAAAGCTCAATGTAGCAGCTTTTACTGGCTTCTGTATGGGAACCTGCATCAAGTCCTCTTTTACAGGCCAAGATTAGGACAAGTTGCTATATCCCCCTGCAATGGCAGCTGAGCAAAAGCACCAAGGTCTGTAACCAGACCTGCCAAAAATGCTCAACTCATGAATTTTTACTCATCAAAAGGGTTACAATTAACTACACCATATCTTTCATATCCTGAGCCTGAGAGCCTTGTTGGTATCAATTATCCCTAACCAAGCGGGGTCATATGCACCCTTCGCACTCTGGAGCCCCTTCAAAAGCTCTGCCTTGACACTCATAAAGTCACTAAGGTTGCTCCGAAGCTTCATGCCCTTTCTGTCCAGCGTTGCCTATAAACTTGCTGGCACAAGGTTTGCTCTCAAGAAGATTTCCTTCCTCTCTCATGCTGTTGGCAACCATTATACTCTTAATACAATTCATGCTAACATGCCCAGATTCAAAAAACGCTAACGCCTCCCTTCTGACAAACGACACATCTCTAGAAATCCACCAATCCACATATAGATAACTAAGAATAATTATGTACTACAGAAAAGGTAGTGCCTAACCACTCTATTCCAACACTCATGCTCAAAGTCCCTGACTGGAGGACACGGTCTAACACTGATGGCAGCTGTTATATCCAGAATGGCAAACAAGAAACTGGAGAAGGCATTTACTGCCCTCTGACTGACAGCAAAAATTTTGTTGAGCACAATTGTGCTGGAATTACCAACACCATATATCGAGCTGAATTTGCAGCAGTTGCTGCTGACATCACGCACTCTTATTCACAACCAACAGATTCAAGTAGGTGTCCTTCATATAATGTCCACACTCATTAGCAACTCACAGCCAACATCCGTGTCTGCAAAGTGCAATCTCATGCTGGCATTGCTGGTAACAAACATGCCGATGGTATTGCAAAATATCAGGCAAACCAAGCCAATAATAGTGTGGCTGATACTTGGATCCATGGCGCAGGCCCCAGCGGAAATCCATTTTTTGGTAAGAAACGTGCAGATACTATTGCAAAGTATCAGGCAGGCCAAGCCAATGATAGCGTGGCTGATACTGGGATCATTGCTGGTAATTAATGTGCTTCACACCCACACACATGCACAAACTTGCAACCAAATTCCACTATCACAAAAATAACCAACACCAAACATGCTATCCAATTTAGCAATCCAAATAATGGGAGATTGGGGGTAGGAGAGGCTACTGGATGGGCTGCTTGCAGGAGGAGACGCAAGCCTGGAAGGATTGCCTAACAACCTGCCAGTTCTGCATTCGCCTGGTTGCTCCTAGCTGTGCTCCTAACTGGTGGGACTCAGTGTTAGTGCCAATGCTGACTGTTGGGTCTTATTGTAATGCACGCTGGCTGTAGGAATACACCTTTCTTGAATGTGATAATGCTATAGCAAAATATCAGGCAAATCAAGCCAGCAAGAGCGTGGCAGTTAATGGGATCCCTGCCAGTGGCGCAGGTCCAGACGGAAATCCATTTCCTCCAGATTTGTGGTCAGCCAAGGAGGGAAAAGAGAGCATGCTGCGGGCACCTGCTCCCAAACGCGCCTCCTTTTCCAATCTGAAAAGAAAAGAAAAGGAAAGTCCACTCTTGCCATAAGGCTACATGCACGAAGGAAAGGTTTCCTAACTAGCAAGCTACTAGCTAGTAGCAAGGGTCTCACCAAGGGCCCTCAGACCTACTTTGAAAACTAGACATAGCTAGCCTAGGATACAGCCAGAAATAGAGCTACTAGCTATTAGGACAGGAGATCTGAAGGGTTGCCTGCCATGCTCCTGGACGCTCAGACTCTCCTTCTCCCGCCCTCCACCGCCACGCACCCAGGAACCCCCTCCCAGAAGTACCCTGAAAATGAAGTGGATGTATGGTGTTGATAATAGTCGTGAACCTTTGGATGGCATGGCAACTTAATTGGATGAAATGGTTTCAAACCATTAAGTTAGCCTTTTGCCTGGTTAACCCAAATTGATTTCCAATCTTCAAAATGCTCAGGACACAGACTTGGACAAACCGACTCCAAAATAGGCTATTGTTCTTACTATCAGAATGTATTGCCGCATGAAAATTAAAAAGCAGCAATGCCTTTAGAAACATGCCCTGTGTATCTTCATCTATGAAGCGCACCATCCTATAATATCACACAGGCACCTTTTATAACCAAGAACATGAGGTTCACTTCAAAAGGTCCACTAACCCATTATGCCCTCTCCCAGGCCGTCATCAATGAGACAGCGCACCCCACATGCTCTGAAGCTGCCAAAATCATATCATCTCCAGCATGAGAATTGAACGCCACAATGTTCATCAAAGCTCTTAGTAAAAGCCCTTGGGGGGCAGGCTTGGCTCACACAGACATAGGAAGTGATGACCAGCTGGCCTAACACAACATTTGATTCCCTGCTCATGCCTCAAACATAACTATACCCCCACACTTATCTCCTCAAAGGTTTCCTAAAAAATCTAGACTCACCTCCAGCCGGCCTGATGCTATCCTGATTACCTCTCACAATGCCAATCCCCATTCTCCTTCTACTTCTTCTTATTATTCTTCTCCTTCTACTTCTTCTTCTTCTTCTTCTTCTTCTTCTTCCTCTTCTTCTTCTTCCTCTTGCTCATACCATGTGTTCTGCAGCAGGCATAGGGCCACAGAGGATCACCACAGCTAACCATGTGAGACAACCTCACCAACTGAATGCAAACCAGCAGCATATGCACTTGATTTAAGTCAAGTGCTGTGAAGACACGAGGCCTGGACAACAGTTGGAGGCGGCACAGCGGCAGCATGCAGAAAGGGAGAAAAGAAAAACTACGTAGGCTGTGAAACACTCCTCACATCAGTGAAGGAAGGGGGGCCACATTGGTGCACAGACCGTATTACCACCCCACCATGAAGTTCAGACTGAGAGAAGTACGGCAGGCAGAGACAGGTCCAGCATCGAGAAAGAGAACAGGATGATAGCTAAAGACTTGCAAATTTTTTTGCGAATGTTGTGACTCTCCATCTTAGTCTCTTGGGCGTTGGACTGTGTTAAGTGAGCATACCCTCAACCAATTAAAACAATTGGGGCTAGGCCACTAGTGTGAAATTAAGCTTGCTTGCAACATTATGCCCTCTGTTTTAGGTATGATCACAAGCTTGTTACTCCTAGGAGCGTTATTGAAAACAAAATTTTTCACAGCTAGAATCTGGAGCTGGGTGCTTCCAGTTTCCCTCCAGATCCCCATTAGCCCTGTCTATTCCGTAGCTTTGAGGTGGAGGAGACTCACGGCGAAAAGAAAAAGACAAGTCTATGCTAGCCAAAAGGCCGTGTGCATTAAGGAGAGGTTCCCTAACTAGCAAGCTAGACAGAAAGAAAAAGAAAAGAAAAACTACGTAGGCAGAGGAAACTCTCCCTACATCAATTAAGGAAAAGGAGACACATTGGCTCAGAAGAGCCGTGAGTCCCCTCCACCACGAAGCTACAAAAAGAAGACCCAAATGGGGATCTGGAGGGTTATTGGAAGCACCCAGCTCCATAACCTGGCTGTGAGAAGTATCTTGTTTTCAATAGCACGCCTAGTGGTAACAAGCTTGTTGGCATACATGACAGAATGGGTATGAAGTTTGCGAGCAAGTTTATTGGCGCGCTGGTGGTCAAGTCCCCGTTGTTTAGACTGATTAAGGGTGTGCTCAGTGTAGCAGGTCCCACCAACACCCAAAAGGATGGTGTGGAGAGTCACATCTTTTGCATTAATGAGTTTGCAGAGGTCTGCATGCTGCCGCTGTGCCGCCTCCAACTGTTGTCCAGGTCTCGTGTCTTCACAGTACTTGATTTCAATCAAGTGCACATGCCGCTGGTTTACACTCAGTTGGTGGGGTTGCATCACGCGGTTGGCTGTTGTGACCCACTGCGCTTTTGAGCCAATGTGCTTCCTTTTCCTGTACTACAGTTAGTAAGGAGAGTTTTCCCTGCCTACTTAGCTTCTTCACTTTCCTTCTTTGAGAAATCTTGACTAAGATCAGGCACGGAATACTGCCAATGTCCTTCCTGATCCTCATTGATTTTTCCCCTTCCTTGGTGGAATGGATACACGGTGCAAATTATACTTGCAGGAATTTTCAGGTAGGGGAATTGTTGGGGGCGAGCTCGCCCCTACCTCGAGGTAGGGGCTTGGGCAGGTTTCTTTAAACATTTAAGCATGCTGTTCACAAACCAGCGCAACCGCAAGCCACTGCTGAGTACATGTGTGCCCCTTTCCTTGTAAACCTTGTGGACGGATTAGGCAATTTGCATCTGAGCACCATCTGACGGACAGGCCACATACCATGCTCTGGCTGACTGAAGCATATGCTCTCCCTGCTAGCATGTAAGCTTGCCAAGTTTGGGGTGCTAGATATATGAAACCCCCTCCCTCTGGTGGGAGTGGAGCCTCCTCCCCGCGGCACGCCAAACCTGGCAGTGCAAGCGGCAGCTTGGGAGCTGCCACTGGCGGCAGTGGACCTACTTCCCCGCGGCACGCCAACTCTGGCTGTGCAAGCGGCAGTCTTGGCCGTGGCCGTGGACGTAACGACAACATTAACAATGTACGCCAAGGAGCTGGCGGTATGGGTGGCGGAAAGAAAGACTCATCTAGTACCAAATAGGGAGGGGACCGGCCAGGTTCGCACGATCTGAAGCTACTCGTGCTGAATATAAATGGTGTACCGGATCCTGAAAGGGCTCCAGAAGAAGCCGTCAATAAGACGGCTGCTCTTTGTGATCTTATTAGGGAGCATCATGTGGTTGTGCTGACCGAGACTCGCACAAACAGTATTGAGCGGATCACTTCTGGCATTCAGGACTCGCATAGACTTGTGCATGCCACCCGCATACCTGAGGCTTGTGTGGGAAAGCGTGGTTTTGGGGTAGCTGTGATAGCTGCCAACTCTTGCTTTGACTACATGAGCTTGTATGAGGACTCAGAAAATTTACAGTGCATTTGGATTCGGTGCAACAAAGCCTTGTTTGGGTTTGAGGATGATGTCATGCTTTGTGCAGCTTATGTGAATCCGCAAAGTGCACAATTTTCGCGCGATGATGTTACCAACTCTTTCTCTACCTTGTTTGATGAGTTTTCGTGTGCTGCCCAGGTAGCCCCGCATTTCCTATTGTGCGGGGACTTCAACGCGAAAATTGGTGGATTGAGTGAAGTCTCTGATGCTCATGGTGGCCTCCTCAATGAGTACCCTGCCCTTCTAAATGCCCGTCGACTCGGATTACATCGGATGTAAGTGTGCCAGTATCAACACTGCTGGCAGGCTGCTTATAGATTTTGCCAGCGCTGCTGAATGTATAATAGGCACGGGCAGGGTACAAGGAGATGATGGTCAGCCTACTTTTGTTGGATCCATTGGCCAGAAAGTTGCAAGTAGGCCCGATCATGTGCTGATGTCCGGCAGAGTTTATCAGGCTGCTGAGAGTGTCCACATTTTTCCTGTCAAGCACATGAGTGATCACTGTGTCCTGAGTATGAATTTTCGAGTAAATGATGCGGGAAGTGAAGGCACTGACTGGAACTTGCAACCTCCTCATGTATGTAGAGGAGGATGCGGGAGTAAAATGGTTCTGAAATGGAACCCTGAGCGTGCTAAAGAATATGCTGAAGTCCTTGCCAACAACAAAGAAATCCAGGAGCAATTTGAACAGGCAGTTGATGAAGGTGATCATGAGAAGGCTTGCTTTTTCCTGCGCTCTATGATTGTGCATGCTGCGACAGATTATAGAGTCGGCATGTCTAAGAACATCAGCGTCTGTACGCCTCTACGTGCCAGTCGTATTGGTTCTCGCTACCCTCCTTGGTTTGATGCTGTGTGTAAACAGAAAAGGAAGGTTTTTAGGGAGGCTGTACAAAGCGGCCAAGCTGAGCATGCTTGCAAGTTTGCTCACAAACAATTCCGTGCTACTGCTAGGCGAGCAAAACGTGCTTACACTAAACATCAGAAGGCTGAATTCCTGGGTAGGCTTTACAGTAAAAACCCTGAGTTGCATGCCATGCTGAGGCAACCCAAGCGGGCGCAAACAACACCCTTGGCTGAACCAGCCTGGGTTGTATATTTGAATGAGCATTTTCGTCCTGCTACACATCATCAACCACAGCGTCCCCTTCATGGACGCCAAGGTCTTTCAGCTAGGGAAATTGCAGTGCCATTAGGACGTAATCACCCTCCTCCTGAAGTTTTGTTGCGGCAAGGTGCCTGTGCTGATTGGATCCCTGAGCCTGATTCTGTATCTACACCGAGCTTGGATACTATGCGCAGTCTGGTCGCGGATCAAATTAAGAAAATGAATGGGAGTGCATCTTCTGGTTTTGATGTCATTACTGCACCTTTTATTAAAGGCGCTGTTGTCTTGCGTCCCAAACTCAATGGGCGAGGTACAGAGAGTGTCAATGTTTTGGAGCCCTTCGTGGCTAAGCTTTTCAAGTTGCTCCATGACAAGGCACGCATCCCTGCTTGTTGGAAGTATGCAAAATTAAGCCCACTGTATAAAAAAGGGCCCCTGCTTAACCCGAACAGCTATCGCATGTTGGCAGTCAGTGGCACTATGTATAGGATGTATGCCAATGTTGTACGTGCTTTACTAACTGACTGGTGCCAGGAGGCTAACAAAATACCAGATACTCAGTTTGGCTTCTATCCTGGCCGTAATACACTTCAGCCTTTGTTTATTCTTCGCCATCTGCAGCATGCTGCACGCACTTTGCGACCAAATAACTCGAGTAGATTGCATGCGGCATTCATAGATTTCAAACAAGCATACGACACCATTCCTAGGGAGGCTCTCTGGCAACACCTCCGCTGCATCAGCATGCCCACTTCTTTGCTGTCAATTATCC
This sequence comes from Dunaliella primolecta, assembly GCA_914767535.2. NCBI lineage: Eukaryota > Viridiplantae > Chlorophyta > Chlorophyceae > Chlamydomonadales > Dunaliellaceae > Dunaliella > Dunaliella primolecta. The sequence goes on from OU611753.1 coordinate 1,412,596, forward strand.
AAGACATGTATGCTGCTGATGAGTATGTTTTGAAGGATGGTGCAAAAACTGCACGTGTGCATCCTATGCGAGGTGTTAAGCAAGGGTGTCCTCTTTCTCCTCTCCTTTTCTCACTTTACATCAATGATGTTGACTTGATTGCTGAGGATGTGAGAGGGGCAGTAACTGGCACAGAGAATGTTCGCGTGACCCACTTATTGTATGCTGATGATCTCACATTGCTTTCCAATGAGCCAGGTGCTCTTCAAACCATGTTAAGCAGGCTGAATGTGTATGCTAGGAAGAAGCATCTCGTTATCAACACCTTAAAGTCAGAGGTTGTGCACTTCAACTCAAAAGGAATCATTCTCCCTGTTTTTACGATTGGCAGTGACACTCTTGCTCATAAGGACTCGTTTGAATATCTTGGCATGATGTTTTACAGGACCTTGAACATGGCTAAATTGGCAGAAAATGCAGCTCGTGCTATGCTTACATCTGCTTATAGGATTCGTCGTTTTGTACGTGAGCACACACTTGCAGATAGGCCGCATGCTTCCTTGTGGCTTGCAAAGACGTATGTTATTCCAGCTGGTATGTACGCGAGTCAGGTGTGGGGTACAGGTTTCATGCAGGCTGGCAAAGAGTTCTCTAGTGCTCTGCAAACTTTGCATCTGAATTTCTTGAAAGGTACCTTGGGTGTGAAGCGAACTACCACTAACTGGGCTGTTTTGAGAGAATGTGGGCATCAACCACTGCAGTACTATTGGTTTAGAGCTGCAGTCAAGCTGTACAACAGCATGCTTGGTACAAATAGTAGTAATTTACGCCGTGTTATGCAAGCCGATTTGAAGTTACAACCTAAGGATGACAAGTGCTGGACAGCGCAGTTAATTCAAGCCTTCCAAGGTTTGCGTGGTTCTGAAATTTTTGAGCAGGCTGTGAGGTCAGGAGGTGCCATTTCCATGAATGATTTTAGTGCAGACTTGAGGTACAGATTGCAAGGAGTTTGGAGAGAAGACGAGTCAGTGGATCCAAGGGAAAACAACAACAAACTAGCTACTTACCAAGCTTGGTTTGCTACTCCTTTTGCTTGCAACGCTCGCCAAACCTATGCACCCTTGCCTTGGTATCTTTTTTTGGATTTGCCTAAGCAAGTTATGCGTAATGTGAGCAGGTTCCGGCTTCGTGCTCATACTTTGAAAGTTGAATCGTCTGTTTGGCAGGATGATGGTACCTCTGTGTGTGACAGGTGTCCTTGCAACCAAACTCAAGATGAAGCACATGTCCTTTTTAACTGTACTGATGAACACGTTTGTTCTCTGCGCCGCAAGTGTCAAATGCTTTTTGAACCTTACTTCCAGGATATTGTTGAGATGCAACCTTTTTTACTGCATCAAGTGAGCTCTCAATTTGTTTATCAGTTCCTTCATCAGCGAAACGCAAAGCTTTTCCTTTTTGTGTCTGAGCTTATGGATTTATTTTTGGCTGGCAGAGACCAGCCACAAGCCGATCAGCCAAACGACCTGGCTGAAGGTCACCCCCCATTATAACCATTGTAACCATTTAGATATATGAAAGAAGAAGCTGAAGTTGATTGTCTTTTGCAGACTGTGCACCTGTGCTCACTGAAGCGTATCCTTAGGGTAGAGGGTACCACTCCAAACTGGTCTGTTCTGCGAAATGTGGACTTGAACCTTAACAATTACATTGGTTCCGTGCAGCAGTGACACAAAAGTTGCTCCGCGAAGCATAGTGTAAGTTCAAACAATGTTGAGGTTCAAACATCAAAAAGTACAAGGCATGCAGGATTGCAAGTTGGCTCAAAACTGCGTCCTCGTCTGGAAAAAGTACACAGCACAAAGTACAAGGTACCAAAGGAGGGCTCGACACCCACCTAATTAAACCCTGAGGTAGCGTCAATTCTGCTACAGTTCCAGCACATGCACAGCAGTACAGCAAGATACAGTTATTATGAAACAAACTCTTGCTGCAATTAAGGTCTTGAAGCAAGCAATGAAATTATTACAACTTTTGCCACGTAAGGCGATCTGAATAGCCAAAATGCAGGGCAATGGAAGCAACAGGAATTGTGATCCCTTGTCGATCCCAGAGGCAACATAAAGATTGACAGCGCGCCACCCCGTAAAGGTGCATCAAGTACTGGGCTGGCGCTGCCGGGGGTAACCTCAGCCTAGGCTAACAATCTGGCACCTTAACTGAGGGCCTCGGAGGCATGATGTACACGTGACAAACTGCAAGACCAAGCCAGCTGTTCAAGCTGCATACACTTGCCAAAAGCAGCGGAGGACACAGGGGGAAGCCCAGCCTACTGTTGTGTGCCCCTCCCTTTTGCCGACACATCTTGCTACAGGGATATAGGGACAAAGGCAAGAGCCCAGCCTACTGTAGTGTGCCCCTCTTTATGCGGACATCGGACAGGAGCAAAAACAGCGGACTTAGATGAGTGAGTGAGTGAGTGAGAAAGGGCACCCAACACCTGCCCATTCAATGACATCAAAATTCCTCTGGTTCTTCTCCTGAGGGCGTGTGCCCCTGCCTGAAGCTTAGCCTGGCTGCACCACTCTCAAGCTTACCAAGAGAGAAAAGAGGGAAAGGCAGCGCAAGCCAGATCCAGCTAAGTACTACTAAGCTTAGTTCTCAGAGATCTGATGCAACAATGGCAGCTACACACCCCTCTGCCCAACACCCTGAAGCTCGGACAAAGTGCACTAAACTCTTGAGCATAGACACCTCTGCCTTGCGTCGTCTGATGCAACAACGCATCCAGCCACACACCTTGTCATGTGCACCAGAAAAACCAAAACAGTGTGGACGACCACTTGCACTCTTCGTTTTGCTGGAGTCCATATCCTATAGTGCCTAGAAAGTCTCCCCATCGCAAATTCCACGACTTGCCCTTGCTTTGGTAGAGATAGATGCACAAGCAAAATAGCAGGGCCCGTGCGCAAGAGTGTGCGCGTGGTGCCAGGGGCATCGCTTGCAGCTATCCTGCACCAAGCCTGCTTGAGCCCATATGAGTACATCAATACATGAGGAGGCGAGCAAAGCTTCTAACCATCCAGCCTGTAGCTAGCATGCCAACACAGAGTCCAGAGAACAGCACATCCAGTACTTCACCACAGTCCCTACCAAGCAAATACTTTGCAATCTCTTGTCCTGCAAACACACGCATTCACCAGTGCAAGTGAACCCTCCGAACACGCAGCATTCCTACCTAGCTCGATGCTTAATGTCTCCTAGCCCTGTCAATGCATCCATCAGCGTGCGCCTTGCCTCAAGCACAACCTTGCTCCGTTCAAGGCGCACCCATCAGAGCTTTGAAACTTAGACACCATTGCGCTGCCCAGGTCAAACCCATGCCTTGCGGCACCTGTGAGCGGTCCATCAAAGCAGACACCATTGCCCTGCCCAGGTCAAACCCATGCCTTGCAGCACCTGTGAGCGGTCCATCAAAGCAAGGCCACCACCAAAGCACAGGTACCACCAGTGCCAGCAAGCCGAGAGCAGGGCTCCGCCCTTCACAAGTCCTCCTGCTCCGGTACTGGAGCGCCAGGGCAAGCACTTGCTCAGAGCAAACGGAGCTCCTGAAACCAGCAATGAGAGTGGAGCTGTGCCCTTTAGAGGGGCAGGCTGTCACTCCACCTCAAGCTCCGGGTCCTGGTGATCCATGTTGAGCACCTGGTCCAATAGCTCCGTGTGCTCCGCTGCCGCCGCCAGCACCTCCGCATCCAGGGCAGCATGGCGGGGGATCTTGGAGACAGCCTTGAAGTCCAAGTCAATGACTGCCACCTGAGCGTGTGTGTGTATGTGTGTGTGTAAGTGACGCCTTTATCTGTGCAAGTATGTGCCTTTGTTGTTGGTGCAAGTTGCGGAGGATTCAAGCATGTACGTGATGCATGGATTTCATTTGCGCGTTTTTGTGTGGGAGAAGGCGGGGAGCTGGGGGGCTGAGAGGTCATGCCTGTACATATGGATGCGCAATCACTTGCTGGTCTTGCAGTGAACCTGAACACCAGTTGGAAAACCTGCATTCAGACATTACTGGGAAGGTTGGAAGATTAATAGCTTGACGTGATCTGCACTTGAAGCCCATCCCATCAGAATGAGATAGATTTGGACTCAGCTTTGGTCTGCAGTTTCTTCCAACTACTCAGGTGTGACAGGACACTGCAGCTCTTCAGGTGGCACAGCTCATCGACTGCATGGCTGCGTCTGCGCCTTCCCCTCTTCCATAACTCACACCTGATTAACTTCTTGTTTTCGCCACAGTGCCTGTCCGTTCACACTCATCCCTGCCAACCCCCCACACACATACACCCACACCCACATAACGACCCCCCCCCCCCCCCACCCACCCACCTTGTACTTGAACCACGCCACCTGGCGCCTGCCTGCGCCCGGCAGCTTCAGCTTGAGCAACGAGTATGGGCGCCGCAGCACGTGCGACGCGCGCTCAGCACACTCAGCAACACTTTGGCAGTCCTCCCATCGTCCCTGCTGCTGCTGCTGCTGCTGCTGCTGCTGCTGTGGGAGTGGTGCCGATGCACATGAGGGTGGAGCATCCGCGGGACCTTGCCCTCGGATCAGATTCTTTCCACACTGCTGCTGCTGCTGCTGGTTCAGCTGCTGCTGCTGCTGCCCATCTGGGAGCACCTGCCCTGCACCGAGGAAGCTCGAATCTTCCCCTCCGCCCCCAAACATGCACTCATCCTCCCCTACTTCAGGCTCAGGCCCCTCCCCCGCCCACACCACGCGCTGCAGCGTGATGATGATGCCACAGTCCTTGGCTGTGACAGCCGTGAGGTAGCCCTGCAACGCCGCCAGCGCGGCTGCGTCCTCCTCCTCCTGCTGCACCTGTTGTGCCTGCTGCTGCACGTCTTCTTGGGCATGCTGCGCCTCTGCTCGCGCGCACGCCTCACCCCAAGTCAAACCTCTGTCATCCTCAGCAGAGACGGGCGTCACCTCCTCGCATGCACTCGCTCCCCCAAACTGCCCTCCTGGCGCGTGTGAAAAGGCCGCCTGGGCATCCACGCTCGTACCCCATTGCTGACCCCCTTGTACTGCCTGTACAACACCAGCACCACCACTGCCACTAGCTCCGCTCCTGCGCCCCTCTCCTATCTGGGGCTTGAGGCCCTCCCTGCTACTGTTTTTCAGGCACTCGTCGATGTTCCTTAAACCCTCTCCGCCACTGACTCTGAGGCCCTCGCTCAGGCTCTTGAGCTCCTCAATGCCCCAGCTGCTGAGGCCGTCGTTCACGCTGCCCAGGTGGCTATTGACCTGGCTTTGGGCCTGGCTACCATCCAGGGGCGTCTGCGTGCACACCACACCACACCACCATTACATTCATATATGTCTATTTATATTTCCCATGCAGCCAAGGTGGCTGTTTGCCTGGCTCTGGGCCTGGCTGCCATCCAGGGGCGTCTGCATGCACACCACACCACACCACACCACCGTCATATTTCTCACGCAGCCCAGGTGGCTGTTTGCCTGGCTCTGGGCCTGGCTGCCATCCAGGGGCGTCTGCATGCACACCACCACACCACACCACACCACCGTCATATTTCTCACGCAGCCCAGGTGGCTGTTTGCCTGGCTCTGGGCCTGGCTGCCATCCAGGGGCGTCTGCATGCACACCACCACACCACACCACACCACCGTCATATTTGTCACGCAGCCCAGGTGGCTGTTTGCCTGGCTCTGGGCCTGGCTGCCATCCAGGGGCGTCTGTGTGCACACCACCACACCACACCACACCACCGTCATATTTCTCACGCAGCCCAGGTGGCTGTTTGCCTGGCTCTGGGCCTGGCTTCCATCCAAGGGGCGTCTGCGTGCACTCACACCACACCCATACCAAAACACAGAGATCACCGTCACTATCCCATGACAGCATCCTACTGTAGACTGTAGGACCGCACCCCCATACAGCAATGTCATCGTTCAACTCTTTCATACAATGCACACTGGCTCTAGGCTTGGCTGTCACCTGGGGGAGTTCCTACATAAACACTCAACGACACCAACCAACCCATCACATAGTTATGAGTGATGCCATGTTGTGATTGTTCGACCCCATTGGTGAGCCCAGCCAGATAGCAGGCTCTCAAGATTTTGCACGCAGCATGCCTGTCGCGCACGAGTGTTGCCCAAGTTCAAAATAATCACATCCATTTGCAACTGGTCCCTTGAGAAACCATCTCTGAAAGGCCCCCCTTTGGCGGAAAAGTCCGCACACATGATTATAACACACACACGTGCACACACACATGCACATGTATGCGCACCCATACCTGCAGGCCTGTGACCGATAAGTCCTGCCACATGGCTCACACACGTACACACACCTGCATGCATGCGTGCACGCGCCTTTACCTGCAGGCCTGTGGATGTGGCAGTGACAGTAGTCGCAGGTGAGGAGGACATCGTAGTGGTAATTGCACCGCTACTGAGGGGGGCCTCCACTAGAGCCTCCCGTGGTAGGCTATCATGAGATGCCCAAGCACTGACGCTGGATGGTCGGGGGGCCTGTGGGGGGCTCACATCCTGGGTGCTGTGTAAGTGAGAGGGGCTTCCATCCAGGGGGCCATGTGTGTAGGGGTAGTGAGTATGGACAGCCAGCATGTGCGGTGAGGTGAGTTCTTGCGCTGGCCGTTGCTCCCGCTGCTGCTGCTGTTGCTGCAGGAGCTCTGCTACCTGCCAATCGTGCTGGGCCTGCAGCTTTGCTGCAAGCTGCCCAGCCTGCTGAAGCTGCTGCTGCTGCTGCTGCTGCTGTTGCATGTGCTGCTGATACCCCTGCTGCTGCTGCTGCTGCTGCTGCTGCTGCTGAGAGTGCTCAGCATACCGGGTCGTTGCATCATCACTTTGCTGCGCTGCCCTCTCATGCTGTTGCATGAATTGCTCCTGTGTGAGGATGGCACAACCACACAGAGCGCTTGTGCAGGTGTGTGTGTGTGTGTGTGTGTGTGTGTTTGTGTGTGTGTGTGTGTGTGTGTGTGTGTGTGTGTGTGTGTGCGCGCGCGCGCGTGCGCGTGGCAAATTTGAGCTGTCAGCTTCAGCAATCTTCCAAAACAAGCAGCGCTCATCATTTCCCTGTGTCGACACGTGGCACAGGCGATGTGCGCTGCCTTGTTGTCACCTGGAATGTGTCCAGATGAAAGCATCACCTCATACAATTGAGTATGAGGTGATACCACACGTGATTGGTGGCATTGCCCGTGATTGCCAGGTTGGACCATTCACAAGCTGTGCATTGTGCCTAAGACTTGCTCTAAGTCATTTTGTATCCCCTGGGGCGTCAGACCTTCAAAGGCTGCAGGCTTCACACTCAGGCTTCATAAGTAGGGATGGGTAGCCAACTCGCCTAGCCTAGCCTTGGCCTAGGCGAGGCTAGGGGAGGTTCTCTGGCACGTTGTACACGCCCTAGTCGGCAGAGAGAGTCACCCAGCTTTCAAAAGGGACCACCTGAAAATTTTCAATGGATCCCCGGGGATCTTGGAAACTGGAGATGTGAATGCCTGGAGAAGTGTTTTGGAGTGATCCTATATGGGAAATGCAAGCTCTTGGCAGTGTGATGGAGTTGGCGATCAGGGATAACCGCCTGGGTATGCGGGAGTATGGTGGCACGCAGGTGAAGGTGCCGTTCATGAAACAGATAAGCAGCAGAAGACTAAAGGAAAGGTGTTGGGGCAGTACTTGAGTGTTGGCTAGAGTGGCATTGATGGTCAGCTTGGGGGCATGTTAAGGCGCTGATTACTTGTAATGTTGCAACGCCAGGGTTCAATGAAGATGCCTTGGAGCCCAAATTGCAGCTTTTTGACACCTTGTGTTGATGAATTGGCGCAGTAAGGGGCATGGAGAGGGGGACAGGGTATACATGTCTTTGTTTTAACCCTCGTCCAGCTTGAAGGGAAGCCGCTCCTCATAGATATGACCATTACATTTCTTTTAGGATCAGTTTGAGGAATTTTGGATCAAACAGAGCCTTCTGTGGAAAGTAGACTCTAACGACATTCTCCCAAACTAGGCCCTACCCACATAGGCCTGGGCTCTTCTAGCCCTGGAGAGCCTCTTTAAAAACTGAGACACCCTATTTACCCATGTCTACTCATAAACTACAAGGATGACACCCAGTAAGCTACACGCATAATGGTCGACAATGGGGCCCTGTCTGTCATAAATTGTGTTAACCGTTGTACTGCCTTCCAATTTGCAAACAGGGTATGGGGCTATGCTGTCCTCTACAAGCGCAGCTCATCCGGCCTGTGCATCCCAGGCCTATCTGCCTCTGCTGCTGGGTTAATAGACACAACAGCTGAGGCAGATAGGTTTGGGATGCACAGGCTGGATGGAACAATGTCTGTCGCAATGTCTGTGGAGTGCCTCCTACTTGTGCCTTTGATACGCGCGTCTCTTACAAGTATCAGAGACAAGGCACAGGCTGCAGGTGAGTCTCAAAAGGATGCCTCACAGCGTGTCTCTGACATGTGCGTCTCTGACATGTGTGTCTCTGACATGTGTGTCTCTGACATGTGTGTCACTGACAAGTGTGCTTGCGTCTCTTTCAGAGTGTCTAATACAAGGGAGGCACTGTACAATCGCGAGCGTTGAAACCCAAGACTGAGCATACCACCCAGACCCCCCCCCGCCTGTGCCCCACATCGTGGTAGATGGGCGCAGCACCCTCCATATCCTATCCCGGTTAGACAAGTACACTGCAGTCGTCGTCTGGATCTAGCTGTGCACAAACATGTCACACCTGCAGCCTGTGCCACATGTCGTGGTAAATGGGCGCAGCACCCTCAACATCCACTCCATCTAGCTGCTGTACTTGTAGCAGTCCAGGAAGCAGTGCTGCATACACGGAGGCAGTGCACAGAAGTTTGAATTTGCTTTTGGGCAGATGCCGCTGCTTAATAACCATGCCACCATTCACGCAAGGATTAAGTGCATGTGAAGCCCTGGCAGCTGTGCTGCCTGAATGGGGGGGCGACATGGTAATGAGAGGGGACACATGCCACAAACAAAAAAAAGCATTCACAAGGATCAAGTACGAGTATAACCCTGACAGCCGTGCTGCCTGAATGCAAGGATGACATGCTATCATGAGGGGACGCATGCCATGACTGACTGTACGTCATGGCCCCACTCAGGGGATGAGCATGCACACATGGCGTGAGCATGAAACATGCACAGCCCAGGTTGCTGTGCTGCGTCCATGCAGGGATCACAAAATGGTAAAGCATATGTAAACTTGCATGCCAACAACACTGTGCCAGCATGCACGGCACATACCCATGCAGGAATTAAGAAAAGAAAAGTCTACGCCAGCCAAGAGGCCACGCGCAAAAGGGGAACCTTTGCTAATTAGCAGGGGTGACAAGTCGGCAAAACGTGTGAGCATGCATGCCAACAGCACTGTGCCAGCATGCACGGCACATACCCATGCACGCAACCTTTTGTTAGCAGCGCTACTTGTAGCACTGCTAACACGGTGTTTCTAGTGGGCATGCATGGGGCCCCATACAAAGGCATGCTCTGCAATGCAAACTGAAGTGAACAACCATCAGAGCTGGCGCACCAAACAGCAAACCCAACTGCCCAGAAAGAACCAACACTGCACACTCAAACCTGCATGAGATCTGAGACCTGCCAGTTAGCCATCCCAACACATTTCGAGAAAGGCCTTCCAAAACCATCCTCAAGGCAGAGCAGTGTCTTGCAGCACACAATCACAAGCACACCATGGACAACGGCAAAAGAGACGAGCATCGAGACTGGTACGGTTTTGATATCACTCACGTTCGCTTATGAGTACATCCCGCAGCACCGTCACCAGCAACTCCAGCGCGCCGCCCCTTATGGCCTCCTCACAAAAGCTCATCTCCTGCATTGCAAGGAAACCGCAATAAAAATACACACACAGAAGTGCGATAGGGCTATAACAAGGGCTTATCTCCTATCATTAAGAGACACTGGCCCTGGTCTGATGCTTGACACTTTCAATGACAGGCTTATTCAATGAAGGCTGTCCCAGCCAGGCATGGAACACGCAATGGTTTGGAGCTTGGCAGGCTGATTCTGAGAGAAGCTTTTTTACTTCAAAATGAAGCACTTTTAAATGCATGCCTTGCCCTGCAATGCCCCTGCACAGTGGGACAACCCAGCAAGCACAAAACAACTTCTCAGTGACGACTGTTGCAGCAAAGAAACGTCACGTTTTGTACGGGCAAGCATGCCCTGCAATGCCCCTGCGCAGCGGGACAATCCAGCAAAAACAAAACGGTTCTTTAGTGACGACCGTTGCTGCAAAAAAACGTTACAATTTGTACGGGCAAGCATGCCCTGCAATGCCCCTGCACAGCAGGACAATCCAGCAAAAACAAAACGGTTCCTTAGTGATGACCGTTGCTGCAAAGAAACATTACATTTTGTACGGGCAAGCATGCCCTGCAATGCCCCTGCACGGTGGGACAAGTGGAACCAGCAGAGGCAGAAGTTTCAGTTAAACGGCTGTCTTCGAACCGCCATTCCAATTCATTTGGATGCGCATCGCACAAAGCCACTGTGCAGTGGGACACACCAGCAAAGACAGAGCCATTCATATAGTTTGTCGCCTGCATCCCGTATCTCACGCATGGGTCTCCTGCAGGCATGCACAAGTGCATTCATGTCTGTCTCCTGCTTGCACATGCATGAGCTCTTTTTCCGTGGACATTGACGCTGCATGGCTTGTAAGGCATGCCTTTGATACCGCACAGGCTTGTCCCTTGCTTGCCTCCTGCATGTCCATTGCCAACCTGCTGTCCCCCCTGCACTTACCAATAGCGCACGTGTGCTGCTGTCCCTGCTACTTATTGCAACTTCAAGAGCGTTGGCCACCAAAAACATGGACCAGGAAACGTGGACCTGCCCAGCGCCAACCTGCTGTTACCCACGCACTCACCTGCAGCGCGCGTATGCTGCTGTCCCTTCCACCGAGCACGCCCTTCGTGTCATGGCTGTCGGCCAGGCTGGAGAGAAACCCCGTGGATTTGCCCACTGCGTTTCCCACAGCACCAAGCCGCCGCACAGGCGGCAGCTCGGATAGACTGTCTGTCAGGGTGTTGAGCGCAGGGGCGGAGGAAGCATGCAAGGGGGGGGTAAGCGGGGAGTCAGCAGCGGGATCTCCGGTGGGGCCTGTGAGCGCTTGAGGTACTTGTGATGGTTCTGCTGCTGCTGCATCTGATGCTGCTGTGGGAGTGGCAGGAGTAGAGGCCGTGGGGAGAAGGGAAGTGGTTGTACCGGGGGGGGCCATGTTGGGAGCAGTTAACAGGGTGGAGGTGAAGGCAGAGGCAAAGGGAGAGGGGTTCAGGGGGGAGGTAGCAAGGGAGGGCGTGAGGGGGGGAGTTGAAGGCGCAGCAGGGAGTGTGAAGAAGGCAAAGGTGGAGGATGGTGGAGTGAGGGCGGGGTGCTGTGGAGAGGGGGGCGAGAGAGGGTTGGTTGAAATCCGCAGTGCAGGTGCAGCGGGTGCTGATAAAATTGGTGGTTGTTGTTGTTGTTGTGGTGGTTGTTGTGGTGGTGCTGCTGTTAGAGGTGATGCTGCATGTGCTGCCTCCTCAGAGGTCTCTCTGTCTCCTTCTGGCTGCAGCATGGTGGTGGGCCAGGGTGATTGTGGTTTGGCTGCTGCGGGCGACGATGGCAACCCTGCTCTGACCGGCGAGCTAGACATTCCATTGCCTGCCCCTGTGGCTGGAAGGTAAGATGATGGCCCAGGATGAATGGGGGTGCTTGAGGATGGGGCTGCGCGTTGTTCTGTTGGCAAGGGCGGGGTGAGAGTGTGTGGGGGGGCGGTGGCGATGGCCATAGGTTGATGCAGATCTGCGCGTGCTTCAGTGGGGCTCTCTTTGAGGGTGTCAGCTGCAGTACTGGGTTGGTTGCAGGATCCACCTTCGCGAGCAATTCCGGCAGCTGTGGTGATGTTGGAGTTAGCAATGGAGGGCGGACATGTCGATGTGAGGGAGGGTATGGCGTGATCGGCAGTTAGAGTATTGTTTGCTTCCCTGGCAGTTGTAATGGCGGTGTCAGTTGTGGGTACTCTGGCCGATCTAGGTGCAATGGTTGGTGTAGGGGGTGATGTGACTGCTGTGGTGGTTGCGCTCTGTGCCGGCACGGCAAGAGAGGGGCGGGGCTTTGAAGGGTGGGGGGGCGTGCGGGAGCGGCTGAGGGTTGAGGGCTGCGCATATTGCTGCTGCTGCTGCTGCTGCAGGTGCTGCTTAGAAAACCCTTCAGGGCTTGAAGGGGCTGAGGAGGGCGTGGCAGTCTCCCGTTCTGCAAACCCTATACCACTGCCGTAATGACCCCCACCTCCAAAACTACCAGCACCAGCAGGGCCAGCACCACCAGCACCACCGAGAGCACTAGGAGAAGCACCAGCACACCCAGAAGCAGCAGCAGTGCCACGACCACCAAAAGCAACAGGACAAGCGCCAGTGCTGCCTGCAGCAGCGGTGGGCACCTGCTTTGCGTGCGGGGGCATGGGGGCTGCCGCAGCTGCTCGCCTTGCACGTGCGACGCGCTGCTGCATGTCGACACGAGCGGCAGCAGATGCTGCTGCGGCGGCTGCACTCTGCAAGGGGCAGTGTGAATGTGAGGGATCCTATAGGTGCCTTTTCCTACGCAGACGTGAGGGATGACAGGTGTTTTGGCAGCAGATGCTGCTGTGGCGGCTGCACTCTGCAAAGGGGCAATGTGAACGTGAGGGATCCTATAGGTGGCTTTTCCTATGCGGACATGAGGGATGACAGGTGTGTTGCCACGCCCCAGAAACTCCATCGGCAAGATGGATGTTGGGGTTGCTTGAGAGGTGAGGATAAGTGCTTGGGCTTGCTGGAAAAAGGGAGGTGGGCTTGATTGATCCTCCTGAGAAGTGAGGCTTGATGTGTATCGAATTTGGTTGCTTGAGAAGCAAGCCTGGTGGAGAATGCAAGCTCCCTAGGACACATGTTGGGATGCCATGGCATGAACATGCAGGAAGGAAAGGATTGCTGAAGAAAAGGGATTGTCTTTACAAGTGCCAGGGACGGAGAATTGCGACAAATGTCATTTTGATTCCGCTTAAGACATGAAGCTCAACTGATCAAGGCTTGGATCATTTGAGAAGTGAGGCTTGATTGTGAGGTAAGGCATGGATAGGCGTGTAAGCACTTGTTATAGCATAGGCATGCGGGTGGATCTGTGCAAGGGATTTCTGCAAGAGCACAGGCGCATCGGTGATCAGGGGCTTCTGGGAGGAGGATTCACACGCGTCAAGGCAAAAAAAGCCTGCAAACGCACAAAGGGTGACTAGGTACTGCTGCAAAATACGACTGCATGCAAGCGCACAGGCAACAGGGTGATTAGGGCCTGCTGCAACATACCACTGCATGCAAACGCAACAGGGTGATTGAGGCCTTGTGCAAGAGACTACTGCAAGCGCAGAGGCACAAGGATGATCAAGACATTGTACAAAAAGATTTTGCATACAAGGAACGCGACAGGCCAGGAAACACTTGGACACAACAGGGTTCAGGAAACTCCAGCGAGACAAGATTGCAGCCACAAGGAAAGGGGTAAGATCCTCTGGAAGCATGGCCTCTTGTAGCAAATGTTCCCTGATCCACAAAAGCTGTACACGCTCCATGCAGTTGCCATCATCATTCCTGGCACAATTCGCTCTGCAGGTGCCACACATACATACATACAACAGCAGTCCTTTCTTCAAAACAAACACAAGACACACACACACATACACATACACGCCCCAAATGATGCCATGGCTGCGGCCAGGAAGGGCACCAGCTGGTGCTTCAGATTTCGCGCTCATTCAATAGCGTGTTTCTAGAAACACGCTACCATGCAAACTCACACGCGCGCACACACACACCTCAGACGATGCCATAGCCACAGCCAGGAAGGGCATCAGCTGGTGCTCCAAGCCGCGCATCCATTTAGGATGCGGGGAGGGTGCGGGTGGCGGGGGCACGCCGGACTGCGCGAAGCTCGTGGAGCGCTCCTTGCCCAGAATCCGGGGCCGGTTCTCCCGGTCCGCTAACCCTGCCAGGCCACAGTAGCTGGACGCACGGGCCATGCGGCAACCACTGCTGCCGGCTCTGCCCAAGCTGCTGCCGGCTCTGCTCATGCTGTGTGTGTGCCCTGCGTGCCCAACTAAGCTGTCTGTGCTGCGCACTGTGTGCATGCCATGGTTGGAGCCGAGGTAGCGTGCCAGATCCAGGCTGCAGTGGCGGTAGTGGCTGGTGGGCTCCTTGGAGTGCTGCTGCTCCTGCTGCGCGCCCGAGAAGATGAGCTTGCCCGCCAGGAACACACGGATGTTGTTCTGTGGGGCAGGTACGTGCATGCATGTGTGGTGTGTGTATGCGTGTGTATGTGTGTGAGATGTGTGTGTGTGTGTGAGAGATGAAGAAAGGCACAAAGCATGGCATAGCCAGAGACAGGGCATCCTTGCACAGAGGCACTGCTGATCTTGACATGGTCGCCAAAACCGCAATTATGCCTGACACCCAGAGAGTCAAGTTCGTCCACCGACTGCTAGCATTCCCACAGGGAAGTACGCAGGTGTGTTTTCCTGTAGGGTGAGACAAAATTGCATGCCGACTCATGGCACATAAGGCTGGGTGCACTAGCATGCAGAGTGCCAAAAAAAGTGTGCCCTCATTTAGCAAACGACAGCCTGGTGCACTCACATTTGGGACAGCAAACAGCGCGCGCAGGGCCTTGGCGACACGGTGGGGATCCCGCGAGAAGAAGTCCCGTGGGTCGTAGGCACTGAGCATCCCGCGCCCCTGAGAATAGGTGAGCACAGAGCGGGAGAGCTACATCAGCAGCAGCATGAGCACAGGGCAGGAGCACAATTGTATGATCGAGAGCGCAGTGTAAAGAGCATACACACATGGTAAGAGCACATAGAGGGAGAGCAGCAGCAGCAGCAGCAGCAGCAGCACGGGGCGAGAACGCAGCAGGTAACGGGCGTGATTGGACCTAGCTAAGAGGAACACAGAGTAAACAAGGCAGTGAATATACATACATACATACATACATACATACATACATACATACATACATACATATATATTATATGCAAAAGAAGCTGAAGACCCAGCAGTGAGGCCACTACTGATATCATGAAGGGTGGAGGTGAGCGAAAGCTGCACCCAAGCAAGTGCTTGTCACGACTTGTAGCAACAAGAGTGTTTGCTGACAATTGAACAGTGCTTGCCCAAACCACAGAGTGGACACGCACACACACACACACACACACACATGCACGCATGCACACACACACACATGCACAAACACACGCATGCACGCATGCACACACACATACACACACATGCACGCATGCACACACACATGCACAAACACACGCATGCACGCATGCACACACACATATACACACCTGCAGGTGCTTGAGCAGCGAGTGCATGATGTAGCGAGGATAGCGCGCCTTCAGCGGGGCAGTGGCGGGGTCCAGGTGTGGCCTGCACTCACAATCAAGGGTCCCAAAAGCGGTCTGTCAAAAGCAAGCTTTGCATATGATGGACGCAACACCTTGTTGGATTAAAGAGGGTAGAGCACCTCCAGCAGGGCAGTGGCAGGGTCCAGACGACGTGGCCTGCACTCACAGAGGGTCAACAGCGGGTCCGTTAACAATAACGCTTTGTGTAATGTGGGCCTCACTTAGTGCCAGCCCTGACAGTTAGGTCATTCTTTTTGATGTACACCCCTGAGTGTGACTGGTTGGTTTCCAGCATAAACTTTCACTTTGTGTGATGTCCTCAACCAAAAGAGAACAAATGCACCAAAATGAGAACAAAAGTACACATGCTGCTGAGCACAGTCAATGATTTTAATATCTCAGGGCTCCAAAGGAGGAGCATGGACTCTTGTCACCAGCACCAGCACTGCTATTCACCTGTGTGGTTTCTTCACGCTTCGGGCTGCTCTTAATGGCAAGATGCAGTTTATGTGGGGATGAGCTCTGACTAGAGCCCTGTACATTGAGGTGCGCCATGCATATGTGCGCCCTGTGGGCATATGGAGCTTGGCTCTCAAAGTTTGTGGCAAAGCCCACTCGCAATGCCTAACAAGGCCTGATCAGGGTTGGGTAAAGAGGGTCTTGCAAAGTGGCACAGAGGGTGGCAAAGAGAGGCCCTTAAAGTCCGTGCGAGCCTCTTCTCAGCCTCTTTGGTGAAGCACTCATTCTTGGTGAAGCACTCATTTACAACCTCGTCACCCACCCCTAAGCCTGAACCCTCGGGCCTGAACCTGCAGCAGAGCATCTGAGCACACATTACATTACATTACAAGCAAAAAAAGGCCTCCAGTCAAACCGACTGACGGCTAGCCTCTGAGCACACATGAACACACCTAAAGCGCATAGAGCCTGGCTCAATCACTCATTGAAGACCCACATCCTCCCACATTTGTCTTGGCCTTTATGCAACAAGAATACACATAACCAGGAAGCTGCCTGGCAGCAAATGGAGGAAGAAGAGAAAAACAGGGAAAGTAAGCAATCAGGGGAAAATTTCCCCACATTAAGCAAGGAAGGAGTTCAGGCAATGCAGCCTGACTGCAGGGACTCACGACCGGCCCTCTCACGCTTCATTTTGCAAGGTAAGATCGTGAACAGTACAACCAGGCCCTTTCAGGAATGAAATGGCTTTGGGCTCGAAAACCAAACCTAAATTCCTCTTAGTTCCTTTTTTTTGGCTTCACCCCAGCACATATGCGTGCATGCACGCACGCTGCGGGCACACTGCCTGGCTTGGGCAACAACTCCTTGCTAATCACCGGACCCCGCTCCGGGAGCAGGGTCTATAACTCATTTTTGCCTTCATCTCAGCAGCACATGCGTGCGCGCACGCACACACACACACACACACACACGTACACACACACACATTTGCGCACGCGCGCGCGCACACACACACACACATACGCACACACACATGCACACACACATGCACACACACACACACACGTACACACACACATGCACACATACACACACACGCACCCTGTAGGCATGCAGCCTGACTTGGGCTTCAGCTCCACACTGACCACGGGTCCCACACTACGCCAGTGGCCCCATCCCACCCCACCCACCCCTCCACTGTGCCCATGGTCACCCACACCCCACGCCTGGTTTAGCTGCTGCTGCTGAGGGTAGCTTGGCTTGAGAGGATCTTGCTTGAAGTGGTCTTGCTGCTGCTGCTGCTGCTGGGAGTGGTAGTTTTGCGCATAAGGCTGGGAACGAGATTGGCCCACACAAGGCCCACCCCAGCTGCTCACTCGCCCTGGTTTCCGCCTGCCTTCCCCCATGCCCTGCTGCTGCTGCTGCTGCGGGTGCTGGTGTTGGTGGTGTGGAAGGCCTTGATGTTGGTGGTGGTCTGGATGCAGCACCTGTTGCTGCAGCAGGTGATGCACACTGCTGGCGACATGGCAGCACTCGGGTTGCTGGTGTTGCTGGTTTTGATGGTGGTGGTGGTGGTGGTCTGCATGCAGCGCCTGTTGCTGCTGCAGGTGATGCACGCCGCTGGCAACATGGCAGCACTCGGGTGGCTGGTGTTGCTGGTTTTGATGGCGGTGGTGGTCTGCATGCAGCGCCTGTTGCTGCTGCAGGTGGTGCACGCCGCTGGCCAAACTACGGCACCTGGGCAGCGCACCAGTGCTGTGGGACTGGGGGTGCAGGTGTGAGGAGTCAGCCATCTGGAATGCTGGGCCTGCAGATAGACAACATGTAGGTCAGCGGGGGAACTCAATGGATTGTACCCACTAAGAGCGATGCATGGAACGCGTAAGCTGTGCAGGCGATGGACTGATCTGCGGAGGCGCAGGCTGCAAATGTGTGAATACATGTGGCAATGACCTGCGTTGCAGGAGCACAACCTGGTAAAGTGTGAAGACCTGCAGCAATGGCCTGGGCTGCGGAGGCGCAGGCTGCAAATGTGTGAATACATGTGGCAATGACCTGCGTTGCAGGAGCGCAAGCTGCGAATGTGTGACGACCTTCAGCAATGGCCTGGGCTGCGGAGCTGCAGGTTGCAAAGTTGTGATCCATTTGGCAGGTCCAGGCTGTCCGGATGCTTCTGGCACGTTTCCCTATCTTAATGAGCCTGCTCTTTTTAACAAATAGGCTAGGGGTCGGTCTTCTCGACTGAAGGCCTCATGCGGTTTGCAAGCTGTCTGCATGCCTTTGGTGCAGTCAGCAGGCGTCTATAGCGCAGCCCCTCGAGCAGCCTCGATGCCTGTGGACCACACAATATAGTGCAGCCCCTGGAGCAGCCTCAATGCCTGTGGATCACACAAAAGAGCGCAGCCCTTGGAGCTGCCTCGATGCCAGGATCACACAATCATGTTGCTCTCAGAACATTGTGGGTTTCAACCTGGGCACGGCCTTCACCACAGCTTCCATCACAGCGAACGTCGCAGCAGTCTACACGCCTCCAAGGAAGACACTTGCTGTAACGCCGCAGGCACAGCCTTCCTGCTCACAGCAAAGCCTTCCCCATTACCTCCAAGACTCGCTCTGCTTGTGAGCTCCATTGCAGGCACCCAGACAAGTAAGGCGTCCCTACAAAAGAACCTGCTCCCTGCTCGACACTGATGAGAGCCCAGGGTCTTCAGCTGTATCAAGCATATTGCACGTTCAATCGTGGGGATGCTCTGTGTTGCTGGGTGCTTGTAATGGAGCAGGCAAGCTGAGCAAGTCTTGGAGGACGCGCGGAAGCCTTCCGCAGTGTCAAGTAGAATGCATGCTTGCAGGTTGAAATGCTTTTGCAGTTCAAGTATGGCGGCTGAGCTGTGAAGAGTGAGCGAAACAGAGCAGAGGCAGGCAACCAATAAGAAGGTTTACACCCTGGGTATCTATTCCTGCACTTCAGCTTGAGGTGCGGCTGTTGGTGAGGCCATGCTCATGCCCACTTAATGTTGCGGCATATGCTCACGCAGTGTGCCCTCCTTTACGCAGTGGCAGCAAGCCCACTATTTTCAGACACATAGCTCCACCACAGGCACCCAGAGATACAAAGCATCCCCGCAAAAACACATGCATCATGCTCAACCCTGCTGAAGTCCCCTCTGTGTCTAGACACACAGCCCTATCACAGGCACCCAGAGATACAAAGCATCCCTGCAAAAAAAACACATGCGTTTTGTTTGACCATGCTTCAGGCTGAAGTACTCAGTGGCAGCGAGGTACTTGAACCCTGTGTTTCCAGGCAGCAGGCGTTCCCTGGTCAGGCACTGGAGAGCACGGTTACGCTGCGCACATCAGGACAGTTGGCATCAGCGCGCACTGTATGGGTCAGGCAGCAACCACTGTCTGGTCAGGCACGGAAGGTCAGCGTTCACACTGCCCGCACCTTCTTTGGCGGCAGTGAAGACCATGAGGTCAGGCACAGAAGGTCAGCGTTCACACTGCCCGCACCTTCATTGGCGGCAGTGAAGACTGTGTGGTCGGGCAAGAGGATGGCTGGCATATGGGGGGCCACCTCAAAGCCAGCAGCCTCCACTTTCTGGGCGACAACAGGGGGCACAGGCACACGTACCTGCACATGCCAAAACAAAACAGGTATCATACACTAATAAGTCCACCAGTATTACACCAGCATGAGCTAGAAGGACACCAGTTGCAGGCTGCTCTCTGCAGACAGCCTCGCCTCAAAATGCAACCGACAATGCTCATAAATTGTGCCACTTGTATTCAAGGCAGCGCAGGCAAACGCAGCTGCACACCCCAAAGAAGATCGACTGCTCTGCGCATTTTGAAACATACTTGTTTCAAAGTGCGTCTGAAACTGCTCATGGACTGTGCCACTTGTATGCAAGGCGGCACAGGCACAGGCACATGCACCTGCG